>CAUDMG010001299.1:512500-612500 GCA_958450375.1 Homarus gammarus
AACAGGTAAGAGACAGACAGTAACAGGTAAGAGACAGACAGTAACAGGTAAGAGACAGACAGTAACAGGTAAGAAACAGACAGTAACAGGTAAGAGACAGACAATAACAGGTAAGAGACAGACAGACAGTAACAGGTAAGAGACAGACAGACAGACAGTAACAGGTAAGAGACAGACAATAACAGGTAAGAGACAGACAGACAGTAACAGGTAAGAGACAGACAGTAACAGGTAAGGGACAGACAGTAACAGGTAAGAGACAGACAGTAACAGGTAAGAAACAGACAGCAACAGGTAAGAGACAGACAGTAACAGGTAAGAGACAGACAGTAACAGGTAAGAGACAGACAGTAACAGGTAAGAGACAGACAGTAACAGGTAAGAAACAGACAGTAACAGACAGACAGTAACGGACAGACAGACAGTAACAGGTAAGAGACAGACAATAACAGGTAAGAGACAGACAGACAGTAACAGGTAAGAGACAGACAGACAGACAGTACAGGTAAGAGACAGACAATAACAGGTAAGAGACAGACAGACAGTAACAGGTAAGAGACAGACAGTAACAGGTAAGGGACAGACAGTAACAGGTAAGAGACAGACAGTAACAGGTAAGGGACAGACAGTAACAGGTAAGAGACAGACAGTAACAGGTAAGAGACAGACAGTAACAGGTAAGAGACAGACAGTAACAGGTAAGAGACAGACAGTAACAGGTAAGAAACAGACAGTAACAGGTAAGAAACAGACAGTAACAGGTAAGAGACAGACAGTAACAGGTAAGAGACAGACAGTAACAGGTAAGAGACAGACAGTAACAGGTAAGAGACAGACAGTAACAGGTAAGAGACAGACAGTAACAGGTAAGAGACAGACAGTAACAGGTAAGAGACAGACAGTAACAGACAGACAGACAGTAACAGGTAAGAGACAGACAGTAACAGACAGACAGACGGTAACAGGTAAGAGACAGACAGTAACAGACAGACAGACAGTAACAGGTAAGAGACAGACAGTAACAGGTAAGAGACAGACAGTAACAGGTAAGAGACAGACAATAACAGGTAAGAGACAGACACCATTAAAACAAGCCTAATATTAAACCGAACCTAAAATTTCTTAAAATAAACCTAACCTAACCTAACCTAACCTAACCTAACCTAACCTAACCTAACATAAACCTAACCTAACATAAACTTGACCTAACCTAACATAAACCTAACCTAACATAAACCTAACCTAACCTAACATAAACCTAACCTAACCTAACCTAACATAAACCTAACCTAACATAAACTTGACCTAACCTAACCTAACCTAACCTAACATAACTTAACAATATAACTTAACAACATAACGTAACATAACATGACTTAACAACATAACGTAACAGAACAGAACATTACATAACATAACATGACTTAACAACAAAACGTAACAGAACATAACATAACTTAACAACATAACGTAACAGAACAGAACATTACATAACATAACATGACTTAACAACATAACGTAACATAACATAACTTAACAACATAACGTAACAGAACATAACATAACTTAACAACATAACGTAACAGAACATAACTTCATAAAATAACATAACATAACAACTTAAACCTAGCCTTACTTTACCTAACCTATCCTAACTTAAAAGGTCCTAACCTAACCTAACCAGAAAGGTCCCATTTAAACACAACAAAACACCTGGGAGCACATTAAAACACGTCCCACCGTCCCCCAGCCCCCTCTAGCCACCCAGCCCCCCTCCAGTCACCTAGCCATCCAGCCCCCTCCAGTCACACAGCCCCTTCCAATCACACAGCTCCCTCCAATCACACAGCCCCTTCCAATCACACAGCCCCCTCCAGTCACCTAGCCACCCAGCCCCCTCCAGTCACACAGCCCCCTCAATCACACAGCTCCCTCCAGTCACACAGCCCCCTCAATCACACAGCCCCCTCAATCACACAGCCCCCTCAATCACATAGCCCCCAGTCACACAGCCCTCTCCAATCACACAGCCCTCTCAATCACACAGCCCACTCCAATCACCCAGTCCCCTCCAGTCACCCAGCACCCAGTCACACAGCCCCCAGTCACACAGCCCCCAGTCACATAGCCCCCAGTCACACGAGGATTAATACTAATAAAAAAAAACACCATGCTTGTTTTTCTCTCCACCTGTGTTTCAATATATGTTGTCGGCTGTAAAATATACTGAATATTAACACTGAACAATATACTCATTATTTACACGGTGTTGCGACAGCTGGTGTGTGTGTGTGTGTGTGTGTGTGTGTGTGTGTTTTACTTACGTGAGGTACAATATTACTTACCCTAATTCATCAGCAATTTAAATAAGAACACAAAATTATTCTATGCTATCTGTGTCTTTATTCTACACACACACACACACACACACACACACACACACACACAATAACAATCCCATTATAACACCACAAGCAATACGAACCTAATGACGGGGATGAATTAAACACGGCCTTGTGATTATTGTTGTAATTATACCATCCGTCTTTCTCATCCTCCTGTTGCCTCCTTCACTCCTCCAGCGTGGCGCCTGAGCAGTGCAGGGGAGGGTGTGGGGTGAGGATGTGAGGTGGGGGAGTGGGTGTGGGGTGAAGGTGGGGCAGTGGGTTGATGGTATGAGGTGTGGGTGTAGGGTGTCTCCTTGTGTCCGCTGTTTAACTTGAGAATGGTTATAGCAACGCGGTTCATACTTGGTATATATATACATTCGCCATGATAACAACTAGGGCTGTTTGTGTTTTCAGGGTCATTAGGTTACTAGGTCAAAGGTCACAGTTTTAATGAGAGAATGCGACTGGGTAGAAACTTTGTCTGTATATTCCTTGAAATAACCTCTTGGGGCTAACCTAACCTAACCTCTCTCGAGTACACTCTGGCTGTCAGGTGCAGTGCTCAACCCAGCCACTTGTAGCGAACTTAGCGTGTGTGTGCAGGAGTTAATTATATTGAGAGAGAGAGAGAGAGAGAGAGAGAGAGAGAGAGAGCACCTCCCCAACAAACCACCAGCACCTCCCCAACACAGCCCCACCACCAGCACCTCCCCACAACACCCCTACTACCAACACCTCCCCAACACCACCACCAGCACTTCCCCAACACACCCCGACCACCAGCACCTCCTCAACACATCCCAACCACCTCCCCAACACACCCCCTACCACCAGCACCTCCCCAACACACCCCCACCACCAGCACTTCCCCAACACACCCCCACCACCAGCACCTCCCCAACACACCCCCACCACTATCACCTCCCCAACACACCACCAGCACCTCCCCAACACACCCCCACCACTATCACCTCCCCAACACACCACCAGCACCTCCCCAACACACCCCCACCACCAGCACCTCCCCAACACACCCCCACCACCAGCACCTCCCCAACACACCCCCACCACTATCACCTCCCCAACACACCACCAGCATCTCCCCAACACCCCCCACCACCAGCACCTCCCCAACACACCCTCACCAGCTACCTGCCATGGGCTATACGAGGGAATCTGTTGGCTATCGCACCCTTGAGCCCCAAACGTCGTAGTCCGTGGTCCAGTGGTCCATTGGTCCCGTGGTCCAGCGGTCCCGTGGTCCAAGGGTTCCATGGTGACCTCACTCTCCGTCCCACTCATCCATTCCCCGACTTCGTGACGTCATCCAGGCCACATGGAAACTAATGACCCAATTCACACCTCCTCCAACTTTTTCTGTGGCTGTTTTAGCGGACTGTGACGGCGACCTGGTGCTGTGGTGGTGGTGCTGTGACGCAATGTTAACGTCACCTGGTGCTGTGGTGGTGGTGTTGTGACGCAATGTTAACGTCACCTGGTGCTGTGGTGGTGGTGCTGTGACGCAATGTTAACGTCACCTGGTGCTGTGGTGGTGGTGTTGTGACGCAATGTTAACGTCACCTGGTGCTGTGGTGGTGGTGCTGTGACGCAATGTTAACTTCACCTTGTACTGTGGTGGTGGTGTTGTGACGTAATGTTAACGTCACCTGGTGCTGTGGTGGTGGTGCTGTGACGCAATGTTAACGTCACCTTGTGCTGTGGTGGTGGTGTTGTGACGCAATGTTAACGTCACCTGGTGCTGTGGTGGTGGTGCTGTGACGCAAAGTTAACGTCACCTGGCGCTGTGGTGGTGGTGCTGTGACGCAATGTTAACGTCACCTTGTGCTGTGGTGGTGGTGTTGTGACGCAATGTTAACGTCACCTGGTGCTGTGGTGGTGGTGCTGTGACGCAAAGTTAACGTCACCTGGTGCTGTGGTGGTGGTGTTGTGACGCAATGTTAACGTCACCTTGTACTGTGGTTGTGGTGCTGTGACGCAATGTTAACGTCACCTGGTGCTGTGGTGGTGGTGTTGTGACGCAATGTTAACATCACCTGGTGCTGTGGTGGTGGTGTTGTGACGCAATGTTAACGTCACCTGGTGCTGTGGTGGTGGTGTTGTGACGCAATGTTAACGTCACCTTGTACTGTGGTGGTGGTGTTGTGACGCAATGTTAACGTCACCTGGTGCTGTGGTGGTGGTGTTGTGACGCAATGTTAACGTCACCTGGTGCTGTGGTGGTGGTGTTGTGACGCAATGTTAACGTCACCTGGTGCTGTGGTGGTGGTGTTGTGACGCAATGTTAACGTCACCTGGTGCTGTGGTGGTGGTGCTGTGACGCAATGTTATCGTCACCTGGTGCTGTGGTGGTGGTGTTGTGACGCAATGTTAACGTCACCTGGTGCTGTGGTGGTGGTGTTGTGACGCAATGTTAACGTCACCTGGTGCTGTGGTGGTGGTGTTGTGACGCAATGTTAACGTCACCTGGTGCTGTGGTGGTGGTGTTGTGACGCAATGTTAACGTCACCTGGTGCTGTGGTGGTGGTGCTGTGACGCAATGTTAACGTCACCTGGTGCTGTGGTGGTGATGTTGTGACGCAATGTTAACGTCACCTGGTGCTGTGGTGGTGGTGTTGTGACGCAATGTTAACGTCACCTGGTGCTGTGGTGGTGGTGTTGTGACGCATTGTTAACGTCACCTTGTACTGTGGTGGTGGTGTTGGGACGCAATGTTAACGTCACCTTGTACTGTGGTGGTGGTGCTGTGACGCAATGTTAACGACACCTTGTACTGTGGTGGTGGTGTTGTGACGCAATGTTAACGTCACCTGGTGCTGTGGTGGTGGTGTTGTGACGCAATGTTAACGTCACCTGGTGCTGTGGTGGTGGTGTTGTGACGCAATGTTAACGTCACCTTGTACTGTGGTGGTGGTGTTTGTATAGAATGGTGGGTGGTAGGAGAAAGAGGTACACTCCCATTGGTCCGTCTCTGTCAGCCCGTGTCATCGCCATCATCTGATTGGTCGGTGCTATCTCTTATACAGCCAATCGTGTGTGACTTACCTCCCGGACTGATAACTAATTGGTGGACAGATTAGAACCCTCGAGATTGTGATTGGTCTCTGGTGATCACCCTACGCCCCCACCCCACCCTCCACCCTCACCCCACGCCCCCCACCTCACACCCTAACCCCACCCCACCCGCACTCAACACCCTCACCCCACAGCCCATACCATCACCCCACACCCAATCCCCCAACCTCACATCTTTACCCCACGCCCCCATCCCACACCCTCACCCCACGCCCTCCACCCTACACCCTCACCCAACGCCCACACCCTACACACCACACCCTCACTGAACACTCACACTACACCGCCCTCACCTTTCAAGTCCACACGGGTGATCACACACAGCTGGACCACTTCTACTATCCCGCCAAGACCCACCCACCTGTGAGGAGTGTGTGTGTGTGTGTGTGCTGGTGTGTGTGTGTGTGTGTGTGTGCTGGTATGTGTGTGTGTGTGCTGGTATGTGTGTGTGTGTGTGTGTGTGTGCTGGTATGTGTGTGTGTGTGTGTGTGCTGGTATGTGTGTGTGTGTGTGTGTGCCAATGTTGCCAACTCAGCGGGAAAGTCATTAAGTGTAGCGAATTTCATGGTCCCTTCAGCAATTTTCGGGTCGTTTAGAAATTTATAGAGAACGTAACTGACTTTGGGATTATTTTAGATAAATGATTTTAGTGAATTTTGCCGAATCTTGTTTAATATTATTGAAATTTCTTGGTCTTTTAGCAGATACCTTAGCGAGTTGTGTATGTGTGTGTGTGTGTGTGTGTGTGTGAGTTGTGTGTCTGTGTGTGTGTGTGTGTGTGTGTGTGTGTGTGTGTGTGTGTGTGTGTGTGTGCGAGTTGTGTGTGTGTGTATGTGTGTGTGTGTGTGTGCATGTGTGTGTGTATGTGTGTGTGTGTGTGTGCGTGTGTGTGCGAGTTGTGTGTGTGTATGTGTGTGTGTGTGTGTGCATGTGTGTGTGTATGTGTGTGTGTGTGTGTGTGTGTGCGCGAGTTGTGTGTGTGCACGAGTTTTGTGTGTAATAATAATAATAATAATAATAATAATAATGATAATAATAATAATAATAATAATAATAATAATAATTGACGGTTTATTGAAAAAGTTCTGCAGCCCGAAGGCTGAAAATATACATTGGACATAAATGACTTATTACATACATTGGTGGTTTAACAAAAGCCTTCATTAGAGAAAGGTAAAGGAACATACAGTGAACATACAGATTAATGTAGGTGTTGAACAGCAAACACGTAGTGTAGTAACTCCCTCCCAGATGGTGTTAGGAGGGACCTCACGTGGTGTAGTAGTTCCCTCACAGATGGTATTATGAGGGGCCTGACGTGGTGTAGTAATTCCCTCACAGATGGTGTTATGAGGGACCTCACGTGGTGTAGTAGTTCCCTCACAGATGGTGTTATGAGGGGCCTGACGTGGTGTAGTAATTCCCCCACAGATGGTGTTATGAGGGACCTGACAGTGGTTTTGTAATTCCCTCACAGATGGTGTTAGGAGGGACCTCACGTGGTGTAGTAATTCCCTCACAGATGGTGTTATGAGGGGCCTCACGTGGTGTAGTAATTCCCTCACAGATGGTGTTATGAGGGGCCTGACGTGGTGTAGTAATTCCCTCACAGATGGTTTTATGAGGGACCTCACGTGGTGTAGTAGTTCCCTCACAGATGGTTTTATGAGGGACCTCACGTGGTGTAGTAGTTCCCTCACAGATGGTTTTATGAAGGACCTCACGTGGTGTAGTAGTTCCCTCACAGATGGTTTTATGAGGGACCTGAAGTGGTGTAGTAATTCCCTCACAGATGGTGTTATGAGGGACCTCACGTGGTGTAGTAGTTCCCTCACAGATAGTTTTATGAGGGACCTCACGTGGTGTAGTAGTTCCCTCACAGATGGTGTTATGAGGGACCTCATGTGGTGTAGTAATTCCCTCACAGATGGTGTTATGAGCGGCCTGACGTGGTGTAGTAACTCCCTCACAGATGGTGTTATGAGGGGCATCACGTGGTGTACGAATTCCCTCACAGATGGTGTTATGAGGGGCCTGACGTGGTGTAGTAATTCCCTCACAGATGGTGTTATGAGGGGCCTGACGTGGTGTAGTAATTCCCTCACAGATGGTGTTATGAGGGACCTCACGTGGTGTAGTAATTCCCTCACAGATGGTGTTATGAGGGGCCTGACGTGGTGTAGTAATTCCCTCACAGATGGTGTTATGAGGGGCCTGACGTGGTGTAGCAATTCCCTCACAGATGGTGCTATGAGGGACCTCACGTGGTGTAGTATTTCCTTCACAGATGGTGTTATGAGGAACATGTGGTGTAGTAACTCCCTCACAGATGGTGTTATAAGGGACCTCACGTGGTGTAGTAATTCCCTCACAGATGGTGTTATGAGGGACCTGACGTGGTGTAGTATTTCCTTCACAGATGGTGTTATGAGGAACATGTGGTGTAGTAATTCCCTCACAGATGGTGTTATGAGGGACCTCACGTGGTGTAGTATTTCCTTCACAGATGGTGTTATGAGGAACATGTGGTGTAGTAATTCCCTCACAGATGGTGTTATATGAGTGAGGTTTGGTCTTAGGCCTTCCTATCGTAGACGGATTAACAAATCGCTGGTTGTTGTTGGGTCTCACGGGCAGTTATCACTGGGTACCTGGGACCTCATTGTGTGAAGGTTAACTTGGGTACGACTCGGCTGTTACTGTTGAGTTGTTCTCACTGACTTAAGCACTGTTCACCACTGTTCACCTCTGTTCAACACTGGTTCCATTCCCTTCCTAAATGAAATTGTAACTTCTGGCGAGAACTTGTTGATATTCCGGTGGGGAGGAGGGTTCAGGGGAGGGAGTTGGTATGGGCCAACTTAACATGGCTGCTCCCAGAGGAGCGCCAAGTACATCCTTGACCCTACGGTGGTCAAGGATGTAGTGTGTGTGCGTGTGTGTTTGCGTGTGCAAGTTGTGTGTGTGTGTGGGTGCGAGGTGTGTGTGTGTGTGTGTGTTTGTTTCCTATGGTAATAATTTCTGACTAGTTTTGTCGAGTGAAAAAGTAAACTTCGATTTTTTTCTAAGTGAACGACAATCTCTCTCTCTCTCTCTCTCTCTCTCTCTCTCTCTCTCTCTCTCTCTCTCTCTCTCTCTCTCTCTCTCTCTGAAAATTAAAACAGACTCAAAATTTTTTAAATTATTTAACTAATTATTTTAAAAATAAGAGCGAATGACACTATAAAAAATAGAAGTATTCTGCAACTTAGTGTAGAGAGAGAGAGAGAGAGAGAGAGAGAAACACACGCACACACACAACTCGTACACACACACACACACACACACACACACACACACACACACACACACACAACTCGTACACACACACACACACACACAACACACACAACACACACACACACACACACACACAACTCGTACACACACACACACACACACACACACAACTCGTACACACACACACACACACACACACACAACTCGTACACACACACACACACACACACACACACACAACACACACACACACACACACAACTCGTACACAACACACACACACACACACACACACACACACACACACAACTCGTACACACACACACACACACACACACACACACACACAACTCGTACACACACACACACACACACACACACAACTCGTACACACACACACACACACACACACACACAACTCGTACACACACACACACACACACAACACACACACACACAACTCACACACACACACACACACACACAACTCGTACACACACACACACACACACACACACACACACACACACAACTCGTACACACACACACACACACACACACACACAACTCGTACACACACACACAACTCGTACACACACACACACACACACACACAACACACACAACACACACACACACACACACAACTCGTACACACACACACACACACACAACTCGTACACACAACACACACACACACACACACACACACACAACTCGTACACAACACACACACACACACACACACACACAACACACACACACACACACAACTCACACACACACACACACACACACACACACACACACACACACACACACAACTCACACACAACACACACACACACAACTCACACACACACACACACACACAACACACACACACACACACACACACAACTCACACACAACACACACACACACAACTCACACACACACACACACACACACAACACACACACACACACACACACACACTACATTAGACCTTCACCCCGTTCTGGTAATCTTCATTTTTCAGATTATAAAACAACAAAAGAACCAGTATTATATTTTAGTTATTTTTTCATGTAAACAACACAACAACAGCAATAGTATTTAATAAACGAATGGGAAATGGACTTCTAGTTGTCGACAAATTATTATTATTATTATTATTATTATTATTATTATTATTATTATTATTATTATTGTTGTTGTTGTTATTAATAGTATTATTGTTGTTGTTGTTGTTGTTATGATTATTATTATTATTATTATTATTATTATTATTATTGTTATTATTGTTATTATTATTATAAACAGTTGGGTATGTCGACCTATAAAATTTCCATTTGTTGTCTTGACTTAGTTTTAAGATGGAAAAACACGGAAAAAACACGAAAATTACGGGAAAACACGAATGACACAGGAAAATTACAGGAAAACACACGAGATAAACACTAAAAATACGGAATAAACACGAGATAAACACTAAAAATACGGAATAAACACGGGAGGAAACACTAAAAATATAGGAAAAACAGTAAACATGAAAAAAATCGGGAAAATCCACTACCAGCAACACGGAGAACAAGAATATATGTTTGGAGGGCAGTAAGGGCTGGTTGGTGGTGAGGGGCAGTAAGGGCTGGTTGGTGGTGAGGGGCAGTAAGGGCTGGTTGGTGGTGAGGGGCAGTAAGGGCTGGTTGGTGGTGAGGGGCAGTAAGGGCTGGTTGGTGGTGAGGGGCAGTAAGGGCTGGTACTCGAGCCCGTTACCCCCCCCCCCCCCTCCCCCCACCTCCCCTGTTGTCCCTCGCTACAGTCGCATTAATTCTCAGTTGATGGACACTAATTGTATTGACCGAATAATATCCAATCACTCCTCCGTCATCTGCCACGGTCCCCTGCCACCCACGGTCAGTTACCACTCATCGGTCACCAGCCACCCACGGTCACCAGCCACCCACGGTCCCCTGCCACCCACGGTCCCCTGCCACCCACGGTCAGCTACCACTCATCGGTCACCAGCCACCCACGGTCACCAGCCACCCACGGTCCCCTGCCACCCACGGTCAGCTACCACTTATCGGTCACCAGCCACCCACGGTCACCAGCCACCCACGGTCACCAGCCACCCACGGTCCCCTGCCACCCACGGTCAGCTACCACTCATCGGTCACCAGCCACCCACGGTCCCCTGCCACCCACGGTCCCCAGCCACCCACGGTCAGCTACCACTCATCGGTCACCAGCCACCCACGGTCCCCTGCCACCCACGGTCAGCTACCACTCATCGGTCACCAGCCACCCACGGTCCCCTGCCACCCACGGTCCCCTGCCACCCACGGTCAGCTACCACTCATCGGTCACCAGCCACCCACGGTCCCCTGCCACCCACGGTCCCCTGCCACCCACGGATCAGCTACCACTCATCGGTCACCAGCCACCCACGGTCCCCTGCCACCCACGGTCCCCTGCCACCCACGGTCAGCCACCACTCATCGGTCACCAGCCACCCACGGACGCCTGCCACCCACAGTCGGCTACTACTCACAGTCACCTACCACCCACGGTTACCTGCCACCCACGGTCGCCCGTCACGCACGGTCACCCACCACCCCCGGTCACCCGCCACCCCAGGTCACCTGCCACCCCCGGTCACCTGCCACTCACGGTCTTCTGCCACCACCGGTCATCCCAGGTCACCTGCGACCCCCGGTCGTCTGCCACCCACAATCACCTGCCACCCATGAGTCTGTCATGTAATAGGAAACATTTGACAGAGTCCTCAAACATCACAACACACAGTACAACACACGCAACACACAGTACAACACACAGTACAACACACACAACACACAGTACAACACACAGTACAACACACGCAACACACAGTACAACACACAGTACAACACACAGTACAACACACAGTACAACACACACAACACACAGTACAACACACACAACACACAGTACAACACACAGTACAACACACACAACACACAGTACAACACACACAACACACACAACACACAGTACAACACACACAACACACACAACACACAGTACAACACACAGTACAACACACACAACACACAGTACAATACACACAACACACAGTACAACACACACAACACACAGTACAACACACACAACACACAGTACAATACACACAACACACAGTACAACACACACAACACACAGTACAACACACACAACACACAGTAAAACACACACAACACACAGTACAACACACAGTACAACACACACAACACACAGTACAACACACACAACACACACAACACACAGTACAACACACACAACACACAGTACAACACACACAACACACAGTACAACACACAGTACAACACACAGTACAACACACACAACACACAGTACAACACACAGTACAACACACAGTACAACACACACAACACACAGTACAACACACACAACACACAGTACAACACACAGTACAACACACACAACACACAGTACAACACACACAACACACAGTACAACACACAGTCTCGACCAGCCCCACTGCTTTAGGGTGTTGCCAACCAACTAACATTTTTTCCCTCTTGTTGTTTGGTAAAGTTTGTTAAGCTCAGTTGACCACAAGATGTCTTTCCTTCTCCAAGCCTCTGTCCTTATCTCACTGTGCTCCTGAAGATTAAACACCCTAACGTTAAATGGCGGGGGAGGGGGGAAGTTAATTATATTAGTGTTAGATTATATTAAGTTGAGTTAGATAAGATTAAGTTAGGTTAGGGTGATTAATCTTCAGGTGAAATAAGCTGGAATGCCTGACCGTTTTAGTAACGATGACCACACAATAGTAGTATGATATGGTAGGGGAGGTGTAGAACCCTCCCTAAACACCCCACCTCTTCACCCCCCCCCCCTCACACACACACGTCAAAAACTACAGTCACGAGAAACTCACCTGTCATGTGAGTGTGTGGTGATGAAGGCAGTGTTGTGGCGGTCACCCTCCCACACCAACAGTGAGGGCTCGGGCTTGCACCACCGCTAACAAATCTTCACTGATTAAACATTACAAGTTGTACTACAGGTAAACGAGGCAGCCATGAACCACACCAAATCACCGAGTCACCATAAATAAAGTTTAATGTTCAGTTAATCTCCGCCTCTGGTTGTGTTGACAGACCGAGGTGCTGCTTTGTATAGAGATTTAAAAGGTTTATTTCCATTCATGAGTTTCTTCCTCTCTCCCTCGTCAAATTTTCCTTTTATATATTATAAAAGAATGAAGAACCTGTTGTAATTAGAAGAAGTTGAGAAGCTAGTGTGAATATTTCATTGAAAGACAGTCAATAATGAACAGGACAGAGAGCGTGGCTGGGCAGGGAGCAGGTCGACACACCCTCCCTCCTCCGTGTCTGAGCATACACTGGAAGTCTGGAACTGGAATCTGCCTGACCTGACGTTGTCGGGTGTCCTGGCCCAGCCTATATAACGACACGAATATTGTTGCATCGAACATGACTCCGCCAGACAGCAAAACATACTAGGCGGTATAGGTGTTATAAGCAGGTGTTGAAATAATAGATTATCATGACTAGTAGTTAGCACGTTCCAGTTATCTGCTTTATCAACTAAAAACGATGATTCTACTACTACTATTTCTTTCTTTATTTATTTAATATGATCTTCAGTCTCCCCTTATAGCCATACCGTCTCCACATATTTTAATACCTAACTCTCCCAATGCAAAATTATCTACTCTACCCGAGTTAGTTAAGCCACAGATCCATGCGGCATTCGGTGACTGTTGCCTGTTTGTTTAAAGGCCGAAGATAGTGTTCCCTGAGACACAGTAGACCTGAACAAAGAGAATGATAGGTGGCACCTCAACCAGGTCACGACGTAACTTCTGGGCGGCTGCTTCTGCTCTGTAGAAGCACCTTCCACTAGCTCTCATCCCGCCAGATTTTTTTTTTTTTTTTTTTTTTTTTTACGGGAATTAGCCCACCCGGGCACAGGTCAAACGACCCATAACGGAGCCTTGGGGGCGAAAAAAAAAGAACAGAAAGAAATAGAAAATATAGAAAAAAAGATTATACTGTATTAATCTTCACCTCGAAGATGCCAGAAAACCAGCTTTTTAAAGTGAGACAGATCGTAAGAGCATGGAAACACAGAAGAAGGCAGAGCATTCCACAGTTTGGCTGTGTGTGGAAAGAAGGAGGTACTATAACTGGTTATCCTAGTGTGACCGACATCCACAGAGAAATGGTGGGCACCGCGGGCAAGACGTGTGTTACGAACCCACGGCCTTGCCAGCGGTACACAGTATGCCAAATCCACTGAACATTGCCCGTGTAGTGTGAAGTAAATCATTGATAAAAAGAAGGAAGAGAGTTGGTGAAAGGACAGAACCCTGTGGGACACCACTATTGGTAGAGAAAGGGCGAGAAATCGATCCCTCGACAACAACTGCCATGGATCGACTCTCAAGGAAGCTAGAGGTGAGAGAACAAAGTGGGGGAGAGAAACCAAAAGAGGGAAGTTTAGATAGCAAAGACTTGTGCCATACCCTGTCAAATGTCTTGGAGATGTCGAGGGCCACGACGAAAGTTTCCCCATAATCCCGAATAGAGGATGACCAAAGATGGGTGCAGTAGGAGAGCAGATCACCAGTAGATCTCGCCTGGCGAAAGCCATACTGGTGATCCGACAAAAGAGAAAGGCGTTCAAGGTGACGGAGAAAATGGGAGTTCAAGATAGTTTCGAAAATCTTAGAAAGGGATGAAGTTAGGGCAATGGGGCGATAGTTAGAGGGATTAGAATGGTCACCCTTCTTCGGGATGGGCTGAACCGAGGCATGCTTCCAAGAAGAAGGAAAAGTTTGGGTTTTGAGGCAAAGGCGAAAGAGGCGAGCAAGCACAGGGGCCAGGGCTTCAACACACTCCCTCAGAACACGAGGGGGTATTCCGTCCGGTCCATGCGCCTTACTTACATCCAACCTGGATAACACACCGGCAACCCTGCGAGTGGAGATTATAGGAAAGTGCATAGGTTCAGTAGAGGGTGTAGGGGTAGGAGGGATAGAGTGGGAATCGTCTTAGGTGGAATTAGAGGAGAATAAGGTGCCAAAGAGGTTGGTTTTGTCAGGGGGAGAGTTGGCTATAGAGTTATTGGGACGGAAGAGGGGAGGAAAAGAAGGCGTGCAGAAGTTGTTACAGATGTTTTTAGTTAAGGACCAGAAGGAATTACTAGAAGAAGACTTAGTCAGGACAGCGGTCTTTCTTTTAATAAAATTCCGCTTGGCCCGACGAAGAATAGCCTTACAACGATTCCTAGAAGTAATGAAAGACGAGTGGGAAATAGGAGAAGGAGATAGTTTCATATCTCGATATGCCCTATCTCTCACCCTGCAAGCAAGAGAGCAGGAGCGATCAAACCATGATTGTAATGTGAAAGTTTTGGTAGAAGATGGGATAAATGCACTCATACCGCCCTGTATAACCCCAGCAATGCTGTCAGCACATACCGAGGCGTCCCGAGTGGAAAAGCAACATTCATCCCAAGGATAGTCGGTGAAGAATTCTCGCAAGGATTGCCAGTTTGCCCTCCGATAGTGCCATAGTTGACGTTTAGAGGGGGGTGGGGGAGGTGGTCGTGTCCAGTTTCATTTAATAGAAATAAGATTGTGATCAGAAGACCCTAAGGGGGCAAAAATTGAGTATGAATAGTGTGAGGGGTTAGAGGTAAAACAAAGATCAAGAATGTTAGCAAGTTGATCGTGTCGATCAGGAACGCGTGTAGGATGTTTGATTATTTATTCCAGATCATTAAGTAAGGAAAAAGAGAATGCCTCAGCTCCACCTGGGTCATCCCTTGCAGAGCCGAGCCACTCTCTGTGATGTACATTGAAATCCCCTAGGTAGAGGATTTCGGTGTTGGGGTGTGTGGATAGCAACGACTCATGGCAAGAAGTAAGATAGTCAAAGAGTTCGAAATAGTTGGTAGAGTTGGGAGAACAGTACAGGAAACAAAGAAAAATAGTCACAGAAGGTAGAGATATTTTGAGCCAGATGACATCATAAAGGGGAGATTCAAGATCCGTGAGTCGGGCTATAGGTGTACGTGTGTTGCAGTAGGCGCAGACACCTCCCTTAGAACGGAAGTAGGTATAAAGGTTGAAGCTAGAGACTTGAAAATGTTTGGGTGAAGCTGCTTTGGTCAGTTGAAGTTCGGAGAGTAGTAAGAGGCCGGGGGAAGAGGTTAATAGATGGTGCTCCACAAAAGAAAAATTGGATCTCAGTCCGCGAATGTTGGAAAAATGAAGTGTGAAAAAAGCCGATCCTCCAGCAACCGCGGTGGCGTCAGTTGAGGCCCCAGTAGCTTGATGATGATCAGGTCGGCCCTGGGGTCCACAACCTTCCCGACCAGTGGGACCCATCCGAGAAGGCCCAGCTTCAGTATTATTAACAACTGACATAGGAGAATAAAATAGAATGATTAAAACAGATCAAGGATGAGTACGGTCATATTTGTTGTGTTGTCAATAGTAAGAGAGACAGTTGAGACCCTGTAATTGTGTGTAAATGAGGCAGAAAGTCAGATCAGCAACCTGGGACTTGGTCACAATTTTCGTGATGCCATATAGCAGCAGGGTCTATCATTAGACAACACATTATGCTTCCAGTATCTTCCCAGGCGGTAGTACCTCCCTGTTTGGTAGCTGCCTACTACCTACTACCTATAGATGCTGTCAACACCAGAGGAGGGAAGCTGCCTTGGTCCACGCTCTGGATTATCTCCATTCTATTTTTTTCTCGTTCCTATTGTGTGCAGCCTCGAGAGACAGGTCATGGTGACATGCAGCCAGGAGATAAAATATCCTAATATCAAAGAAGGCTGGCTGTCACTCCGTCCACAATCCTCGAGCACTAACGTCCACTTGGGCTTCGTTGGTCGTGTTGGCAGTCCAGTGAATAAAGTGCTCGCCGTCCAATGGGAGGGTCAGCTCCACAGTGACGTCACAGCATATCTCCTTAAAGTAGCTCCTCGGAGGTCCTACTTCAACTTTGCGTCAGTCACTCTCACTTTTATTGGTCAGGGTATAAACAGTGCTGGTATAAACAGTGCAGGTATAAACAGTGCAGGTATAAACAGTGCAGGTATATACAGTGCAGGTATAAACAGTACTGGTATAAACAGTGCAGGTATAAACAGCGTAGGTATAAACAGTGCAGGTATAAACAGTACAGGTATAAACAATGCTGGTATAAACAGTGCAGGTATAAACAGTGCAGGTATAAACAGTACTGGTATAAACAGTGCTGGTATAAACAGTGCAGGTATAAACAGTGCAGGTATAAACAGTACAGGTATAAACAATGCCGGTATAAACAGTGCAGGTATAAACAGTGCAGGTATAAACAGTACTGGTATAAACAGTGCTGGTATAAACAGTGCAGGTATGAACAGCGCAGGTATAAACAGTGCAGGTATAAACAGTGCAGGTATAAACAGCGCAGGTATAAACAGTGCAGGTATAAACAGTGCAGGTATAAACAGTGCAGGTATAAACATTGCAGGTATAAACAGTGCTGGTATAAACAGTGCTGGTATAAACAGTGCAGGTATAAACAGCGCAGGTATAAACAGTGCAGGTATAAACAGTGCTGGTATAAACAGTGCTGGTATAAACAGTGCAGGTATAAACAGTGCAGGTATAAACAGCGCAGGTATAAACAGTGCAGGTATAAGCAGTGCAGGTATAAACAGTGCAGGTATAAACAGTGCTGGTATAAACAGTGCAGGTATAAACAGTGCTGGTATAAACAGTGCAGGTATAAACAGTGCAGGTATAAACAGTGCAGGTATAAACAGTGCTGGTATAAACAGTGCTGGTATAAACAGAGCTGATATAAACAGTACAGATATAAACAGCGCAGGTATAAACAGTGCAGGTATAAACAGTGCAGGTATAAACAGTGCAGGTATAAACAGTGCAGGTATAAACAGTGCAGGTATAAACAGTACAGGTATAAACAGTGCAGGTATAAACAGTGCAGGCATAAACAGTGCAGGTATAAACAGTACAGGTATAAACAGTGCAGGCATAAACAGTGCAGGTATAAACAGCGCAGGTATAAACAGTGCTGGTATAAACAGTGCAGGTATAAACAGTGCAGGTATAAACAGTACAGGTATAAACAATGCTGGTATAAACAGTGCAGGTATAAACAGTGCAGGTATAAACAGCACTGGTATAAACAGTGCTGGTATAAACAGTGCAGGTATAAACAGCGCAGGTATAAACAGTGCAGGTATAAACGGTGCAGGTATAAACAGCGCAGGTATAAACAGTGCAGGTATAAACAGTGCAGGTATAAACAGTGCAGGTATGAACAGTCCAGGTATAAACAGTGCAGGTATAAACAGTGCAGGTATAAACAGTGCTGGTATAAACAGTGCTGGTATAAACAGTGCTGGTATAAACAGTGCAGGTATAAACAGCGCAGGTATAAACAGTGCAGGTATAAACAGTGCTGGTATAAACAGTGCTGGTATAAACAGTGCTGGTATAAACAGTGCAGGCATAAACAGTGCAGGTATAAACAGCGCAGGTATAAACAGTACAGGTATAAACAGTGCAGGTATAAACAGTGCTGGTATAAACAGTGCTGGTATAAACAGTGCTGGTATAAACAGTGCTGGTATAAACAGTGCAGGTATAAACAGTGCTGGTATAAACAGTGCAGGTATAAACAGTGCTGGTATAAACAGTGCTGGTATAAACAGTGCTGGTATAAACAGTGCAGGTATAAACAGTGCAGGTATAAACAGTGCATGTATGAACAGTGCAGGTATAAACAGTGCAGGTATAAACAGTGCAGGTATGAACAGTACAGGTATAAACAGTGCAGGTATAAACAGTGCTGGTATAAACAGTGCTGGTATAAACAGTGCAGGTATAAACAGTGCAGGTATAAACAGTGCTGGTATAAACAGTGCAGGTATTAACAGTGCTGGTATAAACAGTGCTGGTATAAACAGTGCTGGTATAAACAGTGCAGGTATAAACAGTGCTGGTATAAATAGTGCAGGTATAAACAGTGCTGGTATAAACAGTGCTGGTATAAACAGTGCAGGTATAAACAGTGCAGGTATAAACAGTACAGGTATAAACAGTGCTGGTATAAACAGTGCTGGTATAAACAGTGCTGGTATAAACAGTGCAGGTATAAACAGTGCTGGTATAAACAGTGCAGGTATAAACAGTGCTGGTATAAACAGTGCTGGTATAAACAGTGCTGGTATAAACAGTGCTGGTATAAAGAAGTGCAGGTATAAACAGTGCAGGTATAAACAGTGCAGGTATAAACAGTGCAGGTATAAACAGTGCTGGTATAAACAGCGCAGGTATAAACAGTGCAGGTATAAACAGTGCAGGTATAAACAGTGCTGGTATAAACAGTGCTGGTATAAACAGTGCTGGTATAAACAGTGCAGGTATAAACAGTGCAGGTATAAACAGCGCAGGTATAAACAGTGCTGGTATAAACAGTGCAGATATAAACAGTGCTGATATAAACAGTACAGATATAAACAGTGCAGATATAAACAGTGCACGTATAAACAGTGCAGGTATAAACAGTGCAGGTATAAACAGTACAGGTATAAACAGTGCAGGTATGAACAGTGCAGGTATAAACAGTGCAGGTATGAACAGTGCAGGTATAAACAGTGCAGGTATAAACAGTGCAGGTATAAACAGTGCAGGTATAAACAGTGCAGGTATAAACAGTACAGGTATAAACAGTGCAGGTATGAACAGTGCAGGTATAAACAGTGCAGGTATGAACAGTGCAGGTATAAACAGTGCAGGTATAAACAGTGCTGGTATAAACAGTGCAGGTATAAACAGTGCAGGTATGAACAGTGCAGGTATAAACAGTGCAGGTATATACAGTACAGGTATAAGCAGTGCAGGTATGAACAGTGCAGGTATAAACAGTGCAGGTATAAACAGTGCAGGTATAAACAGTCCAGGTATGAACAGTACAGGTATAAACAGTGTAGGTATAAACAGTGCAGGTATAAACAGTGCAGGTATAAACAGTGCAGGTATAAACAGTGCAGGTACAAACAGTGCCGGTATAAACAGTGCTGGTATAAACAGTGCTGGTATAAACAGTGCAGGTATAAACAGCGCAGGTATAAACAGTGCAGGTATAAACAATGCTGGTATAAACAGTGCAGGTATAAACAGTGCAGGTATAAACAGCACTGGTATAAACAGTGCTGGTATAAACAGTGCAGGTATAAACAGCGCAGGTATAAACAGTGCAGGTATAAACGGTGCAGGTATAAACAGCGCAGGTATAAACAGTGCAGGTATAAACAGTGCAGGTATAAACAGTGCTGGTATAAACAGTACAGGTATAAACAGTGCAGGTATGAACAGTGCAGGTATAAACAGTACAGGTATAAACAGTACAGGTATAAACAGTGCAGGTATGAACAGTACAGGTATAAACAGTGCAGGTATAAACAGTGCAGGTATAAACAGTACAGGTATAAACAGTGCAGGTATGAACAGTGCAGGTATAAACAGTGCAGGTATAAACAGTGCAGGTATAAACAGTGCAGGTATAAACAGTGCAGGTATAAACAATGCAGGTATAAATAGTGCAGGTATAAACAGTGCAGGTATAAACAGTGCAGGCATAAACAGTGCAGATATAAACAGTGCAGGCAAAAACAGTGCAGGTATAGACAGTGCAGGTATAAACAGTGCAGGTGTAAACAGTGCAGGTATAAACAGTGCAGGTATGAACAGTGCAGGTATAAACAGTGCAGGTATAAACAGTACAGGTACAAACAGTGCAGGTATGAACAGTGCAGGTATAAACAGTGCAGGTATAAACAGTGCTGGTATAAACAGTGCAGGTATGAACAGTACAGGTATAAACAGTGTAGGTATAAACAGTGCAGGTATAAATAGTGCAGGTATAAACAGTGCAGGTATGAACAGTGCAGGTATGAACAGTGCAGGTATAAACAGTGCAGGTATAAACAGTGCAGGTATAAACAGTGCAGGTATAAACAGTGCAGGTATGAACAGTGCAGGTATAAACAGTGCTGGTATAAACAGTGCTGGTATAAACAGTGCAGGTATATACAGTGCAGGTATAAACAGTGCAGGTATAAACAGTGCAGGCATAAACAGTGCAGGTATAAACAGTGCAGGTATGAACAGTGCAGGTATAAACAGTACAGGTATAAACAGTGCAGGTATAAACAGTACAGGTATAAACAGTGCAGGCATAAACAGTGCAGGTATAAACAGCGCAGGCATAAACAGTGCTGGTATAAACAGCGCAGGCATAAACAGCGCAGGCATAAACATTGCAGGTATAAACAGCGCAGGCATAAACAGTGCAGGTATAAACAGCGCAGGCATAAACAGTGCTGGTATAAACAGCGCAGGTATAAACAGTGCAGGTATAAACAGTGCAGGTATAAACAGTACAGGTATAAACAATGCTGGTATAAACAGTGCAGGTATAAACAGTGCAGGTATAAACAGTACAGGTATAAACAGTGCAGGTATGAACAGTGCAGGTTTAAACAGTGCAGGTATAAACAGTGCAGGTATAAACAGTGCTGGTATAAACAGTGCAGGTATAAACAGCGCAGGTATAAACAGTGCAGGTATAAACAGTGCAGGTATAAACAGCGCAGGTATAAACAGTGCAGGTATAAACAGTGCAGGTATAAACAGTGCAGGTATGAACAGTCCAGGTATAAACAGTGCAGGTATAAACAGTGCAGGTATAAACAGTGCTGGTATAAACAGTGCAGGTATAAACAGTGCAGGTATAAACAGTGCAGCTATAAACAGTGCAGGTATAAACAGTGCAGGTATAAACAGTGCAGGTATAAACAGTGCAGGTATAAACAGTGCAGATATAAACAGCGCAGGTATAAACAGTGCAGGTATAATCAGTGCAGGTATAAACAGTGCAGGTATAAACAGTGCAGGTATAAACAGTGCAGGTATAAACAGCGCAGGCATAAACAGCGCAGGCATAAACAGTGTAGGTATAAACAGTGCAGGCATAAACAGTGCAGGTATAAACAGTGCAGGTATAAACCGCCGGCATAAACAGTGCAGGTATAAACAATGCAGGTATAAACAGTGCAGGCATAAACAGTGCAGGTATAAACAGTGCAGGTATAAACAGTACAGGTATAAACAGTGTAGGTATAAACAGTGCAGACATAAACAGTGCAGGTATAAACAGTGCAGGTATAAACAGTACAGGTATAAACAGTGTAGGTATAAACAGTGCAGACATAAACAGTGCAGGTATAAACCGCCGGCATAAACAGTGCAGGTATAAACAATGCAGGTATAAACAGTACAGGTATAAACAGTGTAGGTACAAACAGTGCAGGTATAAACAATGCAGGTATAAACAGTGCAGGCAGAAACAGTGCAGGTATAAACAGTGCAGGTATAAACAGTACAGGTATAAACAGCGCAGGCATAGACAGTACAGGTATAAACAGCGCAGGCATAAACAGTGCAGGTATAAACAGTGCTGGTATAAACAGTGCAGATATAAACAGTGCAGATATAAACAGTGCAGGTATAAACAGTGCAGATATAAACAGTGCAGGTATGAACAGTGCAGGTATAAACAGCGCAGGCATAAACAGCGCAGGTATAAACAGCGCAGGTAATCAGTTTTTGTCAGATAATATCACCAGCTGAGGGACACAACTTCTGAGTCACTCACCTGATGTATGAGCAACACAATATACTGTATGTCAGGTGATACACTTACAGCCCAAATTGTCAAGTTAACCGAGTCAACCATCTTAGTTACCGTTTTCTCTACCTCGCTGCACTAGAGAGAACCAACTTATATAACTTCTGTATTGTATCTTGAGCTCATTTACTGTGTTGTAAACCACTAAAATATAGAACATCTTGAGGACATTATTCGGTAAAGATTCGTGGCATTATTTTACTTTAGGACACAGTGCGCCCGATAGTTATAAACAACTGAAACATTTAGATCTCCCTATTCTGAGCATTTTGAACCCTATATATACCAGGCGACACAGTTTATTCAATTGATTTTACGTAGTTTTCAATCTTCGTCTGTGAGGAGATGTTGGATCCACCCAAGGGTTGTTCCACCATCATTATTTTATGTTTCATGATTCATCACCGTTATTTTGTTCAGTGTTTCATTACCATTATTTTCTTTAAAGTCTTATCATTTTTTTGTGTCTCATCACCATTATTTAATGTTTCATGGCGACCAAGTTTAAGAACGCAGTGAAGAAATTACTTGCGGATATAAAATGAAAGGCAAAGAAGATTCAGAAACTAATAAAGAAAATTACAAAGAAGGCGGGGAAGGTACAGAAAGACAACGGTCCCTTTATACTGAAGATATGGGAATTTATGGACCGTTTGGTAAGTTGTGTTTCACCACTGTACAATACAATTCTTTAAGACGTAATATACTGAAACGGGTGATTTTTACCTGTATTCCAGAGATTCACCAATGCCAATATGTAAACAGGTGAAACAGTTAATTAACTGAATTAATAATTGGTTATATTTAGATACTAGGAGATACATTAATATTGCCCCCCCCCCCCCTCACCCCTTGCTTATTTCACTTACACATCACTCATCCTAACCTAACCTAACCTAACCTAATCTCCAGGAAGCGATAGAAAATATTTAATCATCAGGTTAAATAAGCTGGGGGGCTAATCTTTAGGTGATCAATAATAATAATAATACTGTGTAGATACTGAAGGAGTTTAACAAAACAATTTTTTCTGCAGGCCGACCTTCTTACTACAATGTTTGACGAGGTATGTACGTTGTGTTAGGTGTTATTATTGTGATGATGATGTTGATGAGTATAATGATGGGTATAATGATGAGTATGACGGGTTTATTTAATGTAAGGAGTGTAATAATGAATCTCATAATGAACATAACAAGTTCACGTCATTATCACATATCTCCACTCCTCTCTCTCCTCCTCCACACCTCTATCTTCCTCCTCCACACCTCTAACTTCCTCCTCTATTCCTCCATCTTCTTCCTCCACTCCTCCAATCTCCTCTACTACTCCATCTTCCTCCTCCACTCCTCCTCCATCCTCCTCCTCTACTCATCCACCCTCCTCCTCCACTCCTCCATCCACCTCCTCCACTCCTCCACCCTCCTCCTCCACTACTCCATCCTCCTCCTCCACTACTCCATCTTCCTCCTCCATCCTCCTCCTCCACTACTCCATCCTCCTCCTCCACTACTCCATCTTCCTCCTCCATCCACCTCCTCCACTCCTCCATCCTCCTCCTCCACTACTCCATCTTCCTCCTCCATCCACCTCCTCCACTCCTCTATCCTCCTCCTCCACTACTCCATCCTCCTCCTCCACTACTCCATCTTCCTCCTCCACTCCTCCTCCACTCCTCCATCCTCCTCCTCCACTCCTCCATCCTCCTCCTCCACTACTCCATCTTCCTCCTCCACTCCTCCTTCTCCACTCCTCCATCCTCCTCCTCCACTACTCCATCTTCCTCCTCCACTCCTCCTTCTCCACTACTCCACCTTCCTCCTCCACTCCTCCTCCTCCATCCTCCTCCTCCACTACTCCATCTTCCTCCTCCATCCACCTCCTCCACTCCTCCATCCTCCTCCTCCACTACTCCATCTTCCTCCTCCACTCCTCCTCCTCCACTACTCCATCTTCCTCCTCCACCCTCCTCCTCCACTACTCCATCTTCCTCTTCCACTACTCCATCTTCCTCCTCCATCCACCTCCTCCACTCCTCCATCCTCCTCCTCCACTACTCCATCTTCCTCCTCCATCCTCCTCCTCCACTACTCCATCCTCCTCCTCCACTACTCCATCTTCCTCCTCCATCCACCTCCTCCACTCCTCCATCCTCCTCCTCCACTACTCCATCTTCCTCCTCCATCCACCTCCTCCACTCCTCCATCCTCCTCCTCCACTCCTCCATCCTCCTCCTCCTCTCCTCCATCCTCCTCCTCCACTCCTCCATCCTCCTCCTCCACTACTCCATCTTCCTCCTCCACTCCTCCTCCACGCCTCCATCCTCCTCCTCCACTCGTCCATCCTCCTCCTCCACTACTCCATCTTCCTCCTCCACTCCTCCTTCTCCACTACTCCATCTTCCTCCTCCACTCCTCCTCCTCCACTCCTCCATCCTCCTCCTCCACTACTCCATCTTCCTCCTCCATCCACCTCCTCCACTCCTCCATCCTCCTCCTCCACTACTCCATCTTCCTCCTCCACTCCTCCTCCTCCACTACTCCATCTTCCTCCTCCACCCTCCTCCTCCACTACTCCATCTTCCTCTTCCACTACTCCATCTTCCTCCTCCATCCACCTCCTCCACTCCTCCATCCTCCTCCTCCACTCCTCCATCCTCCTCCTCCACTACTCCATCTTCCTCCTCCACTACTCCATCTTCCTCCTCCACTCCTCCTCTTCCACTACTCCATCTTCCTCCTCCATCCACCTCCTCCACTCCTCCTCCTCCACTACTCCATCTTCCTCCTCCACTCCTCCTCCTCCACTCCTCCACCTCCACTACTCCATCTTCCTCCTCCATCCATCTCCTCCACTCCCCCATCCTCCTCCTCCACTACTCCATCTTCCTCCTCCACTCCTCCTCCTCCACTACTCCATCTTCCTCCTCCACTCCACCAGTTAACACAGTTTCATCATAATATTTCTCACACTTTACAGGTTTGATACAAGATGTTGACGACTACAGCTTCGACCTGACCTGCCCGACCTTCCTCTTACCTACAGGGATACAGTAATACACTAACACCGGCACATTACAATACAACACTAACTTCACTTTACATTACAGTAACACAGACACAACAATACCAACTGTAACTTTACTATACATTACAGTAACACAGACACAACACTACCAACTGTAACTTTACTTTACAGTAACACAGACACAACACTACCAACTGTAACTTCACTTTACATTACAGTAACACAGACACAACACTACCAACAATAACTTCACTTCCATTACGGTAACACAGACACAACACTACCAACTGTAACTTTGCATTACATTAACACAGACACAACACTACCAACTGTAACTTTACTTTACATTACAGTAACACAGACACAACACTGCCAACTGTAACTTTACTTTACATTACAGTAACACAGACACAACACTACCAACTGTAACTTTACTTTACATTACAATACCACAGACACAACACTACCAACTGTAACTTTACTTTACATTACAGTAACACAGACACAACACTACCAACTGTAACTTTACTTTACATTACAGTAACACAGACACAACACTACCAACTGTAACTTTACTTTACATTACAGTAACACAGACACAACACTACCAACTGTAACTTTACTTTACATTACAGTAACACAGTCACAACACTACCAACTGTAACTTTACTTTACATTACAGTAACACAGACACAACACTCCCAACTGTAACTTCACTTTACATTACAGTAACACAGACACAACACTACCAACTGTAACTTTACTATACATTACAGTAACACAGACACAACACTACCAACTGTAACTTTACTTTACAGTAACACAGACACAACACTACCAACTGTAACTTCACTTTACATTACAGTAACACAGACACAACACTACCAACAATAACTTCACTTCCATTACGGTAACACAGACACAACACTACCAACTGTAACTTTGCATTACATTAACACAGACACAACACTACCAACTGTAACTTTACTTTACATTACAGTAACACAGACACAACACTGCCAACTGTAACTTTACTTTACATTACAGTAACACAGACACAACACTACCAACTGTAACTTTACTTTACATTACAATAACACAGACACAACACTACCAACTGTAACTTTACTTTACATTACAGTAACACAGACACAACACTACCAACTGTAACTTTATTTTACATTACAGTAACACAGACACAACACTACCAACTGTAACTTTACTTTACATTACAGTAACACAGACACAACACTACCAACTGTAACTTTACTTTACATTACAGTAACACAGTCACAACACTACCAACTGTAACTTTACTTTACATTACAGTAACACAGACACAACACTACCAACTGTAACTTCACTTTACATTACAGTAACACAGACACAAAACTACCAACAATAACTTCACTTCCATTACAGTAACACAGACACAACACTACCAACTGTAACTTTACTTTACAGTAACACAGACACAACACTACCAACTGTAACTTTACTTTACATTACAGTAACACAGACACAACACTACCAACTGTAACTTTACATTACAGTAACACAGACACAACACTACCAACTGTAACTTTACATTACAGTAACACAGACACAACACTACCAACTGTAACTTTACATTACAGTAACACAGACACAACACTACCAACTGTAACTTTACTTTACAGTAACACAGACACGACACTACCAACTGTAACTTTACTTTACATTACAGTAACACACACACAACACTACCAACTGTAACTTTACTTTACAGTAACACAGACACAACACTACCAACTGTAACTTTACTTTACATTACAGTAACACAGACACAACACTACCAACTGTAACTTTACTTTACATTACAGTAACACAGACACAACACTACCAACTGTAACTTTACTTTACATTACAGTAACACAGACACAACACTACCAACTGTAACTTTACTTTACATTACAGTAACACACACACAACACTACCAACTGTAACTTTACTTTACAGTAACACAGACACAACACTACTAACTGTAACTTTACTTTACATTACAGTAACACAGACACAACACTACCAATTGTAACTTTACATTACAGTAACACAGACACAACACTACCAACTGTAACTTTACTTTACAGTAACACAGACACAACACTACCAACTGTAACTTTACTTTACATTACAGTAACACAGACACAACACTACCAACTGTAACTTTACATTACAGTAACACAGACACAACACTACCAACTGTAACTTTACTTTACATTACAGTAACACAGACACAACACTACCAACTGTAATTTTACTTTACATTACAGTAACACAGACACAACACAACCAACTGTAACTTTACATTACAGTAACACAGACACAACACTACCAACTGTAACTTTACTTTGCATTACAGTAACACAGACACAACACTACCAACTGTAACTTTACTTTACATTACAGTAACACAGACACAACACTACCAACTGTAACTTTACTTTACATTACAGTAACACAGACACAACACTACCAACTGTAACTTTACTTTACATTACAGTAACACAGACACAACACTACCAACTGTAACTTTACATTACAGTAACACAGACACAACACTACCAACTGTAACTTTACATTACAGTAGCACAGACACAACACTACCAACTGTAACTTTACATTACAGTAACACAGACACAACACTACCAACTGTAACTTTACTTTACAGTAACACAGACACGACACTACCAACTGTAACTTTACTTTACATTACAGTAACACACACACAACACTACCAACTGTAACTTTACTTTACAGTAACACAGACACAACACTACCAACTGTAACTTTACTTTACATTACAGTAACACAGACACAACACTACCAACTGTAACTTTACTTTACATTACAGTAACACAGACACAACACTACCAACTGTAACTTTACTTTACATTACAGTAACACACACACAACAGTACCAACTGTAACTTTACTTTACAGTAACACAGACACAACACTACCAACTGTAACTTTACTTTACATTACAGTAACACAGACACAACACTACCAACTGTAACTTTACTTTACATTACAGTAACACAGACACAACACAACCAACTGTAACTTTACATTACAGTAACACAGACACAACACTACCAACTGTAACTTTACTTTGCATTACAGTAACACAGACACGACACTACCAACTGTAACTTTACTTTACATTACAGTAACACAGACACAACACTACCAACTGTAACTTTACTTTACATTACAGTAACACAGACACAACACTACCAACTGTAACTTTACTTTACATTACAGTAACACAGACACAACACTACCAACTGTAACTTTACTTTACATTACAGTAACACAGGCCCAACACTACCAACTGTAACTTTAATGATTTATAAGTAATTATCTTCACCTGACAGAGAAAAGTACCAACACTTTAACGTAACTTTATCAACTACACATGTGTTGATTTATTGTATGTATCTTTTACTTTACTTTTTACTTTTATCCTCTTCGCCACTGATCGGCTTGTTAGCCGCTTGGGCGATCGGTCACGTCTCTTTTCCTTTATATTCTTCACCAAAAGGTCGGCTCGCTAGCCGCCCGGGCGATCGGTCACGTCTCTGTCACGCACTGTTGGCAAATACTGGGCATGCACCGGCTCCTGAATGTACCTGAACCCGCTCCAGTGTTGGTCAAGTCTGGTCTTGAAAGAGCTCACACTCGGTGCCGTCACAACACTCTCTGGTAGATTGTTCCAAGAGTTTACAACCCTCACTTCGAAAAAGTTTGCCCTCACGGTTTTCTGGACTTGCGGCTTCTTCAATCTTGAGCTGTGACCCCTTGTGGGGCGAGCGTCCGCCAGCTCCAAGTAAGGACACTCAACTGAGTAGTGCCCCCTCAGATGCTTATAAACCTCAACTAGGTCCCCCCCTTGCCCGTCTGTAGTATAAGCTAGGCAAGTTCAGGCGCTCCAATCTCTCAGGGTAGCTGAGGTGCCGAAGTGCAGGCACCAGTTTGGTGGCCCTCCTTTGAACATTTTCAACCAACTGACAGTCCCTAGCATATCTCGGGGACCAGATGGGGTGACAGTACTCCAGATGGGGAAGCACTTCACTCCTGAAGATCGTCACGAGGGACGGACCGTCAAGATATCTGAACGACCTTCTTATAAGACCCAATAATTTATTTGCCTGATTTACCTTCTTCTCACAATGGCCCGAGAACTTCAGCTCATTGTCAACATACACACCTTGGTCCTTCTCACACACAGTCTCAACTAGTACATTTTCTTCATCCCGTTGGGATCATATGGTACGCCTCCTTACCGTTGGTACGCCCCAGGTGCATCCTCTTACACTTCGTGACATTGAATCTCAGCAGCCATTCCTTCGACCATTCCTGGAGCCCACAGAGGTCCTTCTGCAGCTCTTCACAGTCCGCTTGGTTCTTAATTTCCCGAAATAACTTGCCATCATCGGCAAACATTTGTATGGAGGAGTGTACAACGTCAGGCATATCATTTATGAAACAAACAAACAACAGCGGGCCCAATACACTACCCTGCGGTACCCCACTTGTTACAGGTACAGATGACGATTTCGTGCCATTAATCACCACACATTGCTTGCGGTCATGTAGAAAGTCTTCTATCCACGCTAGGACATTTCCCCGAATTCCGTACCCTTCCAGTTTGATTTTCAGCCTTTCGTGGGGTACACTGTCGAAAGCCTTGGCAAAATATAGGTAAATATTGTCGATATTACCACCCCGTTCTAGAATATGGGTCCAAATATCCAATACCTTGAGCAATTGTGTCAAGCAAGAGCGCCCCGGCATAAAACCGTGTTGGCAATCTTTTACAAGGTTGTTTCGTAGTAGATGTTCCATCGCTGCATCTCTGATAATACTCTCAAGTACTTTACATATTATGCTGGTCAGGCTCACCGGTCTATAGTTGTTCGTGGAGTGACTATCGCCCTTCTTGAAGATAGGACTCACATAAGCCACTTTCCATTCACTGGGGACCATTTGTTCATCCAGGCATTTACAAAACAGAATCTTCAGGGGCTCTGCAAGCTCGTTGCACAGCTCCCTTAGCAGTCTAGGATGCACCATGTCAGGTCCAGGACTCTTATGGACCTTTAGCCTGGACAGTTTATTTCTAATACCCTCTTCTGTGAACACAATGTGGGTCAGTGCTGTGTCGAACCGTCTGTCCTCAAACGCAGGAAGGTTAGTTGCATCCTCTCTTGTGAACACTGAGGAAAAGAAGCTGTTCAATGCCTCAGCTTTATCCTGGTCAGAATCTGCGTAACTACCATCTTCAAGCCTCAGGTCTGATACTCCTACTCGCGTTTTCAATTTCGACTTTGCATAGCGGTAAAACGCCTTTGGGTTTGACTTGACCTCGCGTGCAACCAGCCTTTGGAACTCCTTTTCAGCCCTCCTACACTCTATCTTTGCTTGGTTTCTGGTTCTTGCATACATCCTCCTGTCTTGCTCATCGTTTGACCCAACCCACGTCTTGAATTTCTGGGTTTTCTTCTTAATTTTGTCGACCGCCGCATGGTTCATGTGTAGGGATCCTCTCGTATTCCTAGAAGCACTGGGTTTGGTCTTGGGTATATATTTATCGATCAAATGGGTCATTTTACTAGTTATGATATTCAGCGTAGTGTCTGCGTTCTTGTACCTTAATAAGTCAGGCCAGTTGATACCCCTCATCTCTTCCCTCATCCCATTGTAATTTCCCTTGTAATATTTGCACCTTGGCCTGGCCTTATCTTGAACTAGGTAACAGTTAAATCTGAATGACAATACTGTATGGTAACTGGTGCCAACTGGGGCAAGGTGTTCCAGTTTGGCCACCATACCCTCCTCGTTTGTTATGATGAGGTCAAGTGGCTTGGGTGTTTGCTCCCCTCTGTAATGTGTCGGGTCTCTCACATGTTGGAACAGAAAATTATCTCTCAGAGTTTCTACAAAAAGAGTAGCAGGATTATTCAAGTCATTCGGGGTGGACTCGTTTCTCCAGTCGATGTCGCCATAGTTAAAGTCCCCCATGATAAGGAGGTGGCTAGGGTTGAGCATCGCCGCATTGTTTATTAAGGTTCTTAAGTTCCTTTGATTTAGTGGGCCACAGTTCGGGGATCAGTAGATACACCCGACGATAAGTAAGTCCCCTCCCTTTAATTTAATTTTACACCACTTGGACTCTTCAAAAACATCCTCTCCCTGTACCCTCGCCTGGCTGGCTCTAAGGTCTTAACAAATGTATCTCACTAAGACACATATGTGGTGGTGAGGGAAACACAAGCTGCTGGTTCCTTTGTTACCAAACTCATCTGTATCAGCAAAATTAAATGTTTTAATAAAATCTAAGATTATATTAAGATCTGAGAAACTAAATGTTTAAAGGACTTTTCTCCTGAGTGCCAGAATCATCAGCCAATGTTTATCAATATTTCTTCCTCAAATAAAAAAATCAACCAGTGAATATTTTACTTCCTGTCTCCATTATTGTTTTAGTGGTCAGGTGTCCAGACAGTGTACACGACAGACAACTTTAGTCTTCATGAACACCTTGGGTACGAGGGTCTCTCTCTGCTGAATAAATCGTCTGGCGTTAACCAAACAAAACGTCCAGTAGTGAAGGGGTTAACCTAACAATTACATTATATAAACAATATTAATGAGTACACAAATATTTACTGCAGATATAATTTATCTTAATGAAGAATAACATAACAATAAAGGGCCATCTTGACCTCGTGTGTGTGGGGGGGGGGGGGGTGAGGGGTGTAGTGTGTGGGGTGTAGTGTGTGGGGTGTAGTGTGTGGGGTGTAGTGTGTGGGGGTGTAGTGTGTGGGGTGTAGTGTGTGGTGGTGTAGTGTATGCGGGTGTAGTGTGTGGGGGTGTAGTGTGTGGGGGTGTAGTGGATGGGGGTGTAGTGGATGGGGGTGTAGTGTGTTCGAGTGTAGTGTGTGGGGGTGTAGTGTGGGGGTGTAGTGTGTGGGGGTGTAGTGTGTGGGGGTGTAGTATGTGGGGGTGTAGTGGATGGAGGTGTAGTGGATGGGGTGTAGTGTGTGGGGTGTAGTGTGTGGGGGTGTAGGGCTGTAGTGTGTGGGGCTGTAGTGTGTGGGGGTGTAGTGTGTGGGGGTGTAGTGTGTGGGGGTGTAGTGGATAGGGGTTTAGTGTGTGGGGCTGTAGTGTGTGGGGGTGTAGGGCTGTAGTGTGTGGGGGTGTAGTGTGTAGGGGTTTAGTGTGTGGGGCTGTAGTGTGTGGGGGTATAGGGCTGTAGTGTGTGGGGGTGTAGTGGATGGGGTGTAGTGTGTGGGGGTGTAGTGTGTGGGGCTGTAGTGTGTGGGGGTGTAGTGTGTGGGGGTGTAGGGCTGTAGTGTGTGGGGTGTAGTGGATGGGGTGTAGTGTGTGGGGGTGTAGTGTGTGGGGGTGTAGGGCTGTAGTGTGTGGGGGTGTAGTGGATGGGGTGTAGTGTGTGGGGGTGTAGTGTGTGGGGCTGTAGTGTGTGGGGGTGTAGTGTGTGGGGGTGTAGTGTGTGGGGCTCTAGTGTGTGGGGGGTGTAGTGTGTGGGGGTGTAGTGTGTGGGGATGTAGTGGATGGGGTGTAGTGTGTGGGGGTGTAGTGTGTGGGGGTGTAGTGTGTGGGGGTGTAGGGCTGTAGTGTGTGGGGGTGTAGTGGATGGGGTGTAGTGTGTGGGGGTGTAGTGTGTGGGGGTGTAGGGCTGTAGTGTGTGGGGGTGTAGTGGATGGGGTGTAGTGTGTGGGGGTGTAGTGTGTGGGGGTGTAGTGGATGGGGTGTAGTGTGTGGGGGTGTAGTGTGTGGGGGTGTAGTGGATGGGGTGTAGTGTGTAGGGCTGTAGTGTGTGGGGGTGTAGTGGATGGGGTGCAGTGTGTGGGGCTGTAGTGTGTGGGGGTGTAGTAGATGGGGTGTAGTGTGTGGGGGTGTAGTGTGTGGGGTTTAAAGTACTTACTGTAGGTAGGTGAGCCTTTCTCTCAGGGACACAGTACAAAGGGAGGCATTATTATTTTTCTATTATTTATTAATTCATAATACAAAAATAACATGTAATTAAAGTAAGTGAACCGCGAAGAAAGATCACGACGTAAATTATGAGTTTTAACCGACTGAACAACACAGCTTAGATGAGTTCTGCGGAGGCTTTGCTTTCCTAGGGGGCTATCCTGTCTCCCTCCCCCCCCCTCACTCCCTCATGTGAAGTGTACATTAGTGTATCTGGAGACATAGCAGTACTGTCCTCTCTCTCTCTCTCTCTCTCTCTCTCTCTCTCTCTCTCTCTCTCTCTCTCTCTCTCTCTCTCTCTCTCTCTCTCTCTCTCTCTCTCTCTCTCTCTCTCTTCAGTCTACCTCCTTCCTCCTCTCCCTCCTTCTTCTTCCTCCTCCTCCTCCACAAATAACCCGGGGAGACTCACGCAATTTGCAGCCTCATTGTAAGTCAGTAAATCAAGCATCTCGACCCGCTAACTAGAGCACCACAATGTTTTATCCTGAGTCCTTGGGAGTGTGGCGTTCGTGTGTGTCCCCTGCCCCTCTTACCCTCCATCACCTGTCCCATCACCCCACGACCATCTCCTAGGTCCCAGAGGCCTCCTAGTACCCCCATCATGGTCTACAGTGATGGGGTTTGGATGGGAAAATACGCCAAATTAAAACTACACACACAGACACACACACACACACACACAGAGTAGAAGTGAGGGTCGTTTTCTGGCATGGAAGGACTCGGGACATGTTGGGTCTCAGATGAAGCTATACTCGTGCGGGTGACATAAAGCTCAAAGGTTGGTGATGTTTTGATGTGTTTCTGGGTCTTATAGGTTATGGGGTTTTATGTCAATGTGGTTCGGAAGCGGCTAATTAGTTCTTTACAGTAATAGAACTTATACTCAGGGTAAATAAGGCCCACAAGAGCCCCAATGTCGCACCTATATTTTTTTTTTAACTGAATAAAAAATTGGGTGCATAAATGTATGATTTTCTATACTCTGGTAGTAAAGATTTTATCAGCATCAGGATAGGTTGAAAATATATTGTACAGTTAAACCTCCATAAAATAACGGACTTTTCTTATATAATTCCTTAGATGGAGGGGTTTTCACATTTAACGGATCTTCGATATAACGGACTTTCGTCTTTATACAGTTTGTTAGATGGAGATTTCATACCTAACGAACCCTCGATATAACGGACTTTTATCTCTACTATTCGTTAGATGAGGGTTTCACATCTAACAGACCCTCGATTTCACGTACTTTCATCTGTATACAGTCCGTTAAATATAGGTTTCACTGTAAATACGTATATGATATAGTTTGATTATCTTTATATATCATGTTGGTGGGTGTCTGGAGTGGTCTTGGGTCCACCAGGATATATTTAGTCATTTATGTTGACAGTGTGAGAGTTACTGTAGGGACCGACCTGCTTGGTGGGAGTTTGTGGGGCTGGTAAGGGCGTGTTGGCAGCTGTTGTGATGAGCTACACACACACTACACCCCCACACACTACACCCCACACACTACACACACACACTACACCCCCACACACTACACCCCACACACTACAACCCCACACACACACTACACCCCACACACACTACACCCCACACACTACACCCCACACACACTACACCCCACACACTACACCCCACACACTACAACCCCACACACTACACCCCCACACACACTACACCCCACACACTACACCCCCACACACACTACACCCCACACATTACACCCCACACACTACACCCCCACACACTACACCCCACACACTACACCCCACACACACTACACCCCCACACACACTACACCCCACACACTACACCCCACACACACTACACCCCACACACACTACACCCCCACACACACTACACCCCACACACTACACCCCCACACACTACACCCCACACACTACACCCCACACACACTACACCCCACACACTACACCCCACACACACTACACCCCACACACACTACACCCCCACACACACTACACCCCCACACACTACACCCCCCACACACACGAGGTCAAGATGGCCCTTTATTGTTATGTTATTCTTCATTAAGATGAATTACATCTGCAGTAAATATTTTTGTACTCATTAATATTGTTTATATAATGTAATTGTTAGGTTAACCCCTTCACTACTGGACGTTTTGTTTGGTTAACGCCAGACGATTTATTCAGCAGAGAGAGACCCTCGTACCCAAGGTGTTCATGAAGACTAAAGTTGTCTGTCGTGTACACTGTCTGGACACCTGACCACTAAAACAATAATGGAGACAGGAAGTAAAATATTCACTGGTTGATTTTTTTATTTGAGGAAGAAATATTGATAAACATTGGCTGATGATTCTGGCACTCAGGAGAAAAGTCCTTTAAACATTTAGTTTCTCACATCTTAATATAATCGTAAATTTTATTAAAACATTTAATTTTGCTGATACAGATGAGTTTGGTAACAAAGGAACCAGCAGCTTGTGTTTCCCTCACCACCACATATGTGTCTTAGTGAGATACATGTTAAGATACATACAATAAATCAACACATGTGTAGTTGATAATGTTACGTTAAAGTGTTGGTACTTTTCTCTGTCAGGTGAAGATAATTACTTATAAATCATTAAAGTTACAGTTGGTAGTGTTGGGTCTGTGTTACTGTAATGTAAAGTAAAGTTACAGTTGGTAGTGTTGTGTCTGTGTTACTGTAATGTAAAGTAAAGTTACAGTTGGTAGTGTTGTGACTGTGTTACTGTAATGTAAAGTTACAGTTGGTAGTGTTGTGTCTGTGTTACTGTAATGTAAAGTAAAGTTACAGTTGGTAGTGTTGTGTCTGTGTTACTGTAATGTAAAGTAAAGTTACAGTTGGTAGTGTTGTGACTGTGTTACTGTAATGTAAAGTTACAGTTGGTAGTGTTGTGTCTGTGTTACTGTAATGTAAAGTAAAGTTACAGTTGGTAGTGTTGTGTCTGTGTTACTGTAATGTAAAGTAAAGTTGCAGTTGGTAGTGTTGTGTCTGTGTTAGTGTAATGTAAAGTGAAGTTAGTGATGTATTGTAATGTGCCGGTGTTAGTGTATTACTGTATCCCTGTAGGTAAGAGGAAGGTCGGGCAGGTCAGGTCGAAGCTGTAGTCGTCAACATCTTGTATCAAACCTGTAAAGTGTGAGAAATATTATGATGAAACTGTGTTAACTGGTGGAGTAGAGGAGGAAGATGGAGTAGTGGAGGAGGAGGAGTGGAGGAGGAAGATGGAGTAGTGGAGGAGGAGGATAGAGGAGTGGAGGAGGTGGATGGAGGAGGAAGATGGAGTAGTGGAAGAGGAAGATGGAGTAGTGGAAGAGGAAGATGGAGTAGTGGAAGAGGAAGATGGAGTAGTGGAGGAGGAGGATGGAGGAGTGGAGGAGGAGGATGGAGGAGTGGAGGAGGAGGAGTGGAGGAGGAAGATGGAGTAGTGGTGGAGGAGGATGGAGGAGGTGGATGGAGGAGTGGAGGAGGAAGATGGAGTAGTGAAAGGAGGAGGATGGAGGAGTGGAGAAAGTGGATAGAGGAGGAAGATGGAATAGTGGAGGAGGAGGAGTGGAGGAGGTGGATGGAGGAGGAAGATGGAATAGTGGAGGAGGAGGAGGAGGAGGAGTGGAGGAGGTGGATGAAGGAGGAAGATGGAATAGTGGAGGAGGAGGAGTGGAGGAGGTGGATGGAGGAGGAAGATGGAATAGTGGAGGAGGAGGAGGAGGAGGAGTGGAGGAGGAAGATGGAGTAGTGGAGGAGGAGGAGTGGAGGAGGTGGATGGAGGAGGAAGATGGAATAGTGGAGGAGGAGGATGGAGGACGAAGATGGAGTAGTGGAAGAGGAAGATGGAGGAGTGGAGGAGGAAGATGGAGTAGTGGAGGAGGAAGATGGAGGAGTGGAGGAGGAGGAGTGGAGGAGGATGATGGAGTTGTGGAGGAGGAGGATGGAGGAGTGGAGGAGGAAGAGGAGGAGGAGTGGAGGATTAAGATGGAGTAGTAGAGGAGGAAGATGGAGGAGTGGAGGAGGAAGATGGAGTAGTGGAGGAGGAAGATGGAGTAGTGGAGGAGGAGGGTGGAGGAGGAGGAGAAGGGTGGATGAGTGGAGGAGGAGGATGGAGTAGTGGAGGAGGATGGAGTAGTGGAGGAGGAAGATGGAGTAGTGGAGGAGGATGGAGGAGTGGAGGAGGAAGATGGAGTAGTGGAGGAGGAGGCTGGAGGAGTGGAGGAGGAGGATGGAGTAGTGGAGGAGGATGGAGTAGTGGAGGAGGAGGATGGAGGAGTGGAGGAGGAGGATGGAGGAGTGGAGGAGGAGGATGGAGTAGTGGAGGAGGAGGAAGGTGGAGGAGGAGGATGGAGGATGTTGATGGAGGAGTGGAGGAGGAAGATGTAGTAGTGAAGGAAGAGGATGGAGGAGGGATATGGATGAGGACGATGGAGGGTGGAGGAGAGAGACGTGACAATGACATGAACTTATATTTATTAGTAGTATTATTATATTATGCTCATGAGTGCATTAATTATACCCATCAATCATTATATTCATCAATCGTTATACTCAGCATACCTCGTCACAGCATTGTGGTCAACCCAGCATTGCTGCACGAATGGCCCGCAATAAAGGTTATGATGTTATATACAGAAAACAATGTGTGTGTGTGTGTGAGAGAAATATCGCTTTACATTTTTTTTTTTACGGGAATTAGCCCACCCGGGCACAGGTCAACGACCCACAACCGGGCCTGGGGGGCGAAAAAATAAGAGAAGAAAGAAATTAAGAATAGAAAAGGAAAAGGTTATATTAATCTACACCACGAAGATACCGGAAAACCAGCTCTTTAAAGTGAGACAGATTGTATGAGTATGGAAACACAGAAGAAGGCAGAGCATTCCACAGTTTGGTTGTGTGAGGAAGGAAGGAGGTACTATAACGGGTTATTCTAGTGTGACCGACATTCACAGAGAAACGGTGGGCACCGCGGGCAAGACGTGTTACGAGCCCACGGCCTTGCCGGCGGTACACAGGATGCCAAATCCACCGAACATTGTCCATTAAAGTATCTGTAAAAGAGAGAGAGAGTGAAGCAACATTGCGGCGAAGAGAAAGGAAAGAAAGATAATTATCAACTGAAGGAGGAGAGTTAATAAGAAGAAATGCCTTTGATTCCACCCTATCTAACAGTTGGACAGAAGAGCCACCCCAGATATGAGGGCAGTACTCCAAGTTAGGACCAATGAATTCCTTATATACCGGAAGCAACTGCTCAGGAGTGACGTAGCTACGGCATCTGAACAGCATTCTCAGCTTTCGGGAGGCAGCTTTAGCAATGTTGAGGATGTGTGGCTTCCATGACATATTAGAGGAAATGGTGAGGCCCAGCATATCTATTTTAGAATTTGGCAGAATGATAGAGTCCTGAAATGTGATTGGTGGGAGATCATCTAATTTGGAAAGTGTAATATGCAAATACTGTGTTTTATGACTATTGAATTTAATCAAGTTTCTATCTCCCCATTCGGAGATGCTGCACAGATCCGCATTGACAGATGAAATGATATCAGCTCTAGAAACAGATCTAGTTTGAGAATTAGGGGGAAGGGAAAAATGTGAAGAAGAGTAAAGAGTAGAATCATCAGCGTAAGAATGAACAGAATTAGTTGTAGTGTTAAGTAAATCATTGATAGAAAGAAGGAAGAGAGTAGGTGAAAGAACAGAACCCTGTGGGACACCACTATTGGTAGAGAAAGGGCGAGAGATCAATTCTTCGACATCAACTGCCATGGATAGGTTTTCAAGGAAGATAGAGATGAGAGAACAAAGTTGGGGAGAGAAACCAAAAGAGGGAAGTTTAGAAAGCAAAGACTTGTGCCATACCCTGTCAAATGTCTTGGAGATGTCGAGGGCCACGACGAAAGTTTCCCCATAATCCCTAAGAGAGGATGACCAAAGATGGGTGCAGTAGGAGAGCAGATCACCAGTAGATCTCGCCTGGCGAAAGACATACTGGTGATCCGACAAAAGAGAATGGCGTTCAAGGTGATTGAGAAAATGGGAGTCATGATAGTTTCGAAAATCTTTAGGGAGATGAAGTTAGGGCAATGTGGCGATAGTTAGAGGGATTAGAATGGTCACCCTTCTTCGGGATGGGCTGAACCGAGGCATGCTTCCAAGAAGAAGGAAAAGTTTGGGTTTTGAGGCAAAGGCGAAAGAGGCGAGCAAGCACAGGGGCCAGGGCTTCAACACACTCCCTCAGAACGCGAGGGGATATTCCGTCTGGTCCATGCACCTTACTCACATCCAACCTGGATAACACACCGGCAACCCTGCGAGTGGAGATTATAGGAAAGTGCATAGGTTCAGTAGGAGTAGGAGGGATAGAGTTGGAATAGTCTAATGTGGAGTTAGAGGAGAATACGGTGCCAAAGAGATTGGCTTTATAAGGGGGAGAGTTGGCTATAGAGTTATCAGGTCGGAAGAGAGGAGGAAAAGAAGGAGTGCAAAAGTTATTACACATGTTTTTGGTTAAGGACTAGAAGGATTTACTAGAGGACAGCGGTCTTTCTTTTTATAAAATTCCGCTTGGCCCTACGAAGAATATCCATACAACAATTCCTAGAAGTAATGAAAGACGAGTGGGTAATAGGAGAAGGGGATAGTTTCATATCTCGATATGCCCTATCTCTCTCCCTGCATGCAAGGGAGCAGGAGCGAAGGTTTTGGTAGAAGATGGGATAAATGCACTCATACCACCCTGTATAACCCCAGCAATGCTGTCAGCACATACCGAGGCGTCCCGAGTGGAAAAGCAACATTCATCCCAAGGAAAGTCGGTGAAGAATTCTCGCAAGGATTGCCAGTTTGCCCTCCGATAGTGCCATAGTTGACGTTTAGAGGGGGGTGGGGGAGGTGGTCGTGTCCAGTTTCATTTAATAGAAATAAGATTGTGATCAGAAGACCATAAGGAGGCAGAAATTGAGTATGAATAGTGTGAGGGGTTAGAGGTAAAACAAAGATCAAGAATGTTAGCAAGTTGATCGTGTCGATCAGGAACGCGTGTTGTGTGTTTAATTATTTATTCCAGATCATTAAGTAAGGAAAAATAGAGTGCCTCAGCTCCACCTGGGTCATCCCTTGCAGAGCCAAGCCACTCTCTGTGATGTACAGTCAGCCAAAGATGCACCGACCCCACCCTGGGTCTCTTACTCGCAATTTTACCTGGCAATACTTGGTGAAGGAAGGCTGTATGTTATGGTAATTGTGATTGGTGGATCTATTTTCGGCTGTATCACGACCAGGATAAATATTGAACAAACCAAAGGTAAAATTTTTTTTAATAAGGTCACGAGACGTTTCCAAATGTTCGTATATTTGTTTAAATAATTAAGAAAATTTGATGTGAGAATCTTGTGGCAGCTGTGGTTGTAGTTGAGTTGCCAGTTCATTGATATAATTTTCTTCATTATTTTATCAAATATACGAAAATTTGGAAACTTCTCATGACCTTAAATAACGATGAATAGTTTATTAAAAAAAATTTACCATTGGTTTGTTTAATATTTATCCTGGTCGTGATACAGCCGAAAATAGATCCACCAATCACAATTACCATAACATACAGCCTTCCTTCACCAAGTATTGCCAGGTAAAATTACGAGTAAGAGACCCAGGGTGGGGTCGGTGCATCTTTGACTGACTGTACATTGAAATCCCCAAGGAAGAGGATTTCGGTGTTGGGGTGTGAGGATAGCAACGACCCAGGGCAAGAAGTGAGATAGTCAAAGAGTTCGAAACAGTTGGTAGAGTTGGGAGAACAGTATAGGAAACAAAGAAAAATAGTCATAGTTGGTAGAGATATTTTTAGCCAGATGACATCATAAAGGGGAGATTCAAGATCCGTGAGTCGGGCTATAGGTGTACGTGTGTTGCAGTAGGCGCATACACCTCCCTTAGAACGGAAAGAAGTATACAGGTTGTAGTTAGAGACTTGAAAAGGTTTGGGTGAAGCTGCTTTGGTCAGTTGAAGTTCAGAGAGTAGTAAGAGGTCCGGGGAAGAGGTTAATAGATGGTTCTCCACAGAAGAAAAATTGGATCTCAGTCCGCGAATGTTGGAAAAATGAAGTGTGAAAAAAGCCGATCCTCCAGCAACCGCGGTGGCGTCAGTTGAGGCCCCAGTAGTTTGATAATGATCAGGTCGGCCCTGGGGTCCACAACCTTCCCGACCAGTGGGACCCATCCGAGAAGGCCCAGCTTCAGTATTATTAACAACTGACATAGGAGAATAAAATAGAATGAATAAAACAGATCAAGGATGAGTACGGTCATATTTGTTGTGTTTTCAATAGTAAGAGAGACAGTTGAGACCCTGTAATTGTGTGTAAATGAGGCAGAAAGTCAGATCAGCAACCTGGGACTTGGTCACAATTTTCGTGATGCCATATGGCAGCAGGGTCTACCATTAACATAATTATTATGTTACATGACCTCACATATTAGTATTATTATAGATCACCTGTGGATTAACCCCCCCAGCTTATTTCACCTGATGATTAAACACCCTAACGCTACCTGGAGGTTAGGTTAGGTTAGGTTAGTCTTAAGGTGAAATAAGCAAAGGTGGATAATCTTCAGTGATCTCCTGTCATGTAATTATAAGCAATTGTTAAGTAGTTGTATAAGCAAGGTTGTTTACGTGATGCTCTCTAACACAGGTGAGACGCCACTTACCGCTTTGCCAACCTCCTTCACTGCCTCCCTCACTAATTCATTCTTCGCTAACTCCTTCACCTTTCCTCCCACCTTCTTCGCTGACTCCTTCACCTTTCCTCCCACCTTCTTCGCTAACTCCTTCACCTTTCCTCCCACCTTCTTCGCTATTCCCTTTGTCTTCTCCTTCAGCCTCTGATAAGGATGAACAAAATAATAAACATAAAATAACGGTGATGAAACATAAGATAATGATCGTGAAACATGAAACGTAAAATAATGATGGTGGAACAACCCTTGGGTGGACCAGCATCCTGCCAAGGTGGTGGAGTAACCCACTGGCTGCTGAATGATGGTGGAACAACCCTTGGGTGGACCAGCATCCTGCCAAGGTGGTGGAGTAACCCACTGGCTGCTGAATGATGGTGGAACAACCCTTGGGTGGACCAGCATCCTGCCAAGGTGGTGGAGTAACCCACTGGCTGCTGAAGGCTAAATCATCAGACAGAACACAACAAGTTAATGTGACTCTACCTTTATACTGAGTCTTCTTAGCACTCGAAGTTCAACCTCGTGGCCCATCTCTCTGGGGAAGAACACTTGATTGTAGTTATGGGAGTATTAGGGGGTGTTGGAGGGTGTTAGAGGGTGTTAGGAGGTGTTAGAGGGCGTTAAGGGGTGTTAGTGGGTGTTAGGGAGTATTAGAATGTGTTAGTGGGTGTTAAAGGGTGTTAGAGTGTGTTAGAGGGTGCTAGGGGGTGTTAGTGGGGGTTAGGGTGTTTTTAGAGGGTATTAAGGAGTATTAAAATGTGTTATGAAGTGTTAGAGGGTGTTAGGGGGTGTTAGAGGGTGTTAGGGGGTGTTAGAGGGTGTTAGGGGGTGTTAGAGGGTGTTAGGGGGTGTTAGGGGGTGTTAGAGGATGTTAGGGGGTGTTAGAGGGTGTTAGGGGGTGTTAGAGGGTGTTAGGGGGTGTTAGGGGGTGTTAGAGGATGTTAGAGGGTGTTAGAGGGTGTTAGGGGGTGTTAGAGGGTGTTAGGGGTGTTAGGGGGTGTTATAGGGTGTTAGGGGGTGTTAGGGGGTGTTAGAGGGTGTTAGAGGGTGTTAGGGGTATTAGAGGGTGTTAGGGGGTGTTAGAGGGTGTTAGAGGGTGTTAGAGGGCGTTAGAGGGTGTTAGAGGGTGTTAGGGGGTGTTAGGGGGTGTTAGAGGGTGTTAGGGGGTGTTAGAGGGTGTTAGGGGGTGTTAGAGGGTGTTAGGGGGTGTTAGAGGGTGTTAGAGGGTGTTAGGGGGTGTTAGAGGGTGTTAGGGGGTGTTAGAGGGTGTTAGGGGGTGTTAGGGGGTGTTAGAGGATGTTAGAGGGTGTTAGAGGGTGTTAGGGGGTGTTAGAGGGTGTTAGGGGTGTTAGGGGGTGTTATAGGGTGTTAGGGGGTGTTAGGGGGTGTTAGAGGGTGTTAGGGGTATTAGAGGGTGTTAGGGGGTGTTAGAGGGTGTTAGAGGGTGTTAGAGGGCGTTAGAGGGTGTTAGAGGGTGTTAGGGGGTGTTAGAGGGTGTTAGGGGGTGTTAGAGGGTGTTAGGGGTGTTAGGGGGTGTTAGAGGGTGTTAGGGGTGTTAGGGGGTGTTATAGGGTGTTAGGGGGTGTTAGGGGGTGTTAGGGGGTGTTAGAGGATGTTAGGGGGTGTTAGAGGGTGTTAGGGGGTGTTAGAGGGTGTTAGGGGGTGTTAGGGGGTGTTAGAGGATGTTAGAGGGTGTTAGAGGGTGTTAGGGGGTGTTAGAGGGTGTTAGAGGGTGTTAGGGGGTGTTAGAGGGTGTTAGAGGGTGTTAGGGGGTGTTAGAGGGTGTTAGAGGGTGCTAGAGGAGTCTTAATATAGTTCCTTAAGTAACACTAGGGGTTAAGTTTGAAAAGGTTTCTTAACACCGCAGGTAAAGTTTCATAAAAAATCCTCAAGTAACAAGACAGTTTCAGAAACGTTATTTAAGTAACATCACAAAGTTTCATAAAAGTTCTTTAAAGTAACAACACAAGTAACTGAAGCAACAAGTGTTACTTACTCATCAGCTGGTGACTTAGGCTCACCATCCTGGTCGAGGCCACGAAGTTCCTGTAAACGAATGTGGTGATCAGTTGAGACAGGTGATGGTGACGTGTGTTAATGATGATGATCAGTTGAGACAGGTGATGGTGACGTGTATTAATGATGGTGATCAGTTGAGACAGGTGATGGTGACGTGTTTTAATGATGGTGATCTACTGAGACAGGTGATGGTGACGTGTGTTAATGATGGTGATCAGTTGAGACAGTGATGGTGACGTGTGTTAATGATGGTGATCAGTTGAGACAGTGATGGTGACGTGTGTTAATGATGGTGATCAGTTGAGACAGGTGATGGTGACGTGTGTTAATGATGGTGATCAGTTGAGACAGGTGATGGTGACGTGTGTTAATGATGGTGATCTACTGAGACAGGTGATGGTGACGTGTGTTAATGATGGTGATCAGTTGAGACAGGTGATGGTGACGTGTGTTAATGATGGTGATCAGTTGAGACAGGTGATGGTGACGTGTATTAATGATGGTGATCAGTTGAGACAGGTGATGGTGACGTGTGTTAATGATGGTGATCAGTTGAGACAGTGATGGTGACGTGTGTTAATGATGATGATCAGTTGAGACAGGTGATGGTGACGTGTGTTAATGATGGTGATCAGTTGAGACAGGTGATGGTGACGTGTGTTAATGATGGTGATCTATTGAGACAGTTGATGATGACGTGTGATTCCTTTACTACCATACGACTATCTGCCTAAACGAATGCTACTGGGCTCCATTAAAACTAGATTTATTTGGGGTCCATTATGACAAGATCCCCACCGCCTCTCTATTAACATATTTATTGTAGAGGGTGTCCTTAAATTATTGGCGTCCGTGAATTAAGGTGTGTGTGTGCGTGTGAAATATGTGTCTAAATTATAGGCGTCGATGAGTTATAGGCCTCCTTGAATTATTGATGGCTGTCAATTACAGGCATCCATGAATTATAGTCGTCCTTGAGTTATAGTCGTCCGTGAGTTATAGGCGTCCGTGAATCACCAGATAATTCCAAAAACTTAATAACTAAGATGAGAAATGAGACAAAGTTAAAAAGAGTTGTTAGTTAAGAATAATAAAACCAGGGAGAAGAAAGTGTCATATTGTGTAAAGATAACAAGAGCAAATATTATGAAGTCACTTGTAAGTAGGTTATGTCATACTGAGGTCAACGTTGTACAGTGAACGACGTAACTGTACTATTTATAATCTGTGATCACCAGTGTTTGTATACGAGGTTATGTGAGACAGAAGGTGTTAGTTTGGGGTTTACCTGTCGGACAAGTTCCCTCAGCTGACGGACATCTTGAAGCTCACCGTCCTGGTCCTCCTCACTGTGGTCAACCAATAGATTTACTTGATCTTAACAAATAAGATATTCATTGGCTGACAACCATTATACTTATGTCGACCTTAACTGCCACTACAGGTAAAGTTCTTTAACTTACATGTAAAGGTAAAGTTCCTCAATTAACACTACAGGTAAAGTTCCTTAATTAACACTACAGGTAAAGTTCCTTAACTAACACTACAGGTAAAGTTCCTTAACTAACACTACAGGTAAAGTTCCTTAACTAACACTACAGGTAAAGTTCCGTAACTAACACTACAGGTAAAGTTCCTTAACTAAAACTACAGGTAAAGTTCCGTAACTAACACTACAGGTAAAGTTCCTTAACTAAAACTACAGGTAAATTTCCTTAGCTAACACTACAGGTAAAGTTCCTTAACTAAAACTACAGGTAAAGTTCCTTAATTAACACTACAGGTAAAGTTCCTTAATTAACACTAAAGGTAAAGTTACTTAACTAACACAACATGTAAAGTTCCTTAACTAACACTACAGGTAAAGTTCCCTAACTAACACTACAGGTAAAGTTCCTTAACTAACACTACAGGTAAAGTTCCTTAGCTAACACTACAGGTAAAGTTCCTTAACTAAAGCTGCAGGTAAAGTTCCTTAACTAACACTACAGGAAAAGTTCCTTAACTAACACTACAGGTAAAGTTCCGTAACTAACACAACATGTAAAGTTCCTTAACTAACACTACAGGTAAAGTTCCGTAACTAACACTACAGGTAAAGTTCCTTAACTAACACTACAGGTAAAGTTCCTTAACTAAAACTACAGGTAAAGTTCCTTAACTAACATTTCAAGTAAAGTTCATTAACTACCACAAAAATTAAAGAATATATTTCAGTTACAGGTGTGTAACAGTGTTGGAGGTACAGGTGTGTAACAGTGTTGGAGGTACAGTGTGTTACAGTGTTGGAGGTACAGGTGTGTAACACTGTTGGAGGTACAGTGTGTTACAGTGTTGGAGGTACAGGTGTGTAACACTGTTGGAGGTACAGGTGTGTTACAGTGTTGGAGGTAAAGGTGTGTAACAGTGTTGGAGGTACAGGTGTGTTACAGTGTTGGAAGTACAGGTGTGTAACAGTATTGGAGGTATAGGTGTGTAACAATGTTGGGGGTACCGGTGTGCTACAGTGTTCGAGGTTCAGGTGTGTAACAGTGTTGGGGGTACAAGTGTGTTACAGTGTTGGAGGTAAAGGTGTGTAACGGTGTTGGAGGTACTTGTGTGTAACAGTGTTGGAGGTACAGGTGTGTAACAGTGTTGGGGGTACAGGTGTGTTACAGTGTTGGAGGTAAAGGTGTGTAACGGTGTTGGAGGTACATGTATGTAACAGTGTTGGAGGTACAGGTGTGTAACAATGTTGGGGGTACAGGTGTGCTGCAGTGTTGGGGTACAGGTGTGTTACGGTGTTGGAGGTACAGGTGTGTAACTGTGTTGTAGGTACATGTGTGTTACATTGTTGGAGGTACAGGTGTGTAACGGTGTTGGAGGTACATGTATGTAACAGTGTAGGAGGTACAGGTGTGTAGCGGTGTTGGAGGTACTGGTATGTAACAGTGTTGGAGGTACAGGTGTGTTACAGTGTTGGAGGTACAGGTGTGTAACAGTGTTGGAGGTACAGGTGTGTACTCACCTATCGCCATTTGGCTCAGGAGCTCCGCCCACGATGTTGACACCAACGGTCTGTAATAAAGTGAGCGTTGAACATTGTTCATATCGTAGTGGACAGATGGCAGGGTAACACGACTAAGAGTTGGAGCTTTGTTCCTGATAAGTCAGCAATAAACTTGTCTCTCTTAGTAGTGTTTCCTTCACAACAATACTACCAAAGTGGGTGTTACAGCACTACAGTAGTTAAGAGAGGTGGGGTGTTACAGCACTACAGTAGTTAAGAGAGGTGGGGTGTTACAGCACTACAGTAGTTAAGAGAGGTGGGGTGTTACAGCACTACAGTAGTTAAGAGAGGTGGGGTGTTACAGCAGTACAGTAGTTAAGAGAGGTGGAGTGTTACAGCAGTACAGTAGTGAGGAGAGGTGGAGTGTTACAACACTACAGTAGTTAAGAGAGGTGGGGTGTTACAGCACTACAGTAGTTAAGAGAGGTGGGGTGTTACAGCAGTACAGTAGTTAGGAGAGGTGGGGTGTTACAGCAGTACAGTAGTTAGGAGAGGTGGGGTGTTACAGCAGTACAGTAGTTAAGAGAGGTGGGTTGTTACAGCAGTACAGTAGTTAAGAGAGGTGGGGTGTTACAGCAGTACAGTAGTTAAGAGAGGTGGGGTGTTACAGCAGTACAGTAGTTAAGAGAGGTGGGGTGTTACAGCAGTACAGTAGTTAAGAGAGGTGGGGTGTTACAGCAGTACAGTAGTTAGGAGAGGTGGGGTGTTACAGCACTACAGTAGTTAAGAGAGGTGGAGTGTTACAGCAGTACAGTAGTTAGGAGAGGTGGAGTGTTACAGCAGTACAGTAGTTAGGAGAGGTGGAGTGTTACACCAGTACAGTAGTTAGGAGAGGTGGAGTGTTACAGCAGTACAGTAGTTAGGAGAGGTGGAGTGTTACAGCAGTACAGTAGTTAGGAGAGGTGGAGTGTTACAGCAGTACAGTAGTTAGGAGAGGTGGAGTGTTACAGCAGTACAGTAGTTAGGAGAGGTGGAGTGTTACAGCAGTACAGTAGTTAAGAGAGGTGGGTTGTTACAGCAGTACAGTAGTTAAGAGAGGTGGGGTGTTACAGCAGTACAGTAGTTAAGAGAGGTGGGGTGTTACAGCAGTACAGTAGTTAAGAGAGGTGGGGTGTTACAGCAGTACAGTAGTTAAGAGAGGTGGGTTGTTACAGCAGTACAGTAGTTAAGAGAGGTGGAGTGTTACAGCAGTACAGTAGTTAAGAGAGGTGGAGTGTTACAGCAGTACAGTAGTTAAGAGAGGTGGAGTGTTACAGCAGTACAGTAGTTAGGAGAGGTGGAGTGTTACACCAGTACAGTAGTTAGGAGAGGTGGAGTGTTACAGCAGTACAGTAGTTAGGAGAGGTGGAGTGTTACAGCAGTACAGTAGTTAGGAGAGGTGGAGTGTTACAGCAGTACAGTAGTTAGGAGAGGTGGAGTGTTACAGCAGTACAGTAGTTAGGAGAGGTGGAGTGTTACAGCAGTACAGTAGTTAGGAGAGGTGGAGTGTTACAGCAGTACAGTAGTTAAGAGAGGTGGGTTGTTACAGCAGTACAGTAGTTAAGAGAGGTGGGGTGTTACAGCAGTACAGTAGTTAAGAGAGGTGGGGTGTTACAGCAGTACAGTAGTTAAGAGAGGTGGGGTGTTACAGCAGTGCAGTAGTTAAGAGAGGTGGGGTGTTACAGCAGTACAGTAGTTAGGAGAGGTGGAGTGTTACAGCAGTACAGTAGTTAAGAGAGGTGGGTTGTTACAGCAGTACAGTAGTTAAGAGAGGTGGGGTGTTACAGCAGTACAGTAGTTAAGAGAGGTGGGGTGTTACAGCAGTGCAGTAGTTAAGAGAGGTGGGGTGTTACAGCAGTACAGTAGTTAAGAGAGGTGGGTTGTTACAGCAGTACAGTAGTTAAGAGAGGTGGAGTGTTACAGCAGTACAGTAGTTAAGAGAGGTGGAGTGTTACAGCAGTACAGTAGTTAAGAGAGGTGGGGTGTTACAGCAGTACAGTAGTTAAGAGAGGTGGGGTGTTACAGCAGTACAGTAGTTAGGAGAGGTGGAGTGTTACAGCAGTACAGTAGTTAAGAGAGGTGGGTTGTTACAGCAGTACAGTAGTTAAGAGAGGTGGAGTGTTACAGCAGTACCGTAGTTAAGAGAGGTGGGGTGTTACAGCAGTACAGTAGTTAAGGGAGGTGGAGTGTTACAGCAGTACAGTAGTTAGGAGAGGTGGGGTGTTACAGCACTACAGTAGTTAAGAGAGGTGGAGTGTTACAGCAGTACAGTAGTTAAGAGAGGTGGGGTGTTACAGCAGTACAGTAGTTAAGAGAGGTGGAGTGTTACAGCAGTACAGTAGTTAAGAGAGGTGGGGTGTTACAGCAGTACAGTAGTTAAGAGAGGTGGAGTGTTACAGCAGTACAGTAGTTAAGAGAGGTGGGGTGTTACAGCAGTACAGTAGTTAAGAGAGGTGGAGTGTTACAGCACTACAGTAGTTAAGAGAGGTGGGGTGTTACAGCAGTACAGTAGTTAAGAGAGGTGGGGTGTTACAGCAGTACAGTAGTTAAGAGAGGAGGAGGGAGTTTTACAGGGAGGTGGAGGGAGTGTTACAGGGAGGTGGAGGGAGTGTTACAGGGAGGTGGAGGGAGTATTACACGGAGGTGGAGGGAGTGTTACAGGGAGGTGGAGGGAGTGTTGCAGGGAGGTGGAGGGAGTGTTACAGGGAGGTGGAGGGAGTGTTACAGGGAGGTAGAGGGAGTGTTACAGGGAGGTGGAGGGAGTGTTACAGGGAGGTGGAGGGAGTGTTACAGGGAGGTGGAGGGAGTGTTACAGGGAGGTGGAGGGAGTGTTACAGGGAGGTGGAGGGAGTGTTACAGGGAGGTGGAGGGAGTGTTACAGGGAGGTGGGGGGAGTGTTACAGGGAGGTGGGGGGAGTGTTACAGGGAGGTGGAGGGAGTGTTACAGGGAGGTGGAGGGAGTGTTACAGGGAGGTAGAGGGAGTGTTACAGGGAGGTGGAGGGAGTGTTACAGGGAGGTGGAGGGAGTGTTACAGGGAGGTGGAGGGAGTGTTACAGGGAGGTGGAGGGAGTGTTGCAGGGAGGTGGAGGGAGTGTTACAGGGAGGTGGAGGGAGTGTTACAGGGAGGTAGAGGGAGTGTTACAGGGAGGTGGAGGGAGTGTTACAGGGAGGTGGAGGGAGTGTTACAGGGAGGTGGAGGGAGTGTTACAGGGAGGTGGAGGGAGTGTTACAGGGAGGTGGAGGGAGTGTTACAGGGAGGTGTAGGGAGTGTTACAGGGAGGTGGAGGGAGTGTTACAAGGAGGTGTAGGGAGTGTTACAGGGAGGTGGAGGGAGTGTTACAAGGAGGTGGAGGGAGTGTTACAGGGAGGTGGAGGGAGTGTTACAGGGAGGTGGAGGGAGTGTTACAGGGAGGTAGAGGGAGTGTTACAGGGAGGTGGAGAGAGTGTTGCAGGGAGGTGGAGGGAGTGTTACAGGGAGGTGGAGGGAGTGTATCACAAGGATCATCTCACCAGTACAGCCGTCAGTAGCAGCAGCAGCCAAGACCCCTTCATGGTGACTGGTTCTGTTAGATAGGGCCTCTCCCTCCCTCACCTCTTATATACTGTACTGTACACCACCTGGTCGCCTCCTCTTCATTATTTCGTCTTAATAATAAAGTCTGTCATTATTGTAGTGAAGAATGACCTTTACTGCTTGTCAGGTAACCAAGTTTGTGCCCTTTTTGCCCGTAGCTGATTGGCTGTGAGGAGGTGTTTCCAGGTAAAATGGCGGCAGCTGATTGGTGGAGATATATCAAGTCGGGTGATGGAGTTATGTAGAGCGAGGTGATTGGTTAATATTACATTATTTCTGGTATAGTGTTTCTTATTATCAATAACGATAAATGTAGACGCTTCTGAGACCCGGGTTAGATAAACCAACGTCTTTATGATATATTACTATCATTACACTAGATAACAAACTAAAACAAAATAAAAAATCCGTAACATGGTTCAGAGGAGCTTCATTTTGGTAATTTTGAGGTGATGATTTCAAATCTGGCAATATAAATTCTCTGGCAAGTTCAGTTTATTTGTTATACAAAAAATTAAATCTTATAAATACAAAAAATTAAAAATACTACTTTTCTGTTTTCCTGTTAATTTTTTCCACGTCATCACACTAAAATTCAATCAAGAATGAAAACAATCATAAGAAGACACAAAAAGTGTTAAATTAGCCACTGTCTGGGCAACTGTTATTGTATTTCATCATTTATGTGTTGTATTGTTCTCCGATTGTAAACACCAGCAATAGTCCTCCATCATGGCAGGGTCCCCTCTACCCTGGTGCCTTGCCTCCATACGTCTAATGTCCTGATGAAATCACTCTCCCCGTTCATCACTAACCGACCCAAGATTCTCAGGAAAAACGTCCACGTGTGAGTGTAGGGGGTGGCCCTTCAGGGACATCCTGCATCTTAAGTTTTTGTATTTTTTTAAGAGTTCCTCTACAAGTTAGCAATAGTTTTCCTCCTCCTTGTGTCCAAGAAACCCCTTGACTACAGATGTGAAGGATCTCCATGCAGCTAGTTCATCTTAATTCAGTTTGTTTTCAAAGTCGTCATCACGAAGTAACTTTCTTATCTGTGGGCCAACAAAGATACCCTCTTGAGTACACGATACCCCTCAAGTACTCGAACCCATCACCTTGTTTGGTCATAGCCTTCACATGTTTCTTTATTAGTCCCAGCTTCATGTGTAAAGGAGGTAGAAGTACATCGTTTGGGTCTACCAAGGGGGTATATTTAACGTTGCTTTTTCCTGGAACAAAATCTTCTCTCTTTGGCCAGTTCTTTGTATTGTCGTGTTTTTCTGTTGTTCTGCTGTCCCATAAACACAGAAAACAGCAATATTTCGTGAACCCTCCTTGAAGGCCGCGTAGAAGGGTTATAACCTTCAAATCTTCGCAGACCTGCCATCTATACTCCTTGTATTTAATAGCGGTCAGTATTTTCTCCATACTATCATACGTTTCCTTCAAACCTACAGAATGCGCTACAGGAACTGAGGGCTTCTGGTTCCCATTATGCAACACTACTGCCTTCAAATTAAACTTGGAGGAATCTATGAAAGCCGCCATTCCTTTGGCTCATGTTTTTCTCCCAACTCTGGCATCAGTCCATCTACGTCAGTACACACACAGAGGGAATCCTGCATACTGTAGAATGAAGATGATTTAATATTTATTTTCCGAAAAACAGAAATTCTTGTCTGTTTCGCTAGCAAGTTCCATTCCTGCAGTATTGATGCAAAAAATTCCGCCTGCTGTTTTGACAGACGGAGATCACGTAAAAGATCATTAAGTTCACTTTGTTCTAAAAGATGTGGTTCATTGGAAGTCTGGTCAATGACAGGCGGATCATGGGATGATTCTGGGATTTCTTCCTCAATTTCCTCATCCGAAGTTGAGAGATTCTTCCAAATTAGCCGGTGGTGCAGGTATAGGGAGGCCTTCTCCGTGAGGAACGGGCCTTATTGTCAAAGGTACATTTGGATACTCAATTTGGTGAATTAACTCAGCCTCGGCGTTGTATTCTCTCCATTCTCCTGTTCAGTTTTGCTAACCTTGTATTTAATATATCCCTACCAACACAAGTACGTATCTTATATTCCTACACTATACTGTATATACACATACTGTATATCATAAAAATGTTACGTAACTGACATCTTTTATTGCCATATTTTAAATCATCCCCGCAAAAATAATAAAGTGCAGCTTATTGATCCATGTTACCCAACCCTTGCTAACTAGTGCTAGTATTATACCAAGAAATATATTACTACTAGCAAAAATACCCAGCTTGGCTCGGGCTAGATAATATTCTGTACTGTACTGTACTGCACAGTGTTCCCTCCCTGACACGGGTAACCACCTCTTGTCTGGACCACCCGGGGTCCGTGGTCAATAGTAATACCAAGGTGCACAACCTTGGCGCCCATATGTGTAAAGTTTCACCTCTCGAACTGATGCTGTTTAGAAGCAACAGACAGACACGTCCTTTTGTTATTATAGATAAATGAAATAAATTAGTAAATGAAATACGTAAAACTGCGAACCATAAATTGTATAATTTTTTATGAATTTATAATAATGTTAATAATTGTTGTTGTTGTTGTTGTAGCTGTCATTTATGTTGTTACGGTATTGATGTTGTTTTTTTTGTTTATTATGGCTTTAGATTTTTGAAATTGTTCTTGTAGTTGTTGTTATTATTATTTTAGTCGTTGTTGTTGTAGTAATTGTAGTGTGGTTGTAAACCTCCACAATACAACAGTTGTACTCACAGCTGCCGTAAAGCCTTCAGTCCTCACACTTTTCATTCTGCCTCGGTTTATCAAGTAGTTTCTTGCCGAACTTTGAGTAAACTGGTAACTCCATAATTCTCTCAGTAAGTTACCGTACAATCGTCACTCACTGATAGTAACAAAGTCTCCTTGAGTGACCAGCTCCTGTAACTCCGAGCAAACTTGGATCTTCGGAGAATAAACTTGACAATATTTTCAGCGTCAAGAAATAATATTATATATATTTTTTAATTTATGTTTTGAATATATATTTTTTTTATGACAACTTATCTAACTGAGGAAGAGGAAACGGAAGTGAGATGCCGGGATGGTGTGACTCTCTCTCTCTCTCTCTCTCTCTTTCTCTCTCTCTCTCCTGACTCCAGTAGAAGAAAGAATTCTTACGTTCTTCTGATACCCTTACACGTTCTCCAGGGTAGGTGAAGAAAACACTTGCGTTCTCTAAGGGCAATAACACACACTATCGTTCCTCCAACACACTCCACCATCACTCCAACACACTCCACCATCACTTCAACATACTGTACCGTTCTTCAACACGCTCTGCTGTTCTTCCAACACACTAACGTTCCTCCAACACACTTCACCATCACTCCAACATACTCTGCCGTCCTCCAACACACTCCACCATCACTCCAACATACTGTACCGTTCTCCAACACACTACTGTTCCTCCAACACACTCCACTATCACTCCAACACTCCACCAACACTCCAACACACTCCACCTTCACTCCAACACACTCCACCATCACTCCAACATACTGTACCATTCTCCAACACACTACTGTTCCTCCAACACACTCCACTATCACTCCAACACTCTACCATCACTCCAACACACTCCACCAACACTCCAACACACTCTACCGTTCCTCCAACACACTAACGTTCCTCCAACACACTCCACCATCACTCCAACATACTCTGCCGTTCTCCAACACACTTCACCACACTCCACCATCACCAACACACTCTACCATCACTCCAACACACTCCACCATCACTCCAACACACTCCACCATCACTCCAACATACTCTGCTATTCTCCAACACCCTCTACCGTTCCTCCAACACCCTCTACCGTTCCTCTAACACACCCAGACGTTCTCCACCATAAGTCAAGACCACTCCTACGTTCCCCAACACCGGTAGAACATTCCGCCGTTCCTAAGCCTTGACACGAGACCCACTAGGAACGCCATCTTCAGGCCCCTGGCACAGGTAAAGGCTGGCCTGAATAATTAAATCTGTAAACACGAAAAATAATGCCGTCTGCTTTGGCACCTCTGCTAATGAAACGGTCAAATATTAGTAAAGCATTAGTTCTCCTCCTCCTCTTTCTCTTCTTCTTCCTCTTCCTCTTCCCCTTCTTCCTCTTCTTCCTTTCCTCTTACTTTTCTTTTTCCTCTTCTTCCCCTTCCTCTTCCCCCTCCTCTTCCTCTTCCTTTTCTTTCTCCTTCTCCTCCTTCCTCTAACTCCTCCTTCATTTGGTACAGAGTAATGATGGTGATAATAGTTGTTGGTGGTGATGATAGTGGTGATAGTTGATGGTGATGGTGGTAGTTGTTGTTGGTGGTGATGGTAGTGGTGATAGTTGATGGTGATGGTGGTAGTTGTTGTTGGTGGTGATAGTGGTGATAGTTGATGGTGATGGTGGTAGTTGTTGTTGGTGGTGATAGTGGTGATAGTTGATGGTGATGGTGGTAGTTGTTGTTGGTGGTGATGGTAGTGGTGATAGTTGATGGTGATGGTGGTAGTTGTTGTTGTTGGTGATGATAGTGGTGATAGTTGATGGTGATGGTGGTAGTTGTTGTTGGTGGTGATATTGGTGATAGTTGATGGTGATGATGGTAGTTGTTGTTGGTGGTGATGATAGTGGTGATAGTTGATGGTGATGGTGGTAGTTGTTGTTGTTGGTGATGATAGTGGTGATAGTTGATGGTGATGGTGGTAGTTGTTGTTGTTGGTGATGATAATGGTGATAGTTGATGGTGATGGTGGTAGTTGTTGTTGGTGGTGATGGTGGTGGTGATAGTTGATGGTGATGATGGTAGTTGTTGTTGGTGGTGATAGTGGTGATAGTTGATGGTGATGGTGGTAGTTGTTGTTGGTGGTGATAGTGGTGATAGTTGATGGTGATGGTGGTAGTTGTTGGTGGTGATGGTAGTGGTGATAGTTGATGGTGATGATGGTAGTTGTTGTTGGTGGTGATAGTGGTGATAGTTGATGGTGATGGTGGTAGTTGTTGTTGGTGGTGATGATAGTGGTGATAGTTGATGGTGATGGTGGTAGTTGTTGTTGGTGGTGATGGTAGTGGTGATAGTTGATGGTGATGGTGGTAGTTGTTGTTGGTGGTGATGATAGTGGTGATAGTTGATGGTGATGGTGGTAGTTGTTGTTGGTGGTGATGGTAGTGGTGATAGTTGATGGTGATGGTGGTAGTTGTTGTTGGTGGTGATGATAGTGGTGAGAGTTGATGGTGATGGTGGTAGTTGTTGTTGTTGGTGATGGTGGTGTTGGTGATCGTGATGGGTAATGGTGGTGAGCGTAATGGGTGGTGGTGGTGGTGGTGGTAATAATAATAATAATAATAATAATAATAATAATAATAATAATAATAATAATATCAAATAACCTTTAAAAATAAACGTTGTATGTTTTTAAAGTCAATTTCCATTTAATAAAGAGAGAACCTGTCGTAGGATGTCTAAATAAAACAAAATCTTTAAGAGGTATATGAACGCTCCTTGTTTACATCTGTCGCGTTCGAGTAAGAGCGAATAATTGTTGGCAGAGTAAAGCAGAGAGAGAGAGACCGTACGTATATTTTGATTTTTATTAACAAAGCCATTTCCTGTTGGTACTGTGGGCTGGGTGTGTGGTGTTGGCGTACGGTGGGCTGGGTGTGTGGTGTTGGGGTACTGTGGTCTGGGTGTGTGGTGTTGGGGTACTGTGGGCTGGGTGTGTGGTGTTGGGATACTTCTTCTCTTTGTCTTCTTCAAACATTTTACACTCCCCCATCACTCTTCCTTCTCCTACTTCCCCTCCTTTCTCTCCTCCTCCAAATACCCCACCACTTCCTTCCTCGTCTTCCTCCTTCTTATCTCTCTTTCCTCCTCCTCTCTCCCTTTTTCTCCTCCTCTTCCTTCACATCCACCACCACTTCCTTCCTCTTGGTCTTCCTCCTCTCTCTCATCGTCCTCCTCCTTCTCTCCTCCTCCTCCTCTTATAGTATCCTCCACGCTTCATTACCCCGGCAGGAGGTGCCTGATGGAGGAGGAGGTGAGGTGTGATGCAGGCGGCTGTGTCAGTGATAACAGGTAACCTCATTACCCGTCTCAGGTACAACACACCTATTTACATAATATAGTGTCCATCATGAAGGGAGGGGGGGGGGCAGGAGAGGGTAGGGAAGGGAAGTAGGGGGGGGGAGAGGAGAGGGAAGGGGAAGAAAGGGAGGAGGAGGAAGGGGAGGGGAGAAGGGGGGAGGTATAAACATTGTAATATAGAGCAGTATTAGGTCATTACACTAGTGCCCAGATGTGTAAAGTGCGCATATTATTAGATTGTGTGTGTGTGTGTGTGTGTGTGTGTGTAATAATAATAATATTTAATAATAATAATAATATTAATAATAATAATTAACGGTTTATTGAAAGAGCATGGCAGCCGGAAGTCTGAAAATACGCAGTTACATAATTGGGGAATGGGTCTCTTGATTGACAAATAATATACAAGTAACATAAGTGATACGAATATGATATATAATAATTACTACAGGGCATTTCAACATAGTGACAGTGCAAAGGGTAAGATTGACTGGGAGTGAATACGCTGGTTGATTACAAGTTATTGATAATTTTTACAATGGTTGGGACTGGGCTGTTCTTATAGCGATCAGTTCGTGCTCGTATGGGCTGGATGCGGGTTGTGGTGTCGAACGGCAATTCTCGGACGAGGAATCTCGGGTGGTATTAGGAGCCGGTGTCGAGGATAGTGCAGAAGCTTCTCAACAAATTTGCAGATGAGGTCGTGGTGATGGTCAGTGAGAGTCGGGAGGGTCAGTGTGTTGAGCCCTTCTTGATATGTGGAGTAGGAAGGGGAGCGAATAACCTTGCACTTTTTCTAGGTGTTTACTTTGTGTGGTATTTAGGGAGGAAGACCAGGGAGGGGAGGCATAGGTGAGCTTGGGAAGTATGAATGTTGAGTAAACACTGAGGAGCTCGGGTGCAGGAACTCCGAGGGACTTGAGTCGGCGGAGGAGGTGGAGACAGAAACTGGAGGATTTGACAACTTCACTGACGTGTGGTTTCCAATTTAGGTTGTGGTCTTATGGTGGCGCCGAGGAGCTTAGTGGAATCTACAACCTGGAGTGTGTTGGGGCCTAAGGTAATGGAAGGGGGTGGGACAACGTCGGAGGAGAGGTTGATGTGCATAACCATGGTCTTGGTGTGGTTGATGGTGACATGGTTGTTGGTGGCCCAGTTTTGGAGACTGTGTGTGTGTGTGTAAACCTTGGTAAGATATGATAGAGGTAGTCTGAGTTAGTGTGTGTGTTAAGAGATCATATCTGGAGTTGAAAGTGGGCAAGATGTTAACGCTTGGAGTCTGTGTAATAATAGTAATAATAATTAACTGTTTATTAACAAATACATCAGCCATAAGTAAACACACAAGGAACACAAGTGGTAAATAATATATAACATACTGTAATGTAGTGACATGGGGGAAAAGGTCACTTAACAAGGACTCTCAGCGCAGTTACAGCACAACAGTGAGATTGTCAAGGAGTGAACACACAAGATATCTCCCAGTTGTTGATGATTGTTACAGTGTGTACTGGTGCAGCGATCAGTACGTGGTCTTATGGGCTGGAGGCGGCTACAGTGTTGAACAGTAATATGCGGACGAGGGATCTCAGGTGGTAGCAGGTGACGGTGGTGATGATGGTGCAGCGATCAGTACGTGGTCTTTGGTGCTGGAAGCAGCTGCAGTGTTTAACAGTAATATGCTGACGAGGGATCTCAGGTGGTAGCAGGTGACGGTGGTGATGATGGTGCAGCGACCAGTACGTGGTCTTATGGGCTGGAGGCGGCTGTAGCGTTGGAGAGTAATATGCGGACGAGGGATCTCAGGTGGTAACTTCCATGATAACTTCGTCCCTAACTAACAGATGAGGTCATGGTGATGATCAGAGAGTGTTGAGAGGGTCAGTGTAGTGTGGTGCAGGAGAGGGAGAGAATAGTCTTGCTCGGCCTCTTCTCCACTCTCCAGGAGTCCTCCTTGTGTAGCAGTTAAGTGAGAAGACCAGACAGGGGAAGCATAAGTGAGCTTAAGGAGTATGAATGTAAGTGTGTGTGTGTGGGGGGGGGGGGGGGGTTAAAAATTTCAATTGTGTTGGGAAGATACATTTGTTAATTTATCCTAGCACACACACACACACACACACACACACACACACACACACACACACACTCAGTCTTTCAGTAACTAAGGATGAAATAAAACAAATAAACTTAACTGAACAGTGTATTATTAGGCATCAAGTTGACAGTTACCAAACACAGTGTTTTGTTGTACTAGTGCTTAACTAGTTCAGTTACAACATTTGCTAGTAAAGTAGCTAGTTACGTTACCTTTGTACTAGTAACGTAGCTACTAGTGTCACATCTGTACTAGTACCATAACTGCTGTAGTAGAGTTACCTTAGTACTGGTAAGGTAAACTAGCAGTGTTATATGTGCACTGGTAATATACTAGTACATTTATACCTGCCTTACAACTGCTGCTAGTAGCATTAGTTGTAACTGACGAAATCATTACAAAACTACATGAATTGTAACACTGACATCCCACTGTAGAATGTGAACTAGCCTTTCTATATTTACTAGCTCTTGTATTTATCATGTAATAGAACCAAGGCATAACGCTAGTGCTATTACGGAAGCTAGTAAATTTATCAACACATTAGTAACACGGATATAGGGTTATTGGCCAGCTAGTGACAACCAACAATGTTACAGAATTCTTTACTTACGTCACTAGCACCACTAGCTAGGTACGTTACTAGCCGTGAGAGCAGGAAACAGGTTCACTGGTTAACTCTGTTTGTAGATAGTATTTGGCACAGCGATATTGGGACACGGATATAACCAAATCAGACTGACACCCGGAACTACACCTCGTTTACGGAGGCATTATAACCCAGTATTTAGTTAGGTTAGGTTAAGTTAAGTGAGATTAGGTTAAGCCAGGTTAGGTTAGGTTAGGTTAATTTAGGTTGCCATATGAGGTTAAGTTAGAAAGACAGTGATAATGATGAACTTGTCGTGTGAACATTGCAAAAGATGAGTGAATGTGAGGTAATCATTCTCATGTTCCTAGAATGTGTAAGATTGGGGGAGTTTGTGTGTGCGTGTGTGTAAATGTGTGTGTGTGTGTGTGCATGTGTGTAAATGTGTGTGTGTGTGTGTGTTTGTAACTATCTGTGTGTGTGTGTGTGTGTGTGTGTGTATGTGTGTAAATATCTGTGTGCGTGTGTGAGTACAAATGTGTGTGTGAGAACTTTAAGGAAATATTTCAGTAATGAAAAACATCTATTTCTTTTTGAGGTGTAAAATGAGGTCAATACATTTCATTCTTGTCTTCTGATAGCAGCATGAAGTCAGCCTGCAGTACTGAGACGTCGAGTACTGTCTGAAAGATATAATGAAAGAAGATCACAGATACACATGATCAAAACAGATGATTGAAGCTTTAAGTGCATTTATATTCATTAAAGAAAGAACAGTCTTCCTTCATTTCACGGACGAAACACCGGTGAAAAAAGCATTCACGTGCAGGTTATGTACATCAAAGATAAAAGAATGAATACCCTTCATTCTTTCCACATACAGAACACCATTGAAAGAAGGATAAAAGTGTAAGATATTTACATGAAAGAAGAGGACAGTCTTCATGACTGAAGACTGACTGGTGAATGTCTTCATCACTGTAGACTGACTGGTGACTGTTATCATCACTGTAGACTGACTGGTGACTGTCTTCATCACTGTAGACTGACTGGTGACTGTCTTCATCACTGTAGACTGACTGGTGACTGTCTTCATCACTGTAGACTGACTGGTGACTGTCTTCATCACTGTAGACTGACTGGTGACTGTCTTCATCACTGTAGACTGACTGGTGACTGTCTTCATCACTGTAGACTGACTGGTGACTGTTATCATCACTGTAGACTGACTGGTGACTGTTATCATCACTGTAGACTGACTGGTGACTGTTATCATCACTGTAGACTGACTGGTGACTGTTATCATCACTGTAGACTGACTGGTGACTGTCTTCATCACTGTAGACTGACTGGTGACTGTCTTCATCACTGTAGACTGACTGGTGACTGTTATCATCACTGTAGACTGACTGGTGACTGTTATCATCACTGTAGACTGACTGGTGACTGTTATCATCACTGTAGACTGACTGGTGACTGTTATCATCACTGTAGACTGACTGGTGACTGTCTTCATCACTGTAGACTGACTGGTGACTGTCTTCATCACTGTAGACTGACTGGTGACTGTCTTCATCACTGTAGACTGACTGGTGACTGTCTTCATCACTGTAGACTGACTGGTGACTGTTATCATCACTGTAGACTGACTGGTGACTGTTATCATCACTGTAGACTGACTGGTGACTGTTATCATCACTGTAGACTGACTGGTGACTGTCTTCATCACTGTAGACTGACTGGTGACTGTCTTCATCACTGTAGACTGACTGGTAACTGTTATCATCACTGTAGACTGACTGGTGACTGTTATCATCACTGTAGACTGACTGGTAACTGTTTTCATGACTGTAGACTGACTGGTGACTGTCTTCATCACTGTAGACTGACTGGTGACTGTCTTCATCACTGTAGACTGACTGGTGACTGTTATCACTGTAGACTGACTGGTGACTGTCTTCATCACTGTAGACTGACTGGTAACTGTTATCATCACTGTAGACTGACTGGTGACTGTCTTCATCACTGTAGACTGACTGGTAACTGTTATCATCACTGTAGACTGACTGGTGACTGTTATCACTGTAGACTGACTGGTGACTGTTATCATCACTGTAGACTGACTGGTGACTGTTATCATCAATGTAGACTGACTGGTGACTGTTATCATCACTGTAGACTGACTGGTGACTGTCTTCATCACTGTAGACTGACTGGTGAATGTTATCATCACTGTAGACTGACTGGTGACTGTCTTCATCACTGTAGACTGACTGGTGACTGTCTTCATCACTGTAGACTGACTGGTGAATGTTATCATCACTGTAGACTGACTGGTAACTGTTTTCATGACTGTAGACTGACTGGTGACTGTCTTCATCATTGTAGACTGACTGGTGACTGTTATCACTGTAGACTGACTGGTGACTGTTATCATCACTGTAGACTGACTGGTGACTGTTATCATCACTGTAGACTGACTGGTAACTGTTTTCATGACTGTAGACTGACTGGTGACTGTCTTCATGACTGTAGACTGACTGGTGACTGTTATCACTGTAGACTGACTGGTGACTGTTATCATCACTGTAGACTGACTGGTGACTGTCTTCATCACTGTAGACTGACTGGTGACTGTCTTCATCACTGTAGACTGACTGGTGACTGTCTTCATCACTGTAGACTGACTGGTGACTGTCTTCATCACTGTAGACTGACTGGTGACTGTTATCATCACTGTAGACTGACTGGTGACTGTTATCATCACTGTAGACTGACTGGTGACTGTCTTCATCAATGTACAGTAGACTGACTGGTGACTGTCATCATCATTTAGACTGACTGGTGACTGTTATCATCACTGTAGACTGACTGGTAACTGTTTCATCAATGTACAGTAGACTGACTGGTGACTGTTATCGTCATTTAGACTGACTGGTGACTGTTATCATCACTGTAGACTGACTGGTGACTGTTATCATCACTGTAGACTGACTGGTAACTGTTTCATCAATGTACAGTAGACTGACTGGTGACTGTTATCGTCATTTAGACTGACTGGTGACTGTTATCATCACTGTAGACTGACTGGTGACTGTTATCATCACTGTAGACTGACTGGTGACTGTCTTCATCAATGTACAGTAGACTGACTGGTGACTGTCATCATCATTTAGACTGACTGGTGACTGTTATCATCACTGTAGACTGACTGGTAACTGTTTCATCAATGTACAGTAGACTGACTGGTGACTGTTATCGTCATTTAGACTGACTGGTGACTGTTATCATCACTGTAGACTGACTGGTGACTGTTATCATCACTGTAGACTGACTGGTGACTGTTATCATCACTGTAGACTGACTGGTGACTGTTATCATCACTGTAGACTGACTGGTGACTGTTATCATCACTGTAGACTAACTAGTGACTGTCATTATCTCTGTAGATTAACTGGGACAGTCTTCGGGTACTCCTATTGTTACCAGTTAGGTCCCAGTTACCAGTCATCGTTGCCTCACAGTCTACAAATAGTTATTGGGAGGTAATCTGTCAAGTAAATTCTATCTTGTTAAAAAGTTTGTCCGGTTGATGATTTTGTCCGGTTTAATCTTTTGCCCGGTTATAGATTCTGTCCTGTTAAAGATTATGTCCGGTTAAAGATTCTGTCTAGTTAAATATTTAGTTCGGTTAAAGATTATGCCTGGTTATAGATTTTGTCCAATTAATGATTTTGTCCGGTTAAAGATTCTGTTGTGTCAATTAGTCCAGTTATTTTTATTTTGTCCACTTAGATATAATTTTATTTATTTATTTATTATTACAATGCTTGAGTTGATCTGTCCGGTTGATTTTGTCCGTATAGAGACAACTTACAATTTGTCCGGTTGGTTTTGTCCGTATACAGTCACATTACAATTTGTCCGCATAGAGATTCACCACAATTTGTCTGATCGATTACGTCCGTATAGACACATTACAATTTGTCCGGTTGATTTTGTCCAATTACAATGATAATACAATTTTTAGTGTCTTCATTATTTACGATCGTCTGTATTGCTTGATCTCATCTACTGAAGGAGGTGGTGTAGGAGTCTCTGAAGGAGGAGGTACTGAAGGAGTTCTTGAGGGAGGTGATGAAGGAGTCCTTGAGGGAAGTGACGAAGGAGGTGGCGATAGAGTCCGTGAAGGAGGCGGCGAAGGAGGTAGCGAAGAAGAAGAAGGAAGCGCTGAAGGAGGTGGCGAAGGAGGCACAGAGAGTGAAGCAGGAGGCCAAAAGTGCTAGACTCGGTGCCACCCCAAGACTCTCTCCGCTGGCTGTGGACAGACAACAGACAAAAGAGGTTACTGTGTTGTTGCTCCTCATCTTGGCAGTTAACAGACATTTGGCTACTATTCTTGGCAGTTAACAGACATTTGGCTACTATTCTTGGCAGTTAACAGACATTTGGCTACTTTTTGGCAGTTAACAGACATTTGGCTACTATTCTTGGCAGTTAACAGACATTTGGCTACTATTCTTGGCAGTTAACAGACATTTGGCTACTATTCTTGGCAGTTAACAGACATTTGGCTACTGTTTTGGCAGTTAACAGACATTTGGCTACTTTTTTGGCAGTTAACAGACATTTGGCTACTATTCTTGGCAGTTAACAGACATTTGGCTACTATTCTTGGCAGTTAACAGACATTTGGCTACTATTCTTGGCAGTTAACAGACATTTGGCTACTTTTTTGGCAGTTAACAGACATTTGGCTACTATTCTTGGCAGTTAACAGACATTTGGCTACTATTCTTGGCAGTTAACAGACATTTGGCTACTTTTTTGGCAGTTAACAGACATTTGGCTACTATTCTTGGCAGTTAACAGACATTTGGCTACTATTCTTGGCAGTTAACAGACATTTGGCTACTATTCTTGGCAGTTAACAGACATTTGGCTACTTTTTTTGGCAGTTAACAGACATTTGGCTACTATTCTTGACAGTTAACAGACATTTGGCTACCATTCTTGGCAGTAAACAGACATTTGGCTACTTTTTTGGCAGTTAACAGACATTTGGCTACTATTCTTGGCAGTTAACAGACATTTGGCTACTTTTTTGGCAGTTAACAGACATTTGGCTACTTCTATGGATTTTAAGACAGATGGCTACTTTTCATAAATATTAACAGCTTTAACAGACATTGGCTGTTTTTTTTCTGGATTTTAACAGACATTTGGCTACTATATCCGACTGTGAACAATAACAAACTAACAGACAAAACATTTTACATTAAGAGGCGTCCTTATAGTTATACGAGTACATGTATTCACACAGACACAAACACACAAACACCTACCCTGGGAATATCACACAGACACAAACACCTAAACACCTACCCTGGGAACATCACACAGACACAAACACACAAACACCTACCCTGGGAATATCACACAGACACAAACACACAAACACCTACCCTGGGAATATCACACAGACACAAACACACAAACACCTACCCTGGGAATATCACACAGACACAAACACCTAAACACCTACCCTGGGAATATCACACAGACACAAACACCTAAACACCTACCCTGGGAATATCACAGACACAAACACACAAACACCTACCCTGGGAATATCACACAGACACAAACACCTAAACACCTACCCTGGGAATATCACACAGACACAAACACACAAACACCTACCCTGGGAATATCACAGACACAAACACACAAACACCTACCCTGGGAATATCACAGACACAAACACCTAAACACCTACCCTGGGAATATCACACAGACACAAACACACAAACACCTACCCTGGGAATATCACACAGACACAAACACACAAACACCTACCCTGGGAATATCACAGACACAAACACACAAACACCTACCCTGGGAATATCACACAGACACAAACACACAAACACCTACCCTGGGAATATCACAGACACAAACACACAAACACCTACCCTGGGAATATCTCACAGACACAAATACCTACCCTGGAAATATCACACAGACACAAACACCTACCCTGGGAATATCTCAGACACAAACACCTACCCTAGAAACATCACACAGACACAAACACACAAACACCTACCCTGGAAAGATCTCTCCCAGGCTCTGAAGTTGTCAAGTATGGTAGTGTGGTGGGCCAGCCGATTACCACTGATCTCCGCCACACATTTAACCCTCAGTACGCCTCGCTGGAAGTGGAACGGCCTCGCTACGAACGTAAGTCGGGAGATCTGCGTCAGTAGACCATCCTGAACCATGTAAGGGCGTTCTCTGGTGACTATGTCTTGTGGTGCCTGTGACAAAGACCAACAGAAAGTGCTTGAAACATTCCATCTCTTGGGAAAATAAATACGTGTCTTTTCCAGCATAAATTAGTGTAAATAAATGTAATTTCATCTGACAATTCGCCTCCCAGAGCGTAATTCACCTGAATATTAACCGCTCTAATGCTACGTGCGGGGTTAAATTAGGTTAGGTTGGGCTAGTTCAGATTACGTGAGACAGGTTAGGTTAGCGTTAGGGTTAGGCTTCAAATGATCTTAAGGTTAGCGTTAGCTCAGGTTAGGTTAGGCTTCAGGTGGTCTTAAGGTTAGCGTTAGGGTTAGGCTTCAAATGATCTTAAGGTTAGCGTTAGCTCAGGTTGGGTTAGGCTTCAGGTGTCTTAAGGTTAGCGTTAGCTCAGGTTGGGTTAGGCTTCAGGTGTCTAAAGGTTAGCGTTAGCTCAGGTTGGGTTAGGCTTCAGGTGTCTTAAGGTTAGCGTTAGCTCAGGTTGGGTTAGGCTTCAGGTGTCTTAAGAACATAAGAACATAAGAAAATAAGGAGTCTGCAATAGGCCGGTTGGCCTGTGCATGGCAGCTCCTGTCGAGAGTTACTACCACTCTCTATCATCCATGAATCTATCTAGCCTCCTTTTGAAACTTTCCAGAGTTCCCGCACTTACTACAAAGTTGCTAAGCTTGTTCCACTCGTCCACCACCCTATTTGTGAACCAGTTTCTTCCTATCTCCCTCCTAAACCTAAACTTATCCAACTTGAATCCGTTTCTCCGAGTCCTATCCTGCTCGGATATTATAAGAACTTTATCTATATCTCCTTTATTGATTCCTTTCACCCACTTAAATACTTCTATCATATCTCCCCGCACTCTTCGTCTTTCTAGGGAATGCAAGTTAAGTTTCTTTAACCTATCCTGATATGGAAGGTTTCTAAGTCCCTGAATCATTTTTGTCATTCTTCTCTGCACCGACTCTAGTGAATTTATATCCATTCTATAATAGGGGCACCAGAACTGAACCGCATAATCTAGGTGCGGCCTGACTAGCGCAAGATATAGTTGCAATAAGACCTCTGCATTCTTGTTACTTACACTTCTAGATATAAAACCCAATACTCTGTTTGCCTTATTTCGAACATTAACATTAAGGTTAGCGTTAGCTCAGGTTGGGTTAGGCTTCAGGTGTCTTAAGGTTAGCGTTAGCTCAGGTTGGGTTAGGCTTCAGGTGTCTTAAGGTTTATCACTGAAGTTAACTTATGTGTAGAAGTTGATGATTGAGTGAAATAAGCTGGCGACGTATAGATGGATAATGTATCGTTATTATTGGCGACATTTGGCGAAATTTATACTAATTTGGCGATATTTAATGTATATACTTTGATGTAATGATGTAATAAGCAATGAGGTGATGTGTACTGATGTATAGGTGATGTGTACTGATGTGTAGATGATGTGCAGACTCACCTGTCTGCCGTTTATCCTCCAGGAGAGATGTGTTGCAGGTCGGGATGGGCTGGAGGTACACAGAAGGTTGACTGTATCGTTAACGTGGTACCTGTTGCGTCCACCTGTGATGACCGGCCCGGAGGTTGGTGGCTCTGTTGGGGAGGGGCCTGTCTATTAGGTACAGTCGTGGCTGAGAGACAGACAGATAGACAGACAGACAGACAGACAGACAGACAGACAGACAAAGGAAATAGATAGAGAGATAGACAGACAAAGAGACAAAGGAAATGGTTACAGACAGACAGATTGATAAACAGAAACGGGAGAGATATATATATGCACACAGACAGAAAAGAGACAGACAGAAAGTGAGACAGGCAGCCAGATTGACAGAAAGACACATACACTCACCAATGACTAAGAGGTTGCCGCGGCCCGTCACTGTGTTAAACTTAGGTCCTTCAGCTGACACTTCACACCGGTACTGACCAGACGTGTTGAAGCCCACAGCCCGCAGTACCACCCGACCAGGCTGTGACGCTGCCTCCTGTGACGGTACAGTGTTAGGGTACAGCTGACTACAGTGAGGAAAGGGTACAATAAGGAGGGAGGGTGTTACAGTAAGGGGTAGAGCGAATTACAGTAAGAGTAGAGTAAGTTACAGTGAAGGGTACAGTAGGGAGAACAGGTTATGGTAAAGTATTGTAAGGTTGGGTTACATTAGGTTACAGCGTGGTACAGTAAGTTTCAGTAAATTACAGTAGGGTTATAGCAAGTTACAGTAGAGGGTACAGTAAGTTACAGTAGGGTTATAGCAAGTTACAGTAGAGGGTACAGTAAGTTACAGTAGGGTTATAGCAAGTTACAGTAGAGGGTACAGTAAGTTACAGTAGGGTTATAGCAAGTTACAGTAGAGGGTACAGTAAGTTACAGTAGGGTTATAGCAAGTTACAGTCGAGGGTACAGTAAGTTACAGTAGGGTTATAACAAGTTACAGTAGAGGGTACAGTAAGTTACAGTGGGGTTATAGCAAGTTACAGTCGAGGGTACAGTAAGGTTATAGCAAGTTACAGTAGAGGGTACAGTAAGTTACAGTAGGGTTATAGCAAGTTACAGTAGAGGGTACAATAAGTTACAGTAGGGTTATAGCAAGTTACAGTAGAGGGTACAGTAAGTTACAGTAGGGTTATAGCAAGTTACAGTCGAGGGTACAGTAAGTTACAGTAGGGTTATAGCAAGTTACAGTAGAGGGTACAGTAAGTTACAGTAGGGTTATAGCAAGTTACAGTAGAGGGTACAGTAAGTTACAGTAGGGTTATAGCAAGTTACAGTCGAGGGTACAGTAAGTTACAGTAGGGTTATAGCAAGTTACAGTAGAGGGTACAGTAAGTTACAGTGGGGTTATAGCAAGTTACAGTCGAGGGTACAGTTAGGTTATAGCAAGTTACAGTAGAGGGTACAGTAAGTTACAGTAGGGTTATAGCAAGTTACAGTAGAGGGTACAATAAGTTTCAGTAGGGTTATAGCAAGTTACAGTAGAGGGTACAGTAAGTTACAGTAGGGTTATAGCAAGTTACAGTAGAGGGTACAGTAAGTTACAGTAGGGTTATAGCAAGTTACAGTCGAGGGTACAGTAAGTTACAGTAGGGTTATAGCAAGTTACAGTAGAGGGTACAGTATGTTTCAGTAGGGTTATAGCAAGTTACAGTAGAGGGTACAGTAAGTTTCAGTAGGGTTATAGCAAGTTACAGTAGAGGGTACAGTAAGTTACAGTAGGGTTATAGCAAGTTACAGTCGAGGGTACAGTAAGTTACAGTAGGGTTATAGCAAGTTACAGTAGAGGGTACAATAAGTTACAGCAAGGGTACAGTCAGACAATATTCATAGTTTTTATATCAGTATTTACAGCGACCAATCACAACAAACCTTATTTAAATGTCTACCATTCAAATTATTTACTGCTTTTTTACGTCAACCAATCATATTAATCCTACTTTTCATACCAACCAATCACATTATTCCTACTTTTCACATCCACCAATTGCACTCAACTTACCTTTCACATCCACCAATTACAACCAACATAGATCTACTAAGGAATTATTCGGTTCCAACATTAACACTCCATTAACACATTAGTCTTTATTCCCTCATTTATCATTCACTCTGTTGGTAATAATCAACAAGTATAACAGTAGCAATAACAATAGCAGTAATAATAATGATAATAATAATAACAATAATAATAATAATAATAATAATGATGATGATGAATGATGATGATGATGATATCCTCTTTTCGCGTAACCATCTTTCGGAAGATGTTGTGCCTTACCTAATAATTAATCCCTAAAATATTAAACACATTCTTCTACATTATAAATCAGATGAAATATATTTTATATTCATTTTTATTTAATTTTTACAAAGTATTTATCCTTTTATAGATGAAGAGAGATGAAGAAAAGTGAATAATTATTGTTTATTTTGAGAAGTGAGAAAGTGTATCACCGCTCACAGGCCTCAGTGGTCAGCGTTTGTGTACATGAACGATATTATTTATCGTAAAATTACTCGTTATAAGTGTCTGTTTGTCACTCTAAGTGTAATGATTTAGTAGAAGAGTCTTTGCTGCATATTATGAGGTGAAATTCATGCTACAAAAGACTTAGAAATGTTTTAAATTAGTGAAAATATAACGTCTTCACCGGGTGACACGATTCCAGGAGTGCAGGTATTTACTTATTCTTGAATTTTATTTAGTTGTCTGTTATTACAGTTAGTGATACGTTGATACTGATTTACTTCGTGCAGAGTGAGATTAAAGTGATGTCTTTTATTGTATTGATAATGTTTTTCGGCGGAAGTGATTCTATGTCGTCCGTATGCTCTGACGTCATCAGGCCATGGCGTCACTAGGCACACTTCCTCCCTCACCCTGGCTCCCGCTATAAGTAAAATAAATTTGATTTAAAAAATGCAAGTGATTTGCAATTTTACTTTATTATTATTTAGTCATAAATATATACGTCCTACGGTAATATTAAAAAATCGTATTGTGAACCCTTATGTTTGTGTTGTAATCCCGGGCATTAGGAACCTTGAGTACAGAGACAGGTTGAAGCATCTTAATTTGCACTCCCTCGAGAGACAGACTGAGGGGCAATGTGATAGAGGTGTATAAATGGAAGTCAGGGCTGAACAAAGGGGACATAACAAAGGTACTCAAACTATCCAACCAGGAGCGAACTCGTAACAATGATTTTAAATTAGACAAATTTAGATTTAGGCGCGAAATAGATAAACATTGGTTTGGAAATAGAGTAGTGGATGAATGGAACAAAACATCATCATTAACTCGAATACGCTGGATAGCTTCAGTTATAGGTGGGACGGGTATATGAGCGATAAGGGCTGGGTGTAAACGGGACTGCCCAGTATGGGCCAATAGGCCCGCTGCAGTTTCCTCCATTCTTATGTTCTTATGTATTATGGTGGTGTAGTTATTTTGACATTATGGTGGTGTATTTATGGTAGTATGGTAGTATTATAGTAGTTATGGTACTGTTAAGTTACTATTATAGTCTTATGGCACTGGCATGGTTTTATTGTTTGTTATCGTACAGTTTTGATACTACAGTATTATGGTACTGTTAGGGTATTATGGTACTGTTATGGTATATTGTTTTTATGGTAATATTATTATATTAATTTGTCTCGGGTGTACAGTACAGTTAACAAAAAAATATTCTTCATCTTTATGGTGTTATACAATATGACACACCGGAACAAGAATTCTGAACAACACTCATTTATGTGGGTGATTCCTGTTAATTTGTCTGTATTAACTATATGTGATATAAAAAAAACCTCATACTGGTTATACAATGCATCACACAACCAGAAAAACCAACTTCACCAAATTAACATGGCCTCTGTCAGTGATCGTTGCAGAGGCCATCAGGCCAAGAGGTGTAGAATATTTTTTTTGCTGATTGTACCTGTGATGTTCTTCCTTACCTGTGATGTTCTTCCTGACCTGTGATGTTCTTCCTGACCTGTGATGTTCTTCCTGACCTGTGATGTTCTTCCTTACCTGTGATGTTCTTCCTTACCTGTGATGTTCTTCCTTACCTGTGATGTTCTCCCTTAGCTGTGATGTTCTCCCTTACCTGTGATGTTCTCCCTTACCTGTGCTGTTCTTCCTTACCTGTGATGTTCTCCCTTACCTGTGATGTTCTTCCTTACCTGTGATGTTCTTCCTTACCTGTGATGTTCTTCCTTACCTGTGATGATCTTCCTTACCTGTGATGTTCTCACTTACCTGTGATGTTCTCACTTACCTGTGATGTTCTCCCTTACCTGTGCTGTTCTCCCTTACCTGTGATGTTCTCCCTTACCTGTGATGTTCTCCCTTACCTGTGATGTTCTTCCTTACCTGTGATGATCTTCCTTGTCTGTGATGTTCTTCCTTACCTGTGATGTTCTTCCTTACCTGTGATGTTCTTCCTTACCTGTGATGTTCTTCCTTACCTGTGATGATCTTCCTTGTCTGTAATGTTCTCCCTTACCTGTGATGTTCTCCCTTACCTGTGATGTTCTCCCTTACCTGTGCTGTTCTCCCTTACCTGTGATGTTCTCCCTTACCTGTGCTGTTCTCCCTTACCTGTGATGTTCTCCCTTACCTGTGATGTTCTTCCTTACCTGTGATGTTCTTCCTTACCTGTGATGTTCTCCCTTACCTGTGATGTTCTTCCTTACCTGTGATGTTCTCCCTTACCTGTGCTGTTCTCCCTTACCTGTGATGTTCTCCCTTACCTGTGCTGTTCTCCCTTACCTGTGATGTTCTCCCTTACCTGTGATGTTCTTCCTTACCTGTGATGATCTTCCTTGTCTGTGATGTTCTTCCTTGTCTGTGATGTTCTTCCTTACCTGTGATGTTCTCCCTTACCTGTGATGTTCTCCCTTACCTGTGCTGTTCTTCCTTACCTGTGATGTTCTCCCTTACCTGTGATGTTCTTCCTTACCTGTGATGATCTTCCTTACCTGTGATGTTCTCCCTTACCTGTGATGTTCTTCCTTACCTGTGATGTTCTTCCTTACCTGTGATGTTCTTCCTGACCTGTGATGTTCTCCCTTACCTGTGATGTTCTCCCTTACCTGTGATGTTCTCCCTTACCTGTGATGTTCTCCCTTACCTGTGATGTTCTTCCTTACCTGTGATGATCTTCCTTGTCTGTAATGTTCTTCCTTACCTGTGATGTTCTTCCTTACCTGTGATGATCTTCCTTGTCTGTAATGTTCTTCCTTACCTGTGATGTTCTTCCTTACCTGTGATGTTCTTCCTTACCTGTGATGTTCTTCCTGACCTGTGATGTTCTCCCTTACCTGTGATGTTCTCCCTTACCTGTGATGTTCTCCCTTACCTGTGATGTTCTCCCTTACCTGTGATGTTCTTCCTTACCTGTGATGATCTTCCTTGTCTGTGATGTTCTTCCTTACCTGTGATGTTCTCCCTTACCTGTGATGTTCTCCCTTACCTGTGATGTTCTCCCTTACCTGTGATGTTCTTCCTTACCTGTGATGATCTTCCTTGTCTGTAATGTTCTTCCTTACCTGTGATGTTCTTCCTTACCTGTGATGATCTTCCTTGTCTGTAATGTTCTTCCTTACCTGTGATGTTCTTCCTTACCTGTGATGTTCTTCTTTACCTGTGATGTTCTTCATGACCTGTACAATATATTGCCAATATTTACTAGTTAGACATAGTATGTAGACGAGCTTCATAATACTACACAAGGTGCCATGAAATATCGTGTCTGTATGCATGACAGACATAGTCATACCTGTTGTTATTGTATGTACGGTATTGAATAATTTTTCGGTACACGTGCACGGTGCTCAGTCTACTGCTACTGAATGTATTAAAAACATTCTCCCGGTAGGCAGATACAGTACAGCACGTTACCTATACTTCAATGTACTGTACATGTTCAGTGTCCATTTGGTAAATTGGAACCTTTTGTGTCCTACAGTCAATGTACATTTTACATGTTCCCTTCGTAAAGAAGTATACTGTTTGATCTACCTGCAGTGTCAATTATAAATGTCACCTTTGTAAACAGGTACAGTCTCGACGAAAGCTAGAGCACCTGGGCACGATGGGTGTGAAAATGGGCAGAATGGTTTCAGATTCTTCGTTCATTTTCAGATTGTATAGTGCTTATAGCATTCGAGACGTTTTTGGTGAGTGTACATGATGTAACATTTTTTCAATTAGCGTATTAAATTCTGCAACCCTTCTGAAATAATATAATTAATTGGCACTTCACTTTCCAAACTATAAAGTTAGGCACCCATCCACAGCTTGGAGGGCTAGAGTGTCCAGGATGCGAGCCAGTGAGCCTTGGGACGGGAGGGGAGTGCTGTGTCCACTCGGCCGCCGCATCCCAATCCCCTTCGATACTTCTTAAAGAAAAACATTGCCAAACGCTTCAAGGGATCATTGTCGTCACTACCTGCCCAACATACACAAGTACCTCACGTACAACCTTTGCTGACACTGAATATTGATGAGTGAGAGGCTCCGTGGCTGCCTCTCAGGAGTCCCTCTTAGATCTTGATGAAGGGGACAAACGTTCTTATATACTGATGTTACCATGGTGGGGTTTATTGTTCAGTGGGCGAATTTTGATGAAATTCCTGGGTCTGTATTCCCTTCATGTTGTAACTTTGCTAATAATAATGATCGTGATACTAATAATAATACGCACATCAAAATACCTGTCAAGTGAAATGCTTGGGACCAAGAATCTTCCGTAAAACAGATAATTACGTCAATTGGATCACTGTCATGACCACGTGTCCAGGGAAAACAAGGAACTTAGGTCATTAGTGTCTGTAAATACCTACACACTAATTTACTTCATTAAGGTGAAATAAGCTCGGGGTAATAGGCAGGTGATGTTATATATCTTGTGTGGTGATGAAGGAGAGCGTAATGGTGTAAAGTCGCCCATTAATATTTCTTAATTGAAAATACTGTTGAGGATAATACGCCCTGAACCAGAGCCTAATGTTTCATTGTTTGGGTACTTCTCTGTTGCTATGTTTCTCTATTAGCCATGTGGTTAATGTTACGAGTTCTGGCCTGTTGGCGTACCCGTGGTTAAAGTTAATTTGGGTTAATTTAAGTTAGGTGAGTTCAGGTTAGTTATTTGGTTAGGTTAAGGTTTTAGGTTAGTTATGGCTAGGTTCTAAGTCTAGGTTAAGTTAAGTTTGGTTAGGTTAAGCTAGGTTTGGTTAGGTCAAGTTTGATTATGTGAAGTATTTGACACGTAGAGGCTAATTTATTTATTTTTTCTTATGTCCGTGTAGAGTCTGTCCCTCCCTCCTTCCTTCCTTCCTTCCTTCCTATACTGCGGTGGTCACTTGGCGGATTCAGCTCCCGACAGTTTACATAACAAATCATAGGACTTAACACGAGCACTTTGTTGTGATAGAGGACTGATATTTTTTTTTTTTTTTATATAATTTGGTTCTTGTCAGGGAGTTAACTTTCTTTTTCTTCTTATTTTTTGAAGCATACTTGGTACTTTACGTGGTATAGTTACTCGGTATAGATACGTGGGATAGTTCGTGGTATTGTTACGTGGTATAGGTACGTGGTATAGGTACGTGGTCTAATTACGTGATATAGGTCCGTGGTATACTGTAGGTCCGTGATATAGGTACGTGATATAGGTAGGTCGTACAGCCTCTTAACTTCCAACTCTTGAATCCGAAGCATTCAGAGTGTAGGGGGGCTAGAGGGGGTGAGAGAGAGTTAAGCAGTTTACCTACGTAGTTAAAACGTGGGATATGTGTTACTGCACATTGGGGTGGTATTACCAGCTTGTGCTACAGGTCTGAACCATTCTATATATATTTACTGTCCAGAATTTGCGAAGTAATAGGCCACTGTGATAACAAAATAATCCCTTTCCCGCCAAGTCTTACACACATGCAACTGTCACTTACTCCTGAGTGATAGGGGGATGGGCTGGGGCCTCTACAAATGGTGTGGTGTTCATTTACAACGGGGTTACATACATACATAAATCCCAAGTGACAGGGGTGAAAAAGGTTTAGTGGAAGGACAAGTGGATGGAAGGTAGTAGTAAGACTAACAATAGGTGCCCTGGTTTAACACAGCATGCCTGATTGTTATAGGGTTGTAGTAACCGACCAGCAGCAGCACGACCGACGCCACAAGACCCTTAATGCGGCAGCTCGAACCTAGAACCCCGGTAGGTCCTGCCCAGTAGAAAAGGTTGAAGCATTTTTTTTTTAGTTTAACGCATTTATTGGCAAAACTTGGAGTACAATTTGCCTACTCTGAATAGTTCAGTCAGTCTTGACACTTAAGGTGCTATCACCTTTTGTTGCCACGCAGGACAGAGGTCCTAAATTTGCTAGTCCACACTGATGGATCCTTAAATAGAAAATATTACTAATGATGACGACCTATATTGTTCTATTGTATATGAACCACTGTCCTGTGTGGCAGTGAACAGTGATAGCACCCACATGAATATGACCTACGCTATTATCTCCTTTGTAAGGAAGAAGTAGGTTAGGAGTAGAGTTGTTTGGTGACAGGTGAAGGTACAGTTACTTGCAAAAGTCCTCCTACACCCTTGCTACACAGGGCTGTGGGAGAACTTTTGCTGGCAACTGTACAGTCTTTGAGCTTATGTCAAAGATGGAACGGAGGTAGTTAGAGAGGAAGAATTTTGAATCTCTGACCTTAAAATGTCAATGGTATTCGTTGTATGGAGGAATGGGGGTAACGTCATAGTTTTTTTTAAGATGAATGTGGGGAATAGTTCTTTGATTTGCTTAGAAATACTCGAACTTCGGATATCCTCACGGGTTTCGATATTGCTATTGCACCACCAGAGTTTGAGTGGGGTGGTGAGAGGAACATAAATGAACTCAGCGGCTTGATGTGGTGTACCTGGATTGTTCTCAGACCGCCTAGGTGCAGATATAGGAGTGTAAAGGTGCGTCCACAGGTGCGTACATTGTTTCGCCGACATGTGATCGACAAGACGAAATGAGGCACAGGGTTCCGACTCTGGTAGGGTGCGGCCGTGTGCACTAGATCGGTGTTTCCTCTTGTTGATCACATGTTGGCGACACCTTGTACGCACCTTTGTTGGTGTTGGTTACGTGTTTTAGTATAGAGGGGGTGGGTATGGTGTATTGGGTCTGTTTAGTATGGAGGGGTTCCTGTATCTGTAGTGAAGTATGAGGTCAAAGTATTCCTGCCATTGTGGCTGTATGGTTTGGAGTTCTGTCTGTAGGTCACATGATAGTCTCCAGTAGATATTGAGAGGTAGAATGTTGCTGTGTTCATCCCCCCTGTAGGTGTTCGTTTGTGGTGAATGATGTCCAGAGTGTGAACCTCAGTGATTTATTCTGTATGACTTGTAGTTTTAGGATGTTGCTTGGTGCTGCTAATTGGAGTGTGTTGGCTGCGTATGTTAACGGAGGGGGGGGGGGGGTATTAGTGCTTTGTATAAGTGTGATTTGTTTTTTGCTGTTGCACTTACTGTATGAATCTTTGTATACCTCTTGAGTGCCTTTTGTGCTACTACTGCCTTCGTGGTGAGGGTGTGGTTCAATGTCACTCCTAGTACTCTGTGTTATAGGTGTGGGTGTTGGTGTATGGGTTTAGGTATATAGGGCGAGGTCGATGTCTTTTTGTGCCAAAGTAGGTGATTTGCTGGAGTTTGTTTGTATACGCTATTTGGGCTTCCACATTGTGACCTGTTCGAGTTCCCTACGTGTTTTTTCTTTGAGGTAGTCAAGTGCTGTTCCGTGTCTGACTAGTTGTGTTACGTCGTCAGCGTACTGTATGGTCAGTGAGTCGCTAGGTATGGGGTGAGGCCTGAGGTGATCTCCGGGACTAAATTTTTTACAACTTGGGTTAAAACACGACGATCCTCTTCAACGGAAGAGGGAGTTTAAATCTCCGGGAGAAAGTGCAACTTTCTTTGCGTCATTTGCCTCTCTATTCAGCAATAATTGGGACCTGGATGTTAATCGATTTGTGGATCGTGTTCCGGGCTAATGGTTAGCCAGTGCAGTTGGCGAGTTGTCCGGTCTTCTCGGACTGTTCCTTGACACTGGGTCGTACAATTCGTTAACTCAGGGTGTGGTTGTTGTGTTGGCGACAGCTTCTACACCTTAATCAAATTCACGCGTAGGTGGCCCTTGGGCCGGTCATCCTCGTTACACGAGGGGCAACCATTATATAAAGTGTAAAGTATGTATAATGTTGGGGAAATGACTGAACCTTGTGGAACTCCAGTGTTTTTGTGTTTGAATATAATTCTCATTTGTCTGTCTGTTAGGAAGTTGCATAGGCGTTGTGATTTTATGGGGAGGTTGAAGTTTGTGCATACAGCATTTTGTACTGTAGTCCGTCGTGCCAGACAGGGTTGCATTTATGACCCAATGAATAACTGATGACTGCCTAGGAAGTTGTCATGCACAGCTATTTTAAATAACATTACCACGAAAATAATACATCAGTGTGCAAGCGTTCCACCTGTATTTCATGTTTGTTTTCTTTTCAATACAGAGTACTGTATGTGTGTTCTCTACTGGGCGGTGAGGAGACTCCGGCAGAAGGGGGTAGAGAGGGTGTCAGCACTGGGCACAGTGTTTAATAAGCAATCCTCATTATGTAAATGCAGATTCTTTATAATATCTGGTGTTTGTATAAGTTGGGAAACACCAATAACACGTTACTGTCCGCTGTATTTTGTGGACATAAAACAATGCTTGTTTACGTTCGGCAGGATATGGGGCATGACGATGTGTGCCGTTGTATGGGGAGAAACGTTATTTGTATGAGTTTGTTGTATGCTAGAATAAAATATTATATCTCTTAGGATAAATGATACGGGGGTATTGACAACAGATTATACAATAGTATCGTAGAAGTCATGTAATGGTAAACGGTAAAATAGTGAGAGAAAATTGGCTGGCCACACTAGGGACACTGTTCCCCGATTAAGGTATTATATTAAATGTGAGTAGGTGGGTATAGTGACGTGGGGTAGGTTCCATATGAAGTATTATGTGAGCACCACCACAATCCCTCACTCTCACTCATCATGAAACGTAAAACTATTCACATTTTTTTTAATGTCTATTACGATCTTTTGTGCCTCGTATTAATCAAGTGGTTTTCGAATGCTCTCACGGAACCAATAACAGGCATTTACAGTACAGTATAAGGCGTTCATAGGGCCAGCTCATGTGACAGTACAGTAGTATGCCATGTGTAATATTTGTCATAGTATAATGAAGTAGAAATTTGCTTTATCAAGTATCACAGTTGTACAGTTACTCAGTAATAAGATAGAACGATACAGTATATTGTTTTCTTTGATGATCTGTTATTTTAGGGCTGACTCATGTATATTGGTAAGTCACCCCCTCTCAGGCATAATATGTTTCTTTATGTAAATTAGTTTTTGCTGTAATGTTCTGTAGTTAATCATGACATTCCCGGAGGAGTAGTGTGACGTCAGTGTATTTTCCCAGAAGTTTAATATTTGTAATAGACATTTTGTGTTAGATGTGGCGAGAGGAAATGTTGTCAGGATGATTATTTTTTCTTCTTTTCGTCTATTAAGGAAACTGTAGCTTATTAATATGATATATATGGTGTGTATTATGTGTTGTGGGCGTGTATGTGTCTTTATGTATGTCTTTTTGTGTGTGGTGAGTATTTATTTGTGTATGTCTGTGTTCGTGTGAATTTGATCATGTTTTTGTGTGTGTATTTGCTTGTGTTCATGATTCGTGTGCGTATTTGAGTACGTGTTCGTTTGTTTATATGCATGTGTGTGTGTGTGTGTGTGTGTGTGTGTGTGTGTGTGTGTGTGTATTTGTTTATTTGTCTTTGTTGTAATTATTTGTTTATGTGTGTTTGTTTACTCGTGTGTGTGTGTGTGTGTGTGTGTGTGTGTGTGTTCGTCAGGTATAACCACGACTAACACCTATTGACACAAGTCTTCATTTTCCTTTCAGTAAACCCATACCTACATCGGTCAGGACGGATGCCAAGTTTCATCACCCACCTCTGTACTGTACACCCCGAGCTTGGGTAAGTCCCGTTTATACTCTTCCTAATTAGTATTGACAACGACAGGTGTTCAGTTTATCACCTGTGTTTGTTACTACTGTTGGGTTTATTGTTTTAAGTTTATCTGGTGTTTTAATGTTTTTTTTTTTTTTTTTTTCTGTTTTTATTGTGAATATTTTGGGTTTTATTCGTGTTTTAATCGTGTTCTTTGTGTATTTCGTGGGGTTTTTTCGCTGTTTATTGGTGAATATGTTGTGTTGAGTTTTTTTGGTGTGTTTTATTTGTTTTATTTTATCTCTGTGTACGGTGTGTTTTATTATTCATATGGTTGGAGATATATAGTGTTTTTCGTGTTTTAATAGTGTTTTATTTGTGTCTTTGGCGCTGTCTGTCGTATGGGTAAGTGTTTTTTTTTAGAATAGGGTTTTATTGCTGTATGTGTCGTTTTATTGTCAATGGCGGAGTGTTCACATACTGTACACACATCAATGATTTTATTTCTTAGACATTTCAATTAGCTTGCCGCCGTAAAGTCTTGTTTTCCTAGTCTGCCCAGTGACTGACCGGTCGTGTCGTCGTCAAGTACTGCCTCCCATCACCACCCCACTACCCCCTCCACCCCATTCTTACGTGGTGTGTGTGTGTGGGGGGGGAGGGGGGGGATAAATCTCTTATAATCAGTAAGTTGTGTGCATGCCCTAAACCTGTATGTGACTTTTACCGGCAAACATTTTTTATTTATTTTTTTTTTTTATAGACTTTTTTGTGGGTATTTTTTGAGTGTCTGGCTTTGGATGGGAAAGGAGATGGAGAAGGGAAGGAGAGGGAGAAGGGAAGGAGAGGGAGAAGGGAAGGAGAGGGATAGAGGAGTGGTTAGAAAGGTTCGCCACTATAGTATCTATAGAAATCTCTAGTCATCAGGAAATTTCATTGCATATTCTTTGATATAATAAATTATCCCCGGTAGTGAAGTTATCAAGAGAGTCGAGAAAGAGAGAAAGTGTGAAAAGAGATAAAGGAGAGAGTAAGGAGGAGAAGGTGAAAGGAGGGAGAGAAAGGAAATAGTGTGAAAGGAGATAAAAAAATAACGAGAGAGTGAAGAGGTGAAGAGGGCGAAGGGGGGGAAAGAGACAGAGATAAATATGTAATAGGCGAAAGAAAGGAAGACATACCGAGGGAGAGAAAAAAAGACTAAAAAGAAAGAGTGAGTGGGAGAGAGAGAGAGACATAGCTCACTCAAACACTACATCACCGTAATTAACTTGGTAATTACTTAAAACACCATTAATAAACTGTTTGATGACTTATTTACCCACTACCTGCAGAACTACTTAATTGTGTACAAGGGTCCATTTATACAGGTGAAATTTTAATTGCTCCTAATTTGCGCAATGGTGTGAGGAGGTGTTACGGTGTGGGGGGGGGCGGGGCTACGTTGTGAGGGGAGGAGCTACGGTGTGAGGGGAGGAGCTATGGTGTGAGGGAGGCAGCTACCGTACGAGGGAGGAGCTACAGTGTGAGGGAGGAGCTACGGTGTGAGGGAGGTGCTACGGGGGGGGGGTTACGTTGTGAGGGGAGGAGCTACGGTGTGAGGGGAGGAGCTACAGTACGAGGGAGGAGCTACAAACTGAGGGAGGAGCTACGGTGTGAGGGGAGGAGCTACGGTGTGAGGGAGGAGCTACGGTGTGAGGGAGGAGCTACAGTGTGAGGGAGGCAGCTATGGTACGAGGGAGGAGCTACAGTGTGAGGGAGAAGCTACGGTGTGAGGGGAGGAGCTACGGTGTGAGGGAGGAGCTACGGTGTGAGGGAGGAGCTACGGTACGAGGGAGGAGCTACAGTGTGAGGGAGGCAGCTACGGTACGAGGGAGGAGCTACAATCTGAGGGAGGAGCTACGGTGTGAGGGAGGAGCTACGGTGTGAGGGAGGAGCTACGGTGTGAGGGAGGAGCTACAGTGTGAGGGAGGAGCTACGGTGTGAGGGAGGAGCTACGGTGTGAGGGGAGGAGCTACGGTGTAAGGGAGGAGCTACAGTGTGAGGGAGGAGCTACTGTGTGAGGGAGGTGCTACGGGGGGGGGGTACGTTGTGAGGGGAGGAGCTACGTTGTGAGGGGAGGAGCTACGGTGTGAGGGGAGGAGCTACGGTGTAAGGGAGGAGCTACGGTGTGAGGGGAGGAGCTACGGTGTAAGGGAGGAGCTACAGTGTGAGGGAGGAGCTACGGTGTGAGGGAGGAGCTACGGTGTGAGGGGAGGAGCTACGGTGTGAGGGAGGAGCTGCCCATTTGTTTGGTCCACACACACATTATTATAACGATTTTTGACCTTAGATAAAAAAATAACTTTTATCGCTATTGTATATTGGGGTCACCTGAAGAATAACCACCCCAGCTTATATCACCTGAAGATTAACCACCCTGACACTTATTTGTGGGGGGTGGGGCGAGGTTAAGCTAGGTTAGCATTGGATTAGGTTAGGTTAGTTTAGCGATATGTTAGGTTAGCGTTATGTCAGGTTAGGATTATATTAGGTTAGCGTTAAGCTGGGGTGGAGATTCTTTAGTTGATCCGTATAATGTATTAGTTTATTAATGTTATACAACTAAATTCATACATCCAATACAAATAAGGTTATGTTAAGGTATAAATTTAATGTATTCATACACGGATTACGGAGTATAGTGTTGATGGTATTTGTCCTTTACTTGGGAATTACTGTACCTGTGCTTTTTATACGAGTATATACCTGTAGGTTTACCTGTAATTAGCATTTCTGATCTTCTTACCTGGTGTTGATGTTGTGGAATGGTGGTATGACACTTCCGCTATGATATAATCTGTTGTTGGGTCTCTCTCTCTCTCTCTCTCTCTCTCTCTCTCTCTCTCTCTCTCTCTCTCTCTCTCTCTCTCTCTCTCATAATTAATCTAACTTGCCCATCCATCCATCCAGTGCTCAGGTCAACAGTCACACCGACGCGGGGGAAGGTGTGGTAGGGCGGGTTAGGTTAGGTCAAGTCAGATCAGGTCAGGTTAGGTCAGCTCAGGTAAGGTTAGGTGAGGTCAAGTCAGATCAGGTCAGGTCAAGTCAGATCAGGCTAGGTCAGGTCAAGTCAGATCAGGTCAGGTTAGGTCAAGTCAGATTAGGTCAGGTTAGGTCAAGTCAGATCAGGTCAGGTTAGGTTAAGTCAGGTCAGGTTAGGTCAAGTCAGTTCAGGTCAGGTAAGGTCAAGTCACATCAGGTCAGGTTAAGTTAGGTTAGTTCCACCCACCCACCCACTCACCCACCCATCCAGTACTCACGTCAACAGTCACACCGACGCGGGGGAAGATGTGGTAGGGCGGGGAGTCTCGGGGGACGTATCTGAAGAACTCCTCGTCGTCCTTGAACCACTTGACGGAGTAGATGGAGGAGTTGCCCGCCTCGTAGTCACACCGCAGCTCCACCGTGTCCCCCCGCAGCTTGTAGGGCGGGATCACCGACTCCCGCAGCCGCAGTCCCTCGCACACCACTGCAATAAGGAGGACGATGGATAGATAGATAGATTGATTGATGATAGATAGATAGATAGGCATTACCTTCGAGGACATTGTGATAGATAGGTGGATAATCGTTCTCCCTGCGTTCCATTTTTTCCACACAGACCAAAAATACAAAAAAAAAACAGTGAGGGTTTTGAGGCTAGACTCCCATGCAAGACATCTTCAGGTCTTCCTCACAACAGACCTGACCTAACCTAAACGTCTCCTGGTCTCACTCCTCCCTCACACCAGATCTCAGCACAATGTTAAGACTCTTCTCATACATTATTCAGTCTTGCTTCTTATAAATATACAGACGCAAACGTATACATTTTTATACATGTTAAGAGTATAACACCCATACGTCTTTGCGTGTCGTAGTAGAGAAACATGAATACAAATATAATACCTGTATGTATGATTATTAGAGGATGTTTTTATTTGTTTGCCTATAATACGTATACCTGTACATACCACATTATAAACGTGACACATAAGCATTACCACTCATACAGCGTTATAATTGTATGGAATTTAGATTTAATAAGGCTAGTGGTAGTACACATTTCATATTACTGTATAATACAGTCCTGGTTGATGTTTATTAGTCAAATACAACTGTAGTGGTCTTTTGAAACTTGATGTAATTGGTATTATGTAATATTTATCGGGTGTGGGTTGGTGTTTGGCGGTGTGGGAGGATGTGGATTGGTGTGGGAGAGAGTGGGGCGGTGTGGGAGGATGTGGGTTGAAGTGGGAGACTGTGGGATGGTGTGGGAGAGAGTGAGTTGGTGTGGGAGGATGCGGGACGGTGTGGGGCGCTGTGGGAGAGAGTGGGTTGGTGTGGGAGGATGCGGGACGGTGTGGGAGAGTGTGGGGCGCTGTGGGAGAGAGAGGGGCGGTGTGGGAGAGAGTGGGACGATGTGGGAGAGAGAGGGGCGGTGTGGGAGAGAGTGGGACGATGTGGGAGAGAGTGAGTTGGTGTGGGAGGATGCGAGACGGTGTGGTAGAGTGTGGGGCGCTGTGGGAGAGAGAGGGGCGGTGTGGGAGAGAGTGAGTTGGTGTGGGAGGATGCGGGACGGTGTGGGAGAGAGTGGGGCGGTGTGGGAGAGAGTGGGACGGTGTGGGAGAGAGTGGGACGATGTGGGAGAGAGTGAGTTGGTGTGGGAGGATGCGGGACGGTGTGGGAGAGAGTGGGGCGGTGTGGGAGAGTGTGGGGTGCTGTGGGAGAGATAGGGCGGTGTGGGAGAGAGTGGGGCGGTGTGGGAGAGTGTGGGGTGCTGTGGGAGAGAGGGGGGCGGTGTGGGAGGATGTGGGTTGATATGAGGCGGTGTAGGAGAGTGCGGGGCGGTGTGGATTGATGTCGGGCGGTGTGGAATGGTGTGGGAGAGAGTGGGGCGGTGTGGGATAGTGTGGGTAAGGGGGTGGGAAGGTCTGTAGTCAGGCTCTTCCCTAATTCGTTGATCAGATTGGAACAGTCGACCCAGCAGAGCACATTAAACATACTGCACAGCTGCCACAGGTGAAGCTGACGGTGCTGGTAGTACAACGACTATCACCACCACCACCACTACTGCTATTAACACCACCACAACTAGGTGTAGTGGTGGAGGTGTTAGCTTATTTGTTCCGGTTAGTTGGCTCGTTAGAGGAGCAGGAGGGGGAAGAAGAGAGGGAGTCGTAGGAGGAAGAAGAAGGGGGTCGTAGAAGGAGGAGGAAGGATAGGATGATGAGGTCGAAGAGAGATTGAAAAACTGTGGAGCAGAGGTCGGGGAAGGATCGTCTTAGGGATGGGATAAGTCGGGAAAAGTCGGGCATGATCATGGCGAGTTCAGATAGCGGTCGGCGAAAGTCTGGAAGTTCGGATGTAGGTTGGAAAATGTCGGGTAAGTTCAGATAGGGGTCGGAGAAGGTCGAAAGTTCGGATAAGGTCGGGGAAGAACAGAGAGGAGTCAAGTCGGGAGGAAGGGGAGGAGGAGAGTTATTGAGGAAGAAGGTCGGGACCAAGTCGGGGACAATTATGAGTCGGTTTGGAGTCGGGAGGAGGTCGGCAACAGCAAAGAATCGGGGAAATGGCGGTGCGAGCCAGAGATCGGGTGAGGGTAAGAGGTCGGATAAAAAGGTCGGTTGGAGGAGGAGGAGGGGATGTAAACAGAGGGCGCTACCAGAACAAGCCTTGAGATATTACATACATTATGGAAGACTCCACTCCATCTCCCCCCCCCTCCCCTTCACCTCCTTCCTCCCCTTCACCTCCTTCCTCCCCTTCACCTCCCTCCTCCCCTTCACCTCCCCCCTCCCCTTCACCTCCCTCCTCCCCTTCACCGCCCCCCTCCCCTTCACCTCCCTCCTCCCCTTCACCTCCTCCCCTCTCCCCCCTCTCCACCTCCTCCCCTCTCCCCCCTCCAGGTGTTCTCAGGGATCATACTGCTCCGGAAACTCGTCAGCAAAATACTACGAGAAGAGATAAAAAAAAATGAAGTTATAAAACGAATCCGAAAATTGGCAACAAAAAAGAAAAAACGAAACGTGGCAAAATAAACGAAAATTGGCAAAAAAAAATAAAATAAAAACAAAAATGGCAAACGATATAAAAAATCCGATTCTTTGCCCCCACCCCCCCCCAAAAAAAAAACAAATATATATATATATATATATATATATATATATATATATATATATATTATATATATATATATATATATATAGTGGGAAAATATATGACAAATTCCGTTCAGGCCCAAACTCCCACTCAAAAATAAATAGTGTTCTTGAAAGCCAATGATAAGTCGAATTATTTATTTTTTTTTTCCTTTTGCTTTTAATGTCACGTCACGATTGTTTGACACCCCCCTTATGTTGGTTAATAGAAGATGGGAGTTGAGGGTAGATGATGGTAAGGTACAGTAGTGTTAGAGGGTGAAATGTCAGTAGGTTTTTGTTGTTGTTAACAGTTTTAGTGTATGTGTGTATTTCCTTCCTCCCTCCCTCCCTCCTTCTCTCCTTTCCTTTCTTCCTTCTTTCCCTCCCTCCCTCCCTCTTTCCCTCCCTCCCTCTCTCATCGCTTTCTCCTCCCTCCCTCCCTCCATTAATACAGATTCACAATAGCTTAGTGTCCTCGTATATTTCACTTAAGTCAACGACCATCAATGTTAACCTTATTACAGGTATATATTTGGGTGTTAGCCATGCTCACCTGCACGATCTGCCGGCAGTGTGAGTGTGGTCAGCATGTTCTCCTCGCAAGCGAGCGGACCCGGGTTCGATCCCCGAGCAGGGTGAAATTATGGCCAAGTTTCTTTGCGCCATTTGCCTCTGTCTATCTAGAAGTAATTGGGAACCTGGATGTTAATCGATTTGTGGATCGTGTTCCTGGGTAATGGTTAGCCAGTGCAGTTGGCGAGTTGTCCGGTCTTCTCGGACTATTCCTTGACACTGGGTCATGCAGCTCGTTAACTCAGGGTGTGGTTGTTGTGTTGGCGACAGCTTCTACACCTTAAACAAATTCACGCCTAGGTGGCCCTTGGGCCGGCCATCCTCATTACACGAGGGGCACCATTATTATTATTATTATTATTATTATTATTATTATTATTATTATTTTTATTATTATTATTATTGTTTTTTTTAACAGTGCCCACCCGGGCACAGGTCACTGACCCACATCGGGGCCTGGGGGACGAAAATATGGTAATAATAATAATTATAATAATAATAACAATATTTTTTTATTTTTTTTAATAACAAATAAAATAATAATAATGACAATACCCATAAATAAATACAAAAGTTAAAAAAAAAATATCATTAGTGAGAAACGATATTATACAGTATGTTGTGTTGTCAAAGTAAGGGAGACAGTTGAGACCCTGCAATTGTGTGTAAATGAGGAAGAAAGTCAGATGAGCAACCTGGGACTTGGTCACAATTTTCGTGATGCCATATGGCAACAGGGTCTACCATTAGACAGCACATTATGCTTCCAATATCTTCCCAGGCGATAGTACCTCCCTGTTTGGTACCTGCCTACTACCTACCAGCTTTCACCTATACACCCTCCTTCGCCTTCCTCCCTCCCTCCCTCCCTAACTACCCACGGCTGAAACCCAATCACCTTGGAAAATAATGAACTTAAGGGACTATGGTAACAAGGCGATGTAATGAGTGACGAGTAGTGTGGCAAGTTTATATTCCAACAGTGTGTGTGTGGAGGGGGGGGGGGGTTGTGTGTGTGGAGGGGGTGGTGGGTGTGTGGAGGGGAGGGGGTTGTGTGTGTGGAGGGGGGGGTTGTGTGTGTGGAGGGGGGGTTGAGTGTGTTGAGGGGGGGTTGTGTGTGTGGAGGGGGGGTTGTGTGTATGGATGGGGTGGGTTGTGTGTGTGGAGGGGGGGTTGTGTGTGTAGAGGGGTGTTATGTGTGTGGAGGGGGGGTTGTGTGTGTGGAGGGGGTTGTGTGTGTGGAGGGGAGGGGTTGTGTGTGTGGAGGGGGGTGTGTGTGTGGATGGGGGGGGTTGTGTGTGTGGAGGGGGGTTGTGTGTGTGTAGGGGGGGGTTGTGTATGTGGAGGGGAGGGGTTGTGTGTGTGGAGGGGGGGGTTGTGTGTGTGGAGGGGAGGGGGTTGTGTGTGTGGAGGGGGGTTGTGTGTGGGAGGGGTGGTGGTGTGTGGAGGGGAGGGGTTGTGTGTGTGGAGGGGGGGGTTGTGTGTGTGGGGGGGGGTTGTGTGCGTGGAGGGGGGGTTGTGTGTGTGGAGGGGGGGTTGTGTGTGTGGATGGGGTGGGTTGTGTGTGTGGAGGGGGGGTTGTGTGTGTAGAGGGGGGTTATGTGTGTGGAGGGGGGGGTTGGGTGTGTGGAGGGGGGGGTTGTGTGTGTGGAGGGGAGGGGGTTGTGTGTGTGGAGGGGGAGTGTGTGGAGGGGAGGGGGTTGTGTGTGTGGAGGGGGGTTGTGTGTGTGGAGGGGGGGGTTGTGTGTGTGGAGGGGGGGGTTGTGTGTGTGGAGGGGGGTTGTGTGTGTGGAGGGGGGGTGTGTGTGTGTGGAGGGGGGGTTGTGTGTGTGGAGGGGGTGTTGTGTGTGTGGAGGGGGGGTTGTGTGTGTGGAGGGGGGGGTTGTGTGTGTGGAGGGGGGGGTTGTGTGTGTGGAGGGGGGTTGTGTGTGTGGAGGGGGGGGGTTGTGTGTGTGGAGGGGGGTTGTGTGTGTGGAGGGGGGGGTTGTGTATGTGGAGGGGAGGGGGTTGTGTGTGTGGATGGGGGGGGTTGTGTGTGTGGAGGGGAGGGGGTTGTGTGTGTGGAGGGGGGGGTTGTGTGTGTGGATGGGGGGGGTTGTGTGTGTGGAGGGGAGGGGGTTGTGTGTGTGGAGGGGGGGTTGTGTGTGTGGATGGGGGGGTTGTGTGTGTGGAGGGGGGGTTGTGTGTGTGGAGGGGGGGTTGTGTGTGTGGAGGGGGGGTTGTATGTGTGGAGGGGGGTTGTGTGTGTGGTGGGGAGGGGGTTGTGTGTGTGGAGGGGGGGTTGTGTGTGTGGAGGGGGGGTTGTGTGTGTGGAGGGGGGGGTTGTGTGTGTGGAGGGGAGGGGGTTGTGTGTGTGGAGGGGAGGGGGTTGTGTGTGTGGAGGGGAGGGGGTTGTGTGTGTTCCTATTATTTATATTTAAAGATTCAACATATCTCTAAATACGATTAAAGGCATCTATTTACTTCCGAGAGAGAGAGAGCGAGAGAGAGAGAGAGAGTATAACCCGATCTGGTGAGTGAATGTTTGTTTAACCCGCTAACATTGCAGAGCAGTTGCAGGATTAGCACCAATGGCGGCTCTGTTGCGATTCGGAGAGGTGTGTGGGCAGGTGATTGTATTTGGGTGTCAGTGAGGGAGTGGGATGGGTGGAGGGAGTGGGCAGGTGATTGTATTTGGGTGTCAGTGAGGGAGTGGGCATGTGATTGTAGTTGGGTGCCAGTGAGGGGATGGAGTGAGTGGGGTGGGAGAAGGGAGTGGGGTGGGTGGATAAAGGGTGAAAGGTGTGTGGGTGGAAAGGGGGGGAGGGAGAGGGGATTTTATAAAGGTAGAAAGATAGGTGGACGGAAGGAGGGAGGGAGGGAGGGTGGGTAGGTTGGTGTGTGGAGAGAGGGGATGGCAGAGGGTGGATGGCTGGGTGGATGGAGGGGGTAAGGTTAGGAGGGGAAATTGATGAGAGAGAGAGAGAGAGAGAGAGGCGGACTACAGTTAGAATTCATAATAACTCTGGCAAATCGTCACAATAATTTCAATATCATCTCCGCGTGCCGCCTGAATATATCAATTATATTATATTTGCACATAACAACACGCCCTCCCACCAACGATACAGTGCAGAGAGTGACCACCAACCCACAGCTGATAATACAGAAGTGACAACACGAAAAGTAAGGACGCAAGTGTTGAGAGGTGACCGATGCAGACCTTACCAGCCTGACCCCAGTCGCATACTCCCGACCAATACCAAGTGAGAAATGAAGACTCCCAGCTCCACCAGGTGAGAAATGAAGACTCCCAGCTCCACCAGGTGAGAAATGAAGACTCCCAGCTCCACCAGGTGAGAAATGAAGACTCCCAGCTCCACCAGCTGAGAAATGAAGACTCCCAGCTCCACCAGCTGAGAAATGAAGACTTCCAGCTCCACCAAGTGAGAAATGAAGACTCCCAGCTCCACCAGCTGAGAAATGAAGACTTCCAGCTCCACCAAGTGAGAAATGAAGACTCCCAGCTCCACCAGCTGAGAAATGAAGACTTCCAGCTCCACCAAGTGAGAAATGAAGATTCCCAGCTCCACCAGCTGAGAAATGAAGACTCCCAGCTCCACCAGCTGAGAAATGAAGACTCCCAGCTCCACCAGGTGAGAAATGAAGACTCCCAGCTCCACCAGGTGAGATATGAAGACTCCCAGCTCCACCAGGTGAGATATGAAGACTCCCAGCTCCACCAGCTGAGAAATGAAGACTCCCAGCTCCACCAGCTGAGTAATGAAGACTCCCAGCTCCACCAGGTGAGAAATGAAGACTCCCAGCTCCACCAGGTGAGAAATGAAGACTCCCAGCTCCACCAGGTGAGAAATGAAGACTCCCAGCTCCACCAGGTGAGAAATGAAGACTCCCAGCTCCACCAGGTGAGATATGAAGACTCCCAGCTCCGCCAGGTGAGAAATGAAGACTCACCAGCTATACCAGGTGAGAAATGAAGACTCCCGGCTACACCAGGTGAGAAATGAAGACTCCCAGCTCCACCAGGTGAGAAATGAAGACTCCCAGCTCCACCAGGTGAGAAATGAAGACTCCTAGCTCCACCAGGTGAGAAATGAAGACTCCCAGCTCCACCAGGTGAGATATGAAGACTCCCAGCTCCACCAGGTGAGAAATGAAGACTCACCAGCTATACCAGGTGAGAAATGAAGACTCCCAGCTACACCAGGTGAGAAATGAAGACTCCCAGCTACACCAGGTGAGAAATGAAGACTCCCAGCTCCACCAGGTGATAAATGAAGACTCCCAGCTCCACCAGGTGAGAAATGAAGACTCGCAGCTACACCAGCTGAGAAATGAAGACTCCCAGCTACACCAGGTGAGAAATGAAGACTCCCAGCTACACCAGGTGAGAAATGAAGACTCCCAGCTCCACCAGGTGAGAAATGAAGACTCCCAGCTCCGCCAGGTGAGAAATGAAGACTCCCAGCTCCACCAGGTGAGAAATGAAGACTCCCAGCTCCGCCAGGTGAGAAATGAAGACTCCCAGCTCCACCAGGTGAGAAATGAAGACTCCCAGCTACACCAGCTGAGAAATGAAGACTCCCAGCTCCACCAGGTGAGAAATGAAGACTCCCAGCTCCACCAGGTGAGATATGAAGACTCCCAGCTCCACCAGGTGAGAAATGAAGACTCACCAGCTATACCAGGTGAGAAATGAAGACTCCCAGCTCCACCAGCTGAGAAATGAAGACTCCCAGCTCCACCAGGTGAGAAATGAAGACTCCCAGCTACACCAGGTGAGAAATGAAGACTCCCAGCTACACCAGGTGAGAAATGAAGACTCCCAGCTACACCAGGTAAGAAATGAAGACTCCCAGCTCCACCAGGTGATAAATGAAGACTCCCAGCTCCACCAGGTGAGAAATGAAGACTCGCAGCTACACCAGCTGAGAAATGAAGACTCCCAGCTACACCAGGTGAGAAATGAAGACTCCCAGCTACACCAGGTGAGAAATGAAGACTCCCAGCTCCACCAGGTGAGAAATGAAGACTCCCAGCTCCGCCAGGTGAGAAATGAAGACTCCCAGCTCCACCAGGTGAGAAATGAAGACTCCCAGCTCCGCCAGGTGAGAAATGAAGACTCCCAGCTCCACCAGGTGAGAAATGAAGACTCCCAGCTACACCAGCTGAGAAATGAAGACTCCCAGCTCCACCAGGTGAGAAATGAAGACTCCCAGCTCCACCAGGTGAGATATGAAGACTCCCAGCTCCACCAGGTGAGAAATGAAGACTCACCAGCTATACCAGGTGAGAAATGAAGACTCCCAGCTCCACCAGCTGAGAAATGAAGACTCCCAGCTCCACCAGGTGAGAAATGAAGACTCCCAGCTACACCAGGTGAGAAATGAAGACTCCCAGCTACACCAGGTGAGAAATGAAGACTCCCAGCTACACCAGGTAAGAAATGAAGACTCCCAGCTCCACCAGGTGAGAAATGAAGACTCCCAGCTACACCAGGTGAGAAATGAAGACTCCCAGCTACACCAGGTGAGAAATGAAGACTCCCAGCTACACCAGGTAAGAAATGAAGACTCCCAGCTCCACCAGGTGAGAATTGAAGACTCCCAGCTACACCAGGTGAGAAATGAAGACTCCCAGCTCCACCAGGTGAGAAATGAAGACTCCCAGCTCCACCAGGTGATAAATGAAGAATCCCAGCTACACCAGGTGAGAAACAAGAACACTCCCCAACGCCCTGTGTGAGCTGGATAGACCCAACAGGACCACGGAGTGAGGGAGGGAGTGACCAGAACTATTCTCGGTACCTACTACATACAGTCTGTGAACCCTCCTGTACCGTGGGAAGGATCTAGTCAGCGTCTTTATCAACTCACGAGACAGTTTACAGGACCGACTCCGTTATACCCACTGAGGACACAACCAGATTTGTAGTTAACTTGTGCGTTCACTCCAGGTTTCGTCTCTGTACCGAAAGTTTTTGTTAAGTGACCTACTCCCCAGTGTTACCATATGTTGGCTGCCATGTTTTATTATTATTATTATTGTTATTATTGTTTCTGTTGTTATTATTGTTATTATTATTATTATTATTCGTAGCAGTAGTATGGTTATTATTATTATTATTGTTGTTATTTCATACATTGCATTACCCAAATCTAGCATTAATTTATATATCCGTCCTCGGTTATTCCGGTTCATGAATTAGAGAATACAGGCTGCTCATCGCCAGACACTTAACCATAATTACATTTATACAACCCTTAATTAATTTTATCCACAATACGGAGGAAAACCTTAAGACATGATATAGGTAAATGTAGTCAATTACCTGTGGTTAATAACTCAGGTAATTATATGGTTTTAGTCTCAAGGTGTATAATTGTGATATGTTTGAATGAGGGGTATAATTTAAATAATTTTATAAGTCTAGCTTATACGACTTGTTTTTCAATGAAGTCAGGTAATCAAACTTAGCACTCAAACTTAGCACTCAAACTTAGCACTCAAACTCAACTCTCAAACTCAACACTCAAACTCAACACTCAAACTCAACACTCAAACTCAACACTCAAACTCAACACTCAAACTCAACACTCAAACTTAACACTCCTACTCTGGTACCCATATCACCACACAGACAACAGGTTATGCACTAGCTAAAGATATGTTGGGTTGGCTGATGACTATAATCTCCACTAGGTTAGGTTATGTTTATTGCAGGAATTATTGGTATAATAATTAGTGTGTGTCTGACTGCCGGAGGTGGCTCGCTCTGCCTGTCGTATAAATAAATTATCATCGGACAGCGTATATGAATAATTAGTTGTTGAGTTTAGGATTATATGTGATTATTATATTCATGGGAGAGATATTTATAATTATTTAATCTCCCTCTGGCGAATTAACGAATCAGATACTTGTTATTCTCTCAGGGTCCATAATACAGTGCTTACTGTTGTGTATGACAGCAAGGTACCAGTTTATTTCCTCAAAATTTGGTTATATTATGAAAAAAAGATGTTTGCAGTTACTACAAATCTGTTAAACATTATAAAACATTAGTATAGTGTTAATGATGGATGTTTATAACGTTACTCAGCATTTGTTCAATATTAAGGAACTAAATGGAATGATCTTGTGTTCCATATGATCTCTTCACGAGGGACCGATTGTCACATATGAATGACAACTTACCAATAAGACTCATTAATTATTATCATAATCCAATATATATTAAGTTAGAAAATAGATAAATATTTCAATATTTGTCTTAGCGCGTCATAGGCACATAGGCGTGTATAAACAACCTTGCCAATAGGCCTACGTAAACAAAACACAATAGACAGCGTAAAAAATTTTTCAATAGACAAAATGCTTACGTAAACGAAGTTGCCTATAGGCCTTTGTAAACTAAAGACATAGCCCTACATAAATCAACTTGCCTATAGGCCTATGTAAACAAAATACACGCAAGTAAACAATAGACAAAATGCTTACGTAAACAAACTTACCAAACAAAATATGATTATTACTATTTTGGGGGGAAATAAAAGGCCGGATTTCTGCATTAAAGCCGAAGTTACAGCGATATGCAGCCGGATAACAGCGATTACAGCCGGACTAATCGCATAAGAGCTGACAATTGAATATTGTCAGACCTAATTTTTGTATCATGAATATTTAAGTGTGGAGAGAGAGAGAGAGAGAGAGAGAGAGACCCACCTCTACACCACACACACACACACTCCTGTACACCAACATCCCACACACACCTGTACACCACCATCACACACACTCCTGTACACCACCATCACACACACACCTGTACACCACCATCACACACACTCCTGTACACCACCATCACACACACACCTGTACACCACCATGCACACGGCAGCTGTAGATTACCTAATGTAAGTTGAATGACCTACTGTGAACTTTATCTCGGGACCAAATGGTTAATTAAACTGTCCGTAATATCGTAACTCACACCTCTGCAATAAATTAGGCAAATGCTAATTCAATGACAAGACGTGTGAGGGGTTTTTTCTCGTGTGTGTGTGTGTGTGTGTGTGAGAGAGATGTATTAAACATTTCCACAGTAAGTTCAGGTAATCACAAATCAATAACCTCAGGTGATTTACAATGGAAACAATAAACTCTTTCTCGCCCGTGAATCTGTTGACCATACGAGGCTAATCAGTATCAGTGACTCAGAAAATTACCTTAGCTGGTTGTGGTGGTGATCGGACTGTTCCGTATGTTTAATTTTTCAAGACCAATATTTTCCTCACCTGTGGGAGACCTCACACGTCAACAAAGGGGGGGGGGGGGACAGTGTTGCTTTTGTAATACATTGTCCTCCCACTATCGCCCCTAAATCCTGTTAAGGCAATCCTCTCTCTCTCTCTCTCACACACACACAAGCGGGGAGGAAGGTTTGGGTGGCCCTGAAACTGTGGAGCCGCCCGGAATAACAACACCACCTCCGCCAAACTTACTGTCAAGCCAAATTGGGCAGTAATTATTGTTGGGGTGGCCATTGTGTGTGAGTTACCCCGGCAATACAGTGGTTACTTAGCGCCGTCTGCCTCCTCTGACATGACTCAAGGGAGGGAGGAAGGAGCACTTAAGGGTGTGAGTTACAAGAGGTAATTGGCCCCGGCTGAGGGTCATTATGGAGGGAGGCGGGAGCAAGACGTGTATCAATGCTTGGAATGATGGTGGACGACCTGACCCGGTGTTAGTGGCTCTGGGGTCCTCCTGTTTTGTATGTGTTTATCCCCCCCCCCCCTACCTCCCTCCCTCCCTTCAACATTCAGCTGGTCCCTCCCTCCATCCCTTACCTCTACCCCCCACTACGAGCACCCTACGACCAAGCCAGAAGTAGGTCAATAAAAAACTCGATAATGAAGTTGTTGACGAATAGCACGAGGACACGAGAGATATACTGTAAGGTAGGAATGTGTGTGTGTGTGTGTGATGGTGTTTTGTATAGGTTACCACATGCCTGTCTGAAGGAGGAGGGGGTACTTGGTCACGTGGAAGGGTTGTTGGTAGCGCCTGGGGGACTGTGTTCTCACCTCCTTCCCCGACTCACTGACCTTTCTACCCTCCCACCTTTGTCCCGATATCCTCTAGGCTATCGAGGTCGCCAGCTATGTCACATAAGATTCTGATTGAAAGTTTGAGGTCAAAAAGTAAAATTCGTAAAGCAGTTAGAACGTTAACTACCAGACGAACCGACCATTGTAATCGACGGGGCAGTGTAGACTCTCTCTCTCTCTCTCTCTCTCTCTCTCTCACGTATGATGACTAAGTTCATTGGAGAAAGACAAATAGTGACAAATAAATAGATAAAAGTAGGATGAGAGAGAGAGAAAAGAACACACACACACAGGTGAGAGCTTCCCTGCCGCCATCTGCTCTCATCAACAACAAGCAACAACAAGAATAACATCACTGTCAGACACACAGACAAAGACCAGGTGTTGAACGAGGGATCATTGATGACAACACCTAGCGTGACCTGGTAATACACTGTCGCTGTGTGTGTGTGTGTGTGTGTGTGTGTTCTCTCCTCTCCTCATCCCCTTCTTCACCTCTGCCCAGTCCCTCACCCCTCATCCTCTTCCTCACCCCTCCCTCTACCTCACCTCTCACCATCTCCTATGGCCGGCCAGGATAACCCCTACCTACAATACAGCGTTCCCTCAGGGCATCCATAGTGCAACAATTAATAACAGCCACTTACAGCATCCCTGGGGTGTGGTGGCCGAGCCGAGTGGTTACAGCGCTCGCTTCTTGACCTAAGTATCACTAGTCTACACCTGGAACACCCCCCCCCCCCCTAGTTCACCCAGCTGTACTTATGTTTACAGTTGGAGGGGGGGGGGGGGTCAGTGGGTGCTTGTGTTAAGGCCGCTCTTTGTGTACCGAGGGATAATTACAGCAGGTTTAGTGTACAGTATATACCAGTATTCGCACTGAGCTAAACTGGATATGTGGCCTACCAACAGGACACACGATACTACTTCTTTTGACAGTTTCTTGTGCTGTACACTCGCTGCAAAACGTATCTGCAAAATATGACACAACGGACGAAGGATTTTGGCAACCCAGCCGAGACAACAGGAGTCGCAGTGTTCATTTTGACATCCATCTGACCCCACCATGAAGATACTTTCTGGAGGGGAGGGGGGGATGTCAGAATGAACACTGCGACGCCTGTTGTCTCGGTATGGTTTCCAAAATCCTTCGTCCGTTGTGTCATATTTTTTCAACACAATTTTGTATAGGTATTTTTATTTTTTTGAGTGATTTGTGGTTATACTGTACGTCTGTTCCTCAGTGTAATGTTTGGTTTGTGATCTTGTAGGTAGTGTTAAGTCGTGTGTGTGTGTGTGTGTGTGTGTGTGTGTGTGTGTGTGTGTGTGATAGCTAGAGAAAAAGAGTGAGGGAAAGAGTGAGAGATAAGAGACAGACAACAGTGTCACCTCCCGCGTACATTCACTTAATCCCCCCAAAAATATCAGGATCCCAGACTACCGAAAGAATATGAAACATTCGACCCAACCCAACCCAACCCGACCCGACCCGACCCGACCCAACCCGACCCAACCCAACCCAACCCGACCCAACCCAACCCGACCCAACCCAACCCAACCCACACATAAACACGTCTGAGTTTATCGCTCGTTCTCCATTCCATCGGGGCCGAGGAGTCTAGATACTTTTTGAGTTAGCGTTACAACCAAACATAACTCATTAGGTATGTTAAAAAAAATCCGTCTTGATGTTTTTTATTTATTTTTTCCACCGTGTTAAATTTACTCCCTAAGCTCATTTACAGTTAACTGGTGCGTTGTTGTAGCTGTAAAAGAATGCCTACGTCTCTTTTGTTTTGTTTACAAGTAGTCTAACACTTGCTGTAGGAGAGAGGGATGAGTGTGTGTGTGTGTGTGTTTTGTTTCACTTGAGTTTTTAATGCTATTGGTAGTGTCAGGTTGTGTGTTCATGGTACATATTGGATTATTTCAATGTGTTGTTGTGAGGAGTTGGTCTTTCCTTCTTTCTTTTTCTTTCTTTCTTTTTTATTTTTGAAACTCTACGGTTAACTCCTGCTGCATTTCACCACTTCTCCCTCTCTCTCTCCCACCTAATGCAGCTTAATACCATCGTCTACTTTGTTTTCCGGAGAAGTTTAAGAGGTAAAAAATTGTTTGTTTTTTCATTTTGTTATTATTTTTAACAGGTGGTACTTAGGTCACGGTAGGTGAGGTTGATTTTGCCGCTTGCAGCGGCTACTTTATTGTGCACCCCACACTCATCCTGTGAGCGGTAACGCAAAAGGATTACAGAGTAGGGTTTACAAAGGGTCATAATAATTAACCCCGGTTGTCAGGATATTATGGCACTGAATGTTACACAGTATTTCATTTACATTATTTGTTTAGTTCTATACATAAAGGGTAACTTATTCACAACTGCATGAGTACAGGCGTGTGAGGCAGTATGTCTGGCCTCACACTTTGTTATTCACATTTACGTGGGAGGTATTCAAGCACATTGCGTATTTGGTTCTGTACATGAGAACTGATATAGTTACTAAGTGCAAAAAAGTGGATACAATCTTAATATGTCGGCTATCTTGCCATTAGAGATGAAGTGTTGTGCCATTTCACACACAGTGTGCTTGGACCTGTCCCTAAAAGGTTCTATCTTCACACAGTCGAGGACGTAGTGTTCAAATGTGTGGCCATTGGATTGTATGTAAACGGTGTGTTGGGGACTAGGAGAGAGAGAGAGAGAGAGAGAGAGAGAGTTAATGTGTCCAGGTATTCAAAGAGTCACCACCTGTCCTTCCCGTGTCACTGATTGACTCGTGGACAGGTAAATAATCATGAAGTTTTTACATCATTCTTGTTGTTGCTTTTTTTTTTATTCTAGTTTATTTTTATTTTGTGTATGAAACATTTTTTTCCTGTCATATACACATATGGTCGGTATATTTATTGTGTTTGTTAATCAAGGAAATGTGTCTGTTTTTATTTACTCTGTCTGTCGGTGTGTGGGTGTCTCTGTCTGTCTGTCTGTCTGTCTGTCTATTTGTCTGTGTCGGTTTGGGTGTATGTATGTGTTTGGGGCGACCTGTGGTGTAATGGTCAGCATCCTCGCCTCGCAAGCGAGCGGACCCAAGTTCGATCCCCGGGCAGGGTGAAACTATGGACAAGTTTTTGTACACCATTTGCCTCTGTCTACCCAGCAGTAATTGGTTAGCCAGTGCAGTTGGCGAGTTGTCCGGCCTTCTCGTACTATTCCTTGACACTGGGTCATGCAGCTCGTTAACTCAGGGTGTGGTTGTGTAGGCGACAGCTTCTACACCTTAAACAAATTCACTCCTAGGTGGCCCTTGGGCCGGCCATCATCGTACACGAGAGGCAACCATTATTATTATTATGTGTTTGTCTATCTGTAGTTGTGTGTCTGTGTGTGATTGTCTATGTAGTTGTGTGTCTGTCTTTCTTTGTGTGTGTGTGTGTGTGTGTGTGTGTGTGTGTGTGTGTGTGTGTGTGTGTGTGTGCTGTAACTTACGATTTAAACGTCATACAGTTTGACCTTCCGCAACTTATACGCACCGTCACTCACCTTGTACTCACCGTCACTCACCTTGTACTCACCGTCACTCACCCTGTACTCCCCATCACTCACCTTGTACTCACCGTCACTCACCTTGTACTCACGATCACTCACCTTGTACTCACCGTCACTCACCTTGTACTCACGATCACTCACCTTGTACTCACCGTCACTCACCTTGTACTCACCGCCACTCACCTTGTACTCACCGTCACTCACCTTGTACTCACCGTCACTCACCTTGTACTCACCATCACTCACCTCGTACTCACCATCACTCACTTTGTACTCACCGTCGCTCACCTTGTACTCACCGTCACTCACCTTGTACTCACCGTCACTCACCTTGTACTCACCGTCACTCACCTTGTACTCACCATCACTCACCTCGTACTCACCATCACTCACCTTGTACTCACCGTCACTCACCTTGTACTCACCGTCACTCACCTTGTACTCACCGTCACTCACCTTGTACTCACCATCACTCACCTTGTACTCACCGTCACTCACCTTGTACTCACCATCACTCACCTTGTACTCACCATCACTCACCTTGTACTCACCATCACTCACCTTGTACTCACCGTCACTCACCTTGTACTCACCGTCACTCACCTTGTACTCACCGTCACTCACCTTGTACTCACCATCACTCACCTTGTACTCACCATCACTCACCTTGTACTCACCGTCACTCACCTTGTACTCACCGTCACTCACCTTGTACTCACCATCACTCACCTTGTACTCACCATCACTCATCTTGTACTCACCGTCACTCACCTTGTACTCACCATCACTCACCTTGTACTCACCGTCACTCACCTTGCACTCACCATCGCTCACCTTGTACTCACCATCACTCACCTTTTACTCACCGTCACTCACCTTGTACTCACCGTCACTCACCTTGTACTCACCGT
>CAUDMG010001299.1:615000-977500 GCA_958450375.1 Homarus gammarus
ATACTCAAGGGGTTAAATCATCATACTCGAGGGGTTAAATCATCATACTCGAGGGGTTAAATCATCATACTCAAGTGGTTAAATCATCATTCTCATGGGGTTATATCATCATACTCAAGTGGTTAAATCATCATACTCAAGGGGTTAAATCATCATACTCAAGGGGTTAAATCATCATACTCAAGGGGTTAAATCATCATACTCAAGGGGTTAAATCATCATGCTCAAGGGGTTAAATCATCATACTCAAGGGGTTAAATCATCATACTCAAGGGGTTAAATCATCATACTCATGGGGTTAAATCATCATACTCAAGGGGTTAAATCATCATACTCATGGGGTTAAATCATCATACTCAAGTGGTTAAATCATCATACTCAAGGGGTTAAATCATCATACTCATGGGGTTAAATCATCATACTCAAGGGGTTAAATCATCATACTCAAGGGGTTAAATCATCATACTCAAGGGGTTAAATCATCATACTCATGGGGTTAAATCACCATACTCAAGGGGTTAAATCACTATACTCAAGTGGTTAAATCATCATACTCAAGTGGTTAAATCATCATACTCAAGGGGTTAAATCATCATACTCAAGGGGTTAAATCATCATACTCATGGGGTTAAATCACCATCTTCAATCACCGTCCTCGTAACAGTAATAATCTTAAACCCTGTGTGAATAACGCGATACAATGCGGCTGATTCGCTGTTATTTATGGAGTGTAGTGCCAAGCTGAAGCAGTGGTGGTATGTGGAGGACTGTAATTGAGCCCCCCTCCCCACCAGTTCCCCCCACCAGTCTCCCCCCCCCATCCCCCCACCTCAGTCTGAACCCCTCATTTCCCCTCATCTCTCACCTTCCCTCACTTCCTCTTATTCTCTCGCTCTTCTCCGTTTTCCTCGTTATTCATAATTTATTTCCTCTTTTTCTATATTAATAATAATAATAATAATAATAATAATAATGTCAAGAATAATCCTGGTGGTTAGGTTAGGTTACGACACATAAACCGGGACCCCCAAGAACCGGGACACACAAACCGGGACCCCCAAGAACCGGGACCCCCAAGAACCGGGACACACAAACCGGGACCCCCAAGAACCGGGACACACAAACCGGGACCCCCAAGAACCGGGACACACAAACCGGGTCACGCAAGAACCGGGACACACAAACCGGGTCACGCAAGAACCGGGACACACAAAAACCAGAACCCCTTTCACTAGTATTTATCTAAGACAATAAAGAAGAAATTAAAAGATATATATTTTTTTTATTATTATATCCCACCAATGAGAAGCTTCCAGACACCCTGTACACAACCTAAATGGCCCCATCAGAGTAATTTATTCATTAAAAAAATACAAAACAAAAACAGTTCATTCAATCAACAATTAAGTCAGTGGTCCGGTTATAACAAGTCCCGGGGTGCAATTTTGTAGAGCATTTATTCAATTAGTGTGTGTGTGTGTGTGTGTGTGTCGGGAAGTTGGTTAATTACAGGTTTGCTAGGTCATCTTGTAGGGCTTAAGTGATTGGTCCGGTGTATGTTGTATGACTTGTAGGGGGGGGGGGGGGTTAGTGACATCCGGGTCTGTAACTTGACCTAACCTGACCTGACCTAACAATCATTTAACTCACAATGTACAACTGTCCGGAGGTCCATCATATTTAACCAATGTTTTTAACTCATAACACAAACTCTGAAATTCCTTTAATAACAACAGTATGGCACCGGAAGTCTGCTAATGAAGTTACTTAAGTGTAATAATGACCAGGTGAACATGACCTTTTAATGACCTCTGTGTGTTGTATAGTGTTCAAAGCCCCTGTAATTATTGATTTTGATTTTTGATTTTGCCGCTTGCAGCGGCTACTTTATTGTGCACCCCACACTCATCCTGTGAGCGGTAGCGCAAAAGGATTACAGAGTAGGGTTTACAAAGGGTCATAATAATTAACCCCCGTTGTCAGGATATTATGGCACTGAAAGTTACACAGTATTTCATTTACATTATTTGTTTAGTTCTATACATAAAGGGTAACTTATTCACAAATGCGTGAGAACAGGCGTGTGAGGCAGTATGTCTGGCCTCACACTTTGTTATTCACATTTACGTGGGAGGTATTCAAGCACATTGCGTATTTGGTTCTGTACATGAGAACTGACATAGATACTAAGTGCAAAAAAGTGGATACAATCTTAATATGTCGGCTATCTTGCCATTAGAGATGAAGTGTTGTGCCATTTCACACACAGTGTGCTTGGACCTGTCCCTAAAAGGTTCTATCTTCACACAGTCGAGGACGTAGTGTTCAAGTGTGTGGCCATATGTATGGCCACACACTTTACATTTAGTTTTGTTTACATCTGCTTGAGGAACATACTGCCAAAGGTACTTATATCCTAACCTTAATCTAGCTGTTACAACATCTTGTAATCTAGTGATCTTGTTACTTGCTCCATAAACGTGTTTCACTTGATACATCTCATCATGGTAAACTATGGATTGACTAGTGCCTGTTTGCACTTGTCTACTTGCGTCAAACTCATCAATAAGTTCTTTCCTAATTACAGTTTTAAGGGTTCTTTTTGACAGACCCAAATTGTATTCAACGGTGTCTTTGTTAGACGCGAGTTTGGCGAGGGCATCAACTCTGTCATGTTTTATGAGGCCTATGTGAGAGGGGATCCACAACAGTTTGACCCTGACACCCCGGTCAACAAGGCACGCATATTTGTGTCTGGCTTCAGAGACAAGAGCGTGACAACCTGAGTCGAGGGTACCAAGGGCAAGTAGTGAGGATAGAGAGTCAGTGATGATGAGACTGTCAGTAACAGTGGTTTCAATGAATTTAATAGCTGTGAGTATGGCAACTAATTCAGTTTGTAGAGTGGATGCCCAGTTGTTAATTCTAACTCCTTTCTCAATTATATTACCGTCAGGTTGAGTCACAACAATAGCACTTCCAGCCCTCCCACAGGCGGTGTTTAGAGACCCATCAGTGTAGATGGTCTGTGTGATATTATCATCAGTCTGTAGAGTGTGTATGTGTTCAAGAGCTCTCAATTTGGCAGTGTGTTGGAGATAAATGCTTTGTATAATTAATTTTTTAGGCGGATACGTCGGTATTGTGATATCGAAGGGAACTGTCCGCCAGGGTGGCAGGAAGCGCTGTTGTGTCTCAACTTTGTACAGGTGGTCTAGTCCAAATATCTTCATATGTGTAGCTGTAGTTTGGATCCATTTAGACTCAGTAGTCCCATGGTTCATACATTCTAGCAATTTTAAGGAAACAATGTTATCAGGATCACCACGCAGAAGCCTCAGGGCTATCATGAGGTTGACTTCAATTATTCTATCTTTAACACTGGGTATACCTAGTTCTTTCCTCATATTAAGTACTTTAGTGCTCATGGGACATCCTAGGATAATTCTGAGGGCTTTATTTTGCATTTTCTCGAGCTTGTCAACGCCTTTCCCGTCACGAATGACCAGGGCTGGTGCGTGGTAATCTATCAGAGATCTTATATAGCCTAGGTACATTGTTTTAACAATTCTAATATTAGCACCATAGTGCGGGCTGTACCCCGCTACACTTCTAAGAGGTCTCAGTCTGTCAGTACATTGGCGGGTTAGCTGTTGTATGGCAGGTAGGGTACAAGGGACGGAAACACCAAGATATTTAAAAGAAGAAACATAGTCAATAGTGTTGTTACCTATCTTGAACTTGGCGGGGCCGCGTTTGCGGTTCCCAGCTTGTTTGTTGAACACCTTAGTTTTGTCAGTGGAGATAATAAGACCGAGGTGTTCACAGGCTGCGTATACATGGTTCAGGGTGGTTTGCATTTCACGATGAGTTTTAGTATGTATAAGAATATCGTCAGCATAGCTGATTGAGATATTGCTGGGGTTGTCTGGTATTAAATTTAATAATGCATTCATAAGAACATTGAACAAAGTGGGGCTAAGTACTCCACCTTGAGGGGTACCAAGTTGCATATCTTTAACTTCACTTTTGTATCCCTGAAACAGTGCAGCAGCCCTTCTGTTGGTTAGGTAACCACTTATCCAGTGTAACAGCCTACCTCCTATATCCATTTTGGCTAGTTCGTACAATATCAGTTGCCTATTGGCAATATCAAATGCAGCTTTTAGGTCAAGAAATGTGGTGTATCTGTGCCTTTCATCACCATGCACAGTTAGGAATGTGGTGATGCAATTATGTACACCTTTACCATGGGTGAAGCCATTTATGTTAGGAGACATGTGTTCTCTGATTCTATATAAGAGTCTGCCAAGAACCATCCTCTCAAAGGTTTTACACAGGCAGCTGGTTAGTGATATGGGACGAAAGGCATCAGGCTGTCCTGGTTTCGGTATTGGTACAACAATACTGCTGGTCCATGATGTGGGTAGTTGGCCCTCGGCATGACTCATATTGTACAATACCAACAATGGATTGCCTGGCACGCGCCTTAGTAGTCTAATGATGTTGTAGGTGACCCCGTCCTCTCCAGGGGAAGTAGACCTACCCCTGGCGAGGGCGGCGTCAAGCTCCCACTCAGTATATGGAACATCACACTCATCGTGCTGTTTGCCCAGCATAAAGCTAATAAGATTACTTCTCTCTACAGACTTCGCATCAAGGAGTCCCCGAGTCCTAGCTGGTAACATGTCATAGCTCGACACATGAGCCCACTTTGTTATTAGCTCATTCGACTTTTGCAGAGGGTTTGGATGGGAGACGTGTCTTCTGTTTTTACCTCTGATTATGTTTATGTCTTTCCAGGCTTTGCTGAGGGATGTGTGTTGGTTCAGGCTGTTGACATATGTCTCCCATGCATTTTGTCTGAGTTCGTTTACACGTTCCCTGACAGCAGCAAGGGAAGCTTGATACAATTGTAACATTTGAGGTGTTCTAAATTGTCTGTAACCCTTACCCACCCTCCTGACCCTAGCCCTGTGTTTTTTCAGCTCAGGGTCATTATAGCACTGCTGTTGCCTGTTCCCATTATGCTGACCACGTTTTCTCCTTTTTTTGGTGGAGGCATTGTTGGTGAAGTATACATAAGTCCTATCTATCAGATCGTCATGGAAACTTTGGTAATTGTCAGGCTTGTAGTCCTTGTACCAGTCATGGATGAAGTCTATGAACTGGCTTTCATGTTCTTGCTTGACTGTGATTCTACGTCTGTTGAGTTTACCACCAGTGGGGGTGCCATTGGCTACATGTATACTAGCTTGGATTGGGCTGTGGTCAGACATAAGATCAGTGACAACATCAGAGCTATGAGTTGTGTATGATAGATTAAAGCCAATACATTTGTCTAGACCCCCGCCATAGATGTGTGTTGGTTCATTATTACCTATAATTTGAACATCTTCATATGCGCTGAGAAGTGAGATAAGTCTCCTACCATTGGTGTTAGTGGTGGAGTCACCTAATTTCTTGTGTCTAGTATTCAGGTCACCCATTAGGACAGTGGGCTCAGTGTGTAAAAAGTCTGGGAGATCTGTGTATTGAAGCTGATCTGAGGGAGCATAGGCGTTTAGCACGTTGAGTGTGGAGTTGCCCAGGTGGATAGTGATCCCATGGTACTGAAGGTTGGTAGTCTTTTTGGATACAAGAGGTACATGCGGGAGTGACTTCTTAACATACATCAAACATGTGTGAGTAGAACTAGGATCATAATACACATAATTGGGCAGACTGGGTGGGGGCTTACCATTAGGTGTGAGACACTCCTGCAGACACACAATATCGATGTCCTCAGTCACAACTTTGTGGTGTAGGTCAGGGTATCGTTTTCTAAGGGATGAGATGTTCCAACTCATCACCTTCACCGCTCTGTATCTTTGTCTGGTATTAACATTGGCCATTATGAAATGTATTTGGAATTTTGTCTGGTATTAACACTGGCCATTATGAAATGTATTTGGAAAGAAGCAAAAGGCACTGTATGATACTGTTCTTTTCTGCGCTGCCTGTCCCTTCGGCAGGCAGTAGGCCAGTTAACCTTTTGGAAACATTTCTGGAGCATGTACGGCTCAACAATTGTTGTATTTCAGTGGCAGACAACAACTCACTTTGGTTACACTCGACATCACCACCATTTTCTGTTTGTGCTTGTTCATCTTCACTGACCATGTCCACAGAGGCATCAGTAGAACTGTTACCAGTATCACTATTTTCCTCTGCGTGGACACTAGTTCCTGGTGGGTCTTGAGTTTCCACATCTGGTACTGACATCTGAATGTCTTCAGTTTGACTGCAATTTTTCCGAAGTTGCTGCACTGTGTTGGTGGTGTTTTTTTCCTTTAGTGTATCACAGAGGCTCTTAAACATTTCAGTTTGAGCTTGAGCTTGAGCTGTAACCTGAGCTTTGAGTTCTTTAATTTCATTTTTCACATCATTGATCTCTTCACGATATGCATGGAGTGTGTTGGCAGCTACCTGTTGTGTCGGTACGTCTGTGTTGCCCCATGCTGATCTTTCGATGACTGCTGGTGATGATCCTGGAGCTTTGGTGGGGAGGGCAGGCCAGGGGTTGGCCGTAGGGAGTACCCTAGCAGCATTAGTGTTTCTTGAGACCTGCCTGGGTGGCGGGCCTGGGCGCTGAAGGGGTGTAGGAGCTCTAGAACAGTTAGGGTGCCATACAGGAACTCCAACTGTTTTGCAGTTAATACACTTCTGTTGGATGACACCCCCTTGAGCAACTGTATCTCTGCAAACCTGTGTTGCATGTTGCCTTGAGCAGAGACCACACCACGGCTTAGTCGAGGGGCATAACCGGGACACATGGCCCCAGTGCTGACAGTTGTAACACCTCCGGTTAGGGGGCTGATAGAGAGTTACCTTCAGAGTCCGATAGGCACCACGGACTCGAATGGTCCTGGGTGGGTCTTCCGAGCCAACCCAGTCTGCAATGACTGCATTCTTGCCCCTGAGTCGCTTCGTCCTTCTGATGTAGGGATGGGCTTCTAGTAGTGTAGGGGTCTGGTACTGGTCGAGCCCAATGATTATTATGGTCTTCTTGCTCGATGGTTGGGATGATTGTTCCATGGTTATTCCCCTTATGCTATTGGTGAGGAGATCCTGTATGACTGCTGGTTCGTTTCTAATCAGAACATGATCTTGTGTACCGACTCTGAACTGAAACTCAGCCTCAGGATATTTGTCTTCCGCATCGTTCAGCCAGAGATACTTGTCTTCAGGTGATGTGCCTCCAGGGAAGTACAATCTTACTCTCTTGGGGGGTTGTGGTTGTAGTTGATTGTCTCTGAGTCTTTCTGCCTTTTCGGCCTTCCGCTTGTTCCTGGACTGAACTAGGTGAAAGCCATCTTCTCCGTTGGTGTCAAGGTCAACACCACAGTCGCCTGGCTCACTCAGTGCATCAGGAGAGTTAAAGCGAGCAGCTGTGTCTCCAGTCAACTCGGACATGGTGGAGTTACAGGGCTCGACTTATATGCCTACGTCAGAGGGCCGAGGACTGCTTGGCACTCCTAGGAAGTCAGCGGTGGTTGGGAGGTGCGAGGGTAGGAGGGCCTCCTGGGAGCGGAGGGAGTGTGGTGTAAGGTAACAGGTGTATTCTCAGTTTATAAGCACTTTTATTTATTGATGTGTGTGTGTGTGTGTGTACGCTCGTCAACTGTTTTTGTGTGTTTTCGTGATCTCTGTATGTGTTTATGATCCGTGTACGTATTTATGACCCGTGTACGTATTTATTACTCGTGTACGTGCTTATGACCCGTGTACAATGACAGACATAAGTCGTTTCGTGAAATTTGGTGAAAACTATTGGTCCGCTCTGCCTTGTGGTAGGGCTCTCATAATGTTTCACGAGTTATATTTAATCTTCGGACAAAACCGCGACACGACTTTTGTCTTTGATTGTACGTATTTATAACCCGTGTACGTATTTATAACCCGTGTACGTATTCATGACTCGTGTTCTATTGCCTTCACTGTTACCATAGTTACTGTATTTTGGTGTGATAATAATAATAATAATGATGATGATGATGATGAAAATGAAGGTAACTAAGGAGGGGGCGGCAGGTAAAGGTGTAGCTATGAACACAAGTTGAAGCCTTTTTGTATGAGAGTAAAGCGTGTCTACTCTTACTCCCAGAATACAAAAAAAAAAAATAATTGAGACAGACAGACAGAGAGACAGACAGAGAATTACATGGAAAAATTAAATACAGAAAATAGAATAAGAGAGAGTGAGAAGAGATAGAGATAGAGAGAAGGAGATATTTCACATCCTGACCACAGTAAAAAGTTTGGTTGACGAGCCAGTGTGAGAAGACAATGGTTGATGGTGATGGCTGTGTTCTGCACGAGGGAAGAGAAGGGAAAGGGGGGAGAGAGGTGAGAGAGAAAGAGGAGGGAAAAGGGTGATAGAGAACAAGGGGGTGGGAAAGAGAGAGAGGGGTGAGGGTTTGAGAGAAGAGGTGGAGGGAGGGTAAAGGGGGGTGACGAACAGAAGGTGGAGGGAGGGTAAAGGGGGGTGACGAACAGAAGGTGGAGGGTGGGTAAAGGGGGGTGACGAACAGAAGGTGGAGGGAGGGTAAAGGGGGGTGACGAACAGAAGGTGGAGGGAGGGTAAAGGGGGGTGACGAACAGAAGGTGGAGGGAGGGTAAAGGGGGGTGACGAACAGAAGGTGGAGGGAGGGTAAAGGGGGGTGACGAACAGAAGGTGGAGGGTGACAGAGGGGATGTTTGGTAATGGTGTAGTTCTTGGCTGCTGTGTTTGGGTCCTATATGATGGGTTTACATTGGACCAAAGGAGTCACAGTGAACCAAGCAATCAGTGAACACCAGGAACACCACAGCTAGACATTCAACCAATCATAAGGAAGACAGAAGCGAGGTTGTCACTCACTCCACCAATAAGACACAATTACCTACCTGCATATAATAATTGTTGATCCTCGTGTACTAGGATGGCCGGCCCAAGGACCATGATTTGTTTAAGGTGTAGAAGCTGTCGCCAACACAACAACCACACCCCGAGTTAACGAGCTGCATGACCCAGTGTCAAGGAATAGTCCGAGAAGACCGGACAACTCGCCAACAGAGGCAAATAGCGTAAAGAAATTTAACCATAATTTCACTCTGCCCAGGAATCGAACCCGGGACCATTCACTTGCGGGGCGAGCATTCTGACCATTTCACCACAGGTCGCCAGAGTTACATACCTGCCTGCCTACCTATCAACTTATTACCTACACACATACATACCCACCTACCTATCTACCTAATATATTTCCTACCTACATAATATATTTCCTACCTACAGTAACCTTACCTTACCTTACCCTACCCTACCTGCTTGCTTACCTACCTACTTACCTGCTTACCTACCTACCTGCTTACCTGCCTGCCTGCCTATTTCCTACCTACCTACCCATCTCTTAATTACTCTCAAAGGTAGTTACTCAACACGTACGTTAACACTAATACTCGTAATTAAGGGGTGATTTGGGTAATTCGGCCATTCCACTAGGCAATTAAGTCCCACTCTAAGATTGTCTGAAATGGATAACAGGCGATAAATTACTGCTTGATATGTTTAGGTGTGTGTGTGTGTGTGTGTGTGTGTTTTTGTGTGTGTGATGCAAATGCACTATAGGAGGATTTAAATAAACTGCAGGAGAGGTCAGAAAAATGGCAAATGAAATTCAACACTAGCAAGTGCAGCGTACTTAATATTGGAAGAACAAATACTGTCAATTTATACAGCCTTAACAACATCAACCTGGAGAAGTCGACTTGTGAAAGAGACCTAGGGGTACTTGTAAGCCCGGACCTACGGCCTAGAAAACAGTGCGTTAATGTTCGAAATAAGGCAAACAGAGTATTAGGTTTTATATCTAGAAGTGTAAGTAATAAGAGTGCAGAGGTCTTATTACAACTATATCTTGCGCTAGTCAGGCCGCACCTCGATTATCCTGTTCAGTTCTGGTGCCCTTATTATAGAATGGATATAAATTCACTAGAGTCGGTGCAGCGAAGAATGACGAAAATGATTCCGGGACTTAGAAACCTTCCATATCAGGATAGGTTAAAGAAACTTAACTTGCATTCCCTAGAAAGACGAAGAGTGCGGGGAGATATGATAGAAGTATTTAAGTGGGTGAAAGGAATCAATAAAGGGGATATAGATAAAGTTCTTATAATATCCGAGCAGGATAGGACTCGTAGCAACGGATTTAAGTTGGATAAGTTTAGGTTTAGGAGGGAGATAGGAAGGAACTGGTTCACAAATAGGGTGGTGGACGAGTGGAACAAGCTTAGCAACTTTGTAGTTAGTGCTGGAACGCTGGAAATTTTTAAAAGGAGGCTAGATAGATTCATGGATGACAGAGAGTGGTAGTAACCCTTGACAGGAGCTGCCATGCACAGGCCAACCGGCCTATTGCAGACTCCTTATTTTCTTATGTTCTTATATTCTTATGTGTGTGTGTGTGTGTGTGTGTGTTAAGTGTAAAGTTAGTGTGAATTGAGCTTGTGTGTGTGTGTGTGTGTGTGTGTGTTAGTTGGAATTACTGATGGGCGTCTGATCGAGGGAGAGAGGTATGTAAATTGTCTAGATGATTTCCAAGGTATTTTGTGTGTTACGTCAGGAGAGAGAGAGAGAGAGAGAGAGAGAGAGAGAGAGAGAGAGAGAGAGAGTTACGTAAATTATGGTGAATATTTTCAAGGCGTTATGTGAGTTATGTTAGGAAGGCAAGAAGAATGGGGTCAGGTCACGGCCAGCCAGGATTTATACTTCAGAACGGTTGTAATTCATATTGTGTGATTATTCTGGTAACTCTTTGCTGGACGGCCTCTCTGATACTGGATAGGGGTGGTGGGAGGAAGGTGTGGGAGGTAGGGATGGTGGGTGTGGGAGGTAGGGATGGTGGGTGTGGGAGGTAGGGATGGTGGGTGTGGGAGGTAGGGATGGTGGGTGTGGGAGGTAGGGATGGTGGGTGTGGGAGGTAAGGATGGTGGGTGTGGGAGGTAGGGATGGTGGGTGTGGCAGGTAGGGATGGTGGGTGTGGGAGGTAAGGTAGGTGGGAAGGGTGAGAGGGAGATAATGAGTGAGAGAAGGTGAGAGGGAGTACAAGTTGGATGGTCACTTCTGTTTATTGTCCACCACCCTCCTCGTCCTCCGCCCTTTCCTCCTCTCCCCACCACCCTCCTCTCCCCCACCACCCTCCTCTCCCCCACCACCCTCCTCTCCCCCACCACCCCAACTCTCCCCCACCACCCCAACTCTCCCCCACCACCCTCCTCTCCCCCGCCACCCTCCTCTCCCCCACCACCCTCCTCTCCCCCACCACCCTCCTCTCCCCCACCACCCTCCTCTCCCCCACCACCCTCCTCTCCCCCCCACTCCCCCAACTCTCCCCCACCACCCCCCAACTCTCCCCCACCCCCCAACTCTCCCCCACCACCCACTCACCCCCCCACCCTCCCTCTCCCACCACCCTCCTCTCCCCCACCCCCAACTCTCCCCCACCCCCCACTCTCCCCCACCACCCCCCACTCTCCCCCCCCACTCCCTCCACCCCCCCTCCTCCCCACCACCCCCCTCTCCCCCACCACCCCCCTCTCCCCCACCACCCCCCCTCTCCCCCACCCCCCCCTCTCCCCCTCCACCCCCACCACCCTCCCCACCCCCACCACCCTCCCACCCCCACCCCCCCACCCCACCCCCCCACCCCCCCCCCACCCCCACCCCCCCACCACCCCCCTCCCCCCGCCCCCCACCTCCCCCCCACCCCCCACCTCCCCCACCTCCCCCACTCTCCCCCACCACCCCCCCACTCTCCCCCACCACCCTCCTCTCCCTCACCACCCCCCACCCTCCCCCACCCCCCCCACTCTCCCCCACCCCCCCACCACCCCCCACTCTCCCCCACACCCTCCTCTCCCCCACCACCCCCACCACCCCCTCTCCCCCACCACCCCCCTCTCTCCCCCCTCCCCCTACTCTCCCCACCACCCCCCACTCTCCCCCACCACCCCCACTCACCCCCACCACCCCCACTCTCCCCCACCACCCCCTCTCCCCCACCCCCCCACCTCTCCCACCACCCCCAACTCTCCCCCACCACCCCCACTCTCCCCCACCACCCCCACTCTCCCCCACCACCCCCACTCTCCCCCACCACCCCCACTCTCCCCCACCACCCCCCTCTCTCCCCCACCACCCCCCCTCTCCCCCACTCCCCCACCACCCCAACTCTCCCCCACCACCCTCTTCTCCCCCACCACCCTCCTCTCCCCCACCACCCCAACTCTCCCCCACAACCCCAACTCTCCCCCACCACCCTCCTCTCCCCCACCACCCTCCTCTCCCCCACCACCCACTCTCTCCCCCACCACTCCCAATCTGTCCCACCCCTCCCTCTCCCCCACCACCCTCCTCTCCCCACAACCCCAACTCTCACCCACCACCTCCTCCCCCACCACCCCACTCTCCCCCACCACCCCAACTCTCCCCCACCCCCCCACTCTCCCCCACCCCCCACCTCCCCCCACCACCCCCACCACTCCCCCCACCACCCCCACCACCCCCCCACCTCCCCCACCGCCCCCCCTCCCCCCCCCACCCCCCCTCCCCCACCACCCCTCTCCCCCACCACCCCCTCTCCCCCATCCACCCCCTCTCCCCCCACCACCCCAACTCTCCCCCACCACCCTCCTCTCCCCCACCACCCCCCACTCTCCCCCACCACCCCCACCACCCCCCACTCAGATAGCTTCACACATCATCTCCCCTAAAGCCGTGAATTATTACCGTAATACTGCTGTTATGTATACATGTATGACTGAGCGATTACCATATTGCTCCCATGTATGCTGTATGAATATTAAATGCACACCAGGCTTTCCCTCTCACCAGTCTAATATAACTGTCTTCCCTCTCACCAGTCTAATATAACTGTCTTCCCTCTCACCACTCTAATATAACTAACTGTCTTCCCTCTCCTCTCACCACTCTAATATAACTAACTGTCTTCCCTCTCACCACTCTAATATAACTAACTGTCTTCCCTCTCCTCTCACCACTCTAATATAACTAACTGTCTTCCCTCTCCTCTCACCACTCTAATATAACTAACTGTCTTCCCTCTCCTCTCACCACTCTAATATAACTAACTGTCTTCCCTCTCCTCTCACCACTCTAATATAACTAACTGTCTTCCCTCTCCTCTCACCACTCTAATATAACTAACTGTCTTCCCTCTCACCACTCTAATATAACTAACTGTCTTCCCTCTCCTCTCACCACTCTAATATAACTAACTGTCTTCCCTCTCACCACTCTAATATAACTAACTGTCTTCCCTCTCCTCTCACCACTCTAATATAACTAACTGTCTTCCCTCTCACCACTCTAATATAACTAGCTGTCTTCCCTCTCCTCTCACCACTCTAATATAACTAACTGTCTTCCCTCTCCTCTCACCACTCTAATATAACTAACTGTCTTCCCTCTCCTCTCACCACTCTAATATAACTAACTGTCTTCCCTCTCCTCTCACCACTCTAATATAACCAACTGTCTTCCTCTCACCACTCTAATATAACTAACTGTCTTCCCTCTCCTCTCACCACTCTAATATAACTAACTGTCTTCCCTCTCCTCTCACCACTCTAATATAACTAACTGTCTTCCCTCTCCTCTCACCACTCTAATATAACTAACTGTCTTCCCTCTCACCACTCTAATATAACTAACTGTCTTCCCTCTATAGGCATTACACGGCCTTCCATCATTGCTGGTGTCGGTGGTCGTGATGGTGCCTCTTGCATGCTGTAACACCTGCTGCCATTATTCTTACAGGAGAGAGAGAGAGAGAGAGAGAGAGAGAGAGAGAGAGAGAGAGAGAGAGAGAGAGAGAGGCACACAGACGACACACAAACAGAGACAGTGAAAGGGGAGGCAGCGAGGAAGGTGGTATCATGAGATTAATTAAGGTGAAGGCCAGGTTGTGACAGCATTAGGTGATCTAGTTAGTGAGGTGAAGGTTCATCTCTCCACACCAGCATCACTGTACTGGGGTAGGGTGGGGGGGAGGGGGGTAGGGAGGGGTTCTGTAAAGAGGATCACCAGGGGTATATGTATACAGTATTTATGTGTGTGTGTGTGTGTGTGTGTGTGTGTGTGTGTGTGTGTGTGTGTGTGTAGCGTTAAGTAGAGATTATTATAAAGATTTCTATACATTTGTTTTAATTTTCGAAGGTTGAGACTGTTCTGTATACTGTATAGAGACTATCATGTTGTAGTTAATTACAGATTACACTATTAATGAGGAGAATCGACTCTAACCTAACCTAACCTAACCTAACCTAATATAATCTAACATAACAATATATATCATAACGTAACATAACCTACCTTAACCTACCTTAACGTAGCCTAACCTAAAATATATTAACCTAATTTAAACTAACCTAGCCTAACCTAACCTAACCTAACATGGTAATGAACAGGTCACGGGAGCAGAGTAAACTTGCCCTCACACGAATTACACTTTCATAAATTAATCTGAATAAAAAACAGAACTTTACGTGTTGGGTAAAGACGCTTCAGGTTTGCATCTTTGTTTGTATTCTTTTATGTATATTTAATAATTAGATATACATAAAGGTACACATATAAAAGTCCAGTGAAGGGGTGAAGTCATCATACTCAAGGGGTGAAGTCAGGGTACTCACGGCCGGAGTCTTAAACACCCTCTCCGTTGAAGAGGGTCGTCGTGTTTCAACCAGAGATTAAAAGAATGAGTCTCGAAGGACACCGCAGTACAGTACTTGACGGGGAGGTGTGACGGTGAAATTAACTAATTCCAATATTATTAATTAATTTATAATATTGGAATGTTCATTTCACCGCCACACCTCTCCGTCAAGTACTGTACTGTGGTGTCCTTCGAGACTCATTTTTTTAATCTCTGGTTGAAACACGACGACCCTCTTCAACGGAGAGGGTGTTTAAGACTCCAGGCGTCAGTGTCAAGTCATCGTGTATGTCTATGCACATGAACTCATAAGCATTTCTTGCATGTGTGTCAGCACGTACCTGTGTATGCACCTTACTCATGTGTGTAAACAGAGCGATCGTGAGTGAATTATGACGGCCCTGCTGCTGTGTCCATACATTGTCTGTGTGTGTACCGAGTGTTTGTCGTCCACACACACTGCTTTGGTTTTATATTGTGTGTGTGTGTGTGTGTGTGTGTGTGTTATGGTCAGCGTCCTCGCTTCGAAAGCGAGGGGACCCGGGTTTGCTCCCTGGACAGTAATTGGGGACCTGGATGTTAATCGATTTGTGTATCGTGTTCCGGGGTAATGGTTAGCCAGTGCAGTTGGCGAGTTGTCCGGTCTTCTCGGACTATTCCTTGACACTGGGTCATGCAGCTCGTTAACTCAGGGTGTGGTTGTTGTGGAAGCGACAGCTTCTACACCTTAAACAAATTCATGCCAAGGTGGCCCTTGGGCCGGCCATCCTAGTACACGAGGGGCAACCATTATTATTATTATTATTATTATTATTATTATTATTATTATTATGTGTATGTGTACTGATCGAAGTTGCCTAGAGTAGCGTGTGTATGTCGTGCATGTGTGTGGTGGACGCGCGTGTATGTGTGTGTGGTGTGCGTGCGTCACCAAAGCTTTCTGGAACTAGAGAAAAAAGTGTTACCAACATTATTACGTCACCGTCACAACACTGGCTGGAAGGAAGGGTGTAAGGCGCGCCAGTCAGAGTTACACCGGGCGTATCTAACTGGCCCTCATGAGTTACGACAGATAGATTGTGTCTCAGAATATAACATAGTTGGAGAGGTGGGAATGCGTTTAACTAGCACAGAGACGGATTCTGAAAAGTTCGTAAGTCGGGTTTAACTCATTTTATAAGAACAAGAGAAAGAAGGAAACAGCAGGAACTCTATTGGTCGAGACTAGGCGGCCCTGTTTACACCCAACCATTATCACTCGTACTGTATATCTGTCCAACCTAACCTAACCTAACCTAACCTAACCTGACCTAACCTAACCTAACCTAAAGTCCGCTAATACCAAACCATCAGTAGGTGTTTGCTGCTGGTGTGATAGTGTTATAGTACCTTTGTTATATCACCTTTATTTAACCCCATTATATCGCCACTCACTCTACGTCCCTCGAGGGAATGTTAAGTCAGTGTTCTTATGTGTCTCTATACTCAAGGCGACGTCACCACAACAACGAGCTATATAGGTGTTGACGTCAGCTGTAAGTACGGAAATAAGATACCAATTAAACACACACACACACCTATGCACACCTACACACTTACACACACACACACCTATGCACACCTACACACTTACACACACACACACACACACACACCTACACACACACACACACACACACACACACACACACACACACACACACCTACACACACACACACACACACACACACCTACACACACACACACACACACCACACACACACACACACACACACACACACACACACACACACCTGTACAGCAGCCATGACACCCACCCAACACCTGGTCTCTACCCGGCCGTCAACACGACGTGAGAGGGTGATGAAACTCTCTCTTGTTTACATGTGTGTTTGTCATCTGGCAGAGATTGGCCCCGTGTCAACAGCTAAAACCCTCCCCCTCCCTACCCTTGCCCTCCTCTCCCCACCCCTTCACCTCCTCTCCCCACCCCTTCACCTCCTCCCCCCACCCCTTCAACTCATCTCCCCACCCCTTCACCTCCTCCCCCCACCCCTTCAACTCATCTCCCCACCCCTTTACCTCCTCTCCCCACCCCTTTACCTCCTCTCCCCACCCCTTTACCTCCTCTCCCCACCCCTTCACCTCCTCTCCCTACCCCTTCACCTCCTCTCCCCACCCCTTCACCTCCTCTCCCCACCCCTTCACCTCCTTTTCCCACCCCTTCACCTCCTCTCCCCACCCCTTCACCTCCTCCCCCCACCCCTTCACCTCATCTCCTCACCTCTTCACCTCCTCTCCCCACCCCTTCACCTCCTCCCCCCACCCCTTCACCTCATCTCCTCACCTCTTCACCTCCTCTCCCCACCCCTTCACCTCCTCTCCCCACCCCTTCACCTCCTTTTCCCACCCCTTCACCTCATCTCCTCACCTCTTCACCTCCTCTCCCCACCCCTTCACCACCTCTCCCCACCCTTTTTCTCTTCTCCCCACCTCTCATCTGCTATCCTATCACCCTTCCCCCCTCCTTCCCCACTTCTCTCTCATTTCCCCTTTACTTGTCCCTCCTCTCCCCTCCGACACCTATACCTGCCTCTCTCCCTTCCCCCACCTCTCCCCCCCCCCACCTCTCCCTCCCTCCCCCCACCTCTCCCTTCCCCCACCTCTCCCCTCCCACCTCTCCCTCCCCCCACCTCTCCCTCCCCCACCTCCCTCCCCCCCCTCTCCCTCCCCCCACCTCTCCCTCCCCCCCACCCTCTCCCTCCCCCCTCACCTCTCCCTCCCCTCACCTCTCCCTCCCCTCACCTCTCCCTCCCCCCACCTCTCCCTCCCCCCCACCTCTCCCTCCCCCCCCCAACCTCTCCCTCCCTCCCACCTCTCCCTCCCCCCCACCTCTCCCTCCCCCCCACCTCTCCCTCCCCCTGAACAAGCGCACTACGCTGAACGTCTCTCCGGGAGGGGCGAGAGGTAGTGAGACAAAGGATGTACTGATGTGAGAGAGACATTGAGATATAAATTAAAATAAAACGAAGAGAAAATAAATAAAAATCACCTGAAGATTAGACACCCTTGTGGGGGGGATGAGGTTAAGTTAGGTTCCCGGTATGAAATAAAAGTTATAGCAAGGTTACTGGTAGGATGTAGAGTAAACCCATAGGGAAACAAATACTTAAATGAAAGATCCCTTGTAAATACCACCACTGAAGACGGCTCTTTAATTGGTCACTCGAGGTCTTAATCCACCAATCATCGGTCTCGGAACTTGTGACGTCATACAGCTAATGTCTTTTTAAGGGATAACTAAAATATTAACAAATGACTGCTCTTACAACATTCTCGCCTGAACTTAGAATAATAATTAAGTTTTTCGTTAATACAAGATCGTAAATAAGGCCTCCTCTACGTAATAAAACCCCACCTGACGTAGATACTAGACATGGTAAAGCAGTACCCGCGCCGTATATGAATGAAGCACCCAAATTACGTCTGAGATTGACCAGCGCAAAACACGAAAACATAATTTCCTCTCGCTTCATCAAGATAAATTGAGGCAGACCGACAAATACATGGAATTAATTGTCAATGTATGTGTGTCTGTGGTCAGCATGCTCGCTTCGCAAGCGAGCGGACCCGGGTTCGATCCCCGGGCAGGGTGAAACTATGGCCAAGTTTCTTTACGCCATTTGCCTCTGTCTACCCAGCAGTCATTGGGAACCTGGATGTTAATCGATTTGCGGATCGTGTTCCGGGGTAATGGTTAGCCAGTGCAGTTGGCGAGTTGTCCGGTCTTCTCGGACTATTCCTTGACACTGGGTCTTGCAGCTCGTTAACTCAAGGTGTGGTTGTTGTGTCTACACCTTAAACAAATTTACGCCTTGGTGGCCCTAGGGCCGGCCATCCTCGTTACACGAGGGGCAACCATTATTATTATTATTATTATTATTATTATTATTATTATTATTATTATTATTTTGTTTGTGTGTGTGTGTGTGTGTGTGTGTGTGTGTGTGTGTGTTTAATAATAATAACTTTATGTATTGAAAAAACATGGCAGCCAACAGACTTGAAATACACAACTAAGGAAAGATGATAAAAGCCACACATGCTAACACCAGGGAATGCATGTTTAACAAAATCCTTCAGTACAAAAAAATGATAAGAAACACGGAGCAAACACACACGATTAACTAAGGCTCTGGTAGTGTTCTCAGTGGGTATAGGGGAGCTGGTATCAGGCACTGTCTTGAAGGTTAGTAAGGGCGCCGGTAAAACTCATACTAGATAGGTGTGAGGTACAGCTTCGTTCACTGCCTTGGCTGGTCACGAGTCACGACGCCCTCCAGATTTCACACCCATCACGTGGTCCTGTTAGGTTTGTATGCCCAGGTCACGTACATGTATGGGGGAGGGGTTGTTTCTCCCCTAGTGTAGCTGGGTAGTCCTCATCCCCACTACCACCACCACCACCACACTTCCACCACCACACCACCTCCACACTACCACCATCAAACCACCCACCACCCCCACACCCCCACCACCCCACACCCCCACTACCCCCACCACCCCACACCCCTACCCCCACCACCCCACCACCCCTACCCCCACCACCCCACACCCCTACCCCCACCACCCCACACCCCTACCCCCACCACCCCACACCCCCACCACCCCCACCACCCCACACCCCTACCCCCACCACCCACACCCCTACCCCCACCACCCACACCCCTACCCCCACCACCCCACACCCCCACACCCCCACCACCCCACACCCCTACCCCCACCACCCCACACCCCTACCCCCACCACCCCCACACCACCACCACCCCCACACCCCCACACCACCACCCCCACACCCTACAACATCCATAACTTTTCATAAATACACTAACCTCCCTGGTGGATTTCGCGAATAAAACTCACAGGAGGAAATTCTCTCTTTTCTTTTTTGTAATAATATTTTAGCGTGTGGTAGACCCGAGGGATAGCGAGTATAAAGAGCGTATTGTGGTTAAAAATGAGGTATACACAGTGGCGCTCTCCCCATCTCCACGGGATTAGGGACAACTACACCGAGCTTGTTGTCATATGTTGATTTATAAACTGTATGTGTTGGTGTGTTTAATTCCTGATGGCTTGGGATGTTTGTGTTTGTTGTTTGTCTGTGTGTGTTGTGGGGGGGGGGGGGTTGTGTTTTGTGTTGTGCTATGTTGTGAGGTTTTTGTGTTAGAGTGTCTGCTTGTGTGTGTGTGTTAGGTATTGTGTTGTGGTTGTATTGAGTATTGTCTATTTAATGGTGTGAGAATTATTAAACTGAATTATTGAGTCCGTAAAAATTATCTGAACTGAATTATTGAGTACGTGATAAATTATTGAGTACGTGATAAATTATTGAGTACGTGGGGAATTATTGAGTACGTGGGGAAATTATTGAGTACGTGATAAATTATTGAGTACGTGGGGAATTATTGAGTACGTGGGGAATTATTGAGTACGTGGGGAAATTATTGAGTACGTGGGGAAATTATTGAGTACGTAGGGAAATTATTGTAACTGAAATATCAGAGAACAATTATTAAGTCTTGTTCTAGTTTACGGACAGACAGACACACAGACAGACAGACAGACAGACAGAGAGACGCAGAAAGTTGGTTATAGTTTTAAAAGGTTTGTCGTCAATAAATCGACAACAGCCAAGGAGTTTTAGTAAAGAATGTGTTAGTTGGGTGGGTGTGTTAGATGGGTGGGTGTGTTAGTTGGGTGGGTGTGTTAGATGGGTGGGTGTGTTAGATGGGTGGGTGTGTTAGTTGGGTGGGTGTGTTAGATGGGTGGGTGTGTTAGATGGGTGGGTTAGATGGGTGGGTGTGTTAGATGGGTGGGTGTGTTAGATGGTTGGGTGTGTTAGATGGGTGGGTGTGTTAGATGGGTGTGTTAAATGGGTGGGTGTGTTAGATTGGTGGGTGTGTTAGATGGGTGGGTGTGTAAGTTGGGTGGGTGTGTTAGATGGGTGGGTGTGTTAGATGGGTGTTTTAGGTGGGTGTGCTCTCTCTCTCTCTCTCTCTCTCTCTCTCTCTCTCTCTCTCTCTCTCTCTCTCGGTGTCATAGTGAACGATATGTGTCAGGGCTCTTTATCTCCCTCACCTGTACAGTATCGCAGGTAAACAATAATCAGCCCTCACCTGCGTTAAACCATACCCGTAAAATACTACAGTATATATCCCTCACGCACGATAAACATCCATCAGTCATAATCAAGAAGACTCACAATAGATTGACTGAACGCATCTGAAAATTTCCAATGAGAGAGAGAGAGAGAGAGAGAGGTGAGAGGTGGGGGGGTCTTTTTCGTTATAATGTTCATGTATTTGTGATTCGTTGTAGAGGTTAACGAACTCAAAGATGGACACCCTGCATTAATGAGCTTTACAAATTTAAGATCTTTTATAAACTCTGACACGCTAAACTACACCATTAACTAGATATCAATAACAAAATATTCAGATCGAGACATCATTCTCCTCTGTTAGTTTTGGGAGAAAGCTGTTTCACCATCCTTGGCACCGCCACTTACTGCCACCTAAGGTCCCTCGTCTATGTATTGCTGTTCGACTGTACAACCTTGATCAACACCGTACAACCTCGGTGATGGTCACTAGAAGAACAGAAAGCTCCACTGACAACAACAGGAATACGTGATGGCGCAGATAGCTTCACCAAAAACAGGAAAAACACTATATTGGCGCAGATAACTTCACCACCGTAGTCACTTTTAAATACACCGTTCTCGGTTAAAAAGAGCGAAACAAACCTCAACACGCCATTATAACGCGACCAACCACTGGCTACCGTGTGACACCTTACTGGAATTTTTATGAGACACTTAGGCCAGGTAAATATTCAAGGTGTGCAACGTGTCGACCAGGTGAAAAGTCATTTAATCCCCTCATCTGGTGCGGCCTTCAATAACACTCATTACCATAGTTGTTGAAACAGGTAAAGTGCGAGAGGTGTGTGTGTGTGTGTGTGTTGTGTTGATAATTTGCGGTTTGTTCGGTTTGGTTTAGTTAGATTTGGTTTGGTTTAGGTTAGGTTTGGTTTAGGTTTGCTTTGTTTTAATTAGGGTTGGTTTACTTAGGGTTGGTTTACTTAGGGTTGGTTTACTTAGGGTTGGTTTACTTAGGGTTGGTTTACTTAGGGCTGGTTTACTTAGGGTTGGTTTATTTAGGGCTGGTTTACTTAGGGTTGGTTCACTTAGGGTTGGTTTACTTAGGCTGGTTTACTTAGGGTTGGTTTATTTAGGGCTGGTTTACTTAGGGTTGGTTTACTTAGGTTGGTTTACTTAGGGTTGGTTTACTTAGGGTTGGTTTACTTAGGGTTGGTTTACTTAGGGTTGGTTTACTTAGGGTTGGTTTACTTAGGGTTGGTTTACTTAGGGTTGGTTTACTTAGGGTTGGTTTACTTAGGGTTGGTTTACTTAGGGTTGGTTTACTTAGGGTTGGTTTACTTAGGGTTGGTTCACTTAGGGTTGGTTTGGTGTATGTTAGGTTTAGATTAATTATTTTTATTATCATCAGTAGTAGTAGTAATAGTATAAATATCGTTCACATTATGGATAGTGGAGAAATCATGACATTTTACAGTACCCCTCTCCCCTCTCCCTCTCCCCTCTCCCCCTCCCCCTCTCCCCTCCCCCTCCCCCCCCCTCCCCCTCCCCTCCCCCTCCCCTCCCCCCTCCCCCCTCCCCTCCCCTCCCCTCGCCCCCCCTCCCCTCTCCCTCCTCCCCACCTCCTCCTCCCTCCTCTTCCCCCTCCCCCTCTCCCCTCTCCCCCCCTCTTCCCCCCCTCTCTCAGACTTCGCCCACACCTGCTATAACCTGAAATTATCCCATGCTTACGGTAACGTCCAAAAGACTTTAAATAATTCTGGACCCCTGGTATGGCGCCGTGTTGCTGCCGTTGTTGCATCTGTTGAGTAATGAGCGTCAGGTGTTGGCGGTGTTTTACTGTGTTGTGAGTGTGTTGCTGTCCCCCATTACTCCAGAGGTGGTGGTGGTGGGGGTACAAGTGGTGGTGTCGGTGGGGGTGTTGGTGGTGGGGGTACAGGTGGTTGTGGTGGGGGTACAAGTGGTGGTGGGGGGTACAGTTAGTGGGGGTGGTGGTAGTGGTTGTGGTGGGGGTACAAGTGGTGTGGTGGGGGTACAAGTGGTAGTGGGGGTGGTGTTAGTGGTTGTGGTGGGGGTACAGGTGATGGTGGGGGTGGTACAGTTGGTGATGGGAGTACAGGTGGTTGTGAAGTTGATGGTGGGGGTGATGGTAGTGGTTGTGGTGGGGGTACAGGTGGTGGTGGGAGTGGTACAGTTGGTGGTGGGAGTACAGGTGGTTGTGAAGTTGATGGTGGGGGTGGTGGTAGTGGTTGTGGTGGGGGTACAGGTGATAGTGGGGGTGGTACAGTTGGTGATGGGAGTACAGGTGGTTGTGAAGTTGATGGTGGGGGTGATGGTAGTGGTTGTGGTGGGGGTACAGGTGGTGGTGGGAGTGGTACAGTTGGTGGTGGGAGTACAGGTGGTTGTGAAGTTGATAGTGGGGGGTAGTGGTTGTGGTGGGGGTACAGGTGGTGGTGGGGGTGGTACAGTTGGTGATGGGAGTACAGGTGGTTGTGGGTTGATGGTGGGGGTGATGGTAGTGGTTGTGGTGGGGGTACAGGTGGTGGTGGGGGTGGTACAGTTGGTGGTGGGAGTACAGGTGGTTGTGAAGTTGATGGTGGGGGTGGTGGTAGTGGTTGTGGTGGGGGTACAGGTGGTGGGGGTGGTACAGTTGGTGGTGGGAGTACAGGTGGTTGTTGTGGGTGTGGTGGTGGTGGTACAGTTGGTGGTGGGGGTGGTACAGTTGGTGGTGGGAGTACAGGTGGTTGTTGTGGGGGTGGTGGTACAGTTGGTGGTGGGAGTACAGGTGGTTGTTGTGGGGGTGGTGGTACAGGTGGTGGTGGGAGTACAGGTGGTTGTTGTGGGGGTGGTGGTGGTGGTACAGTTGGTGGTGGGAGTACAGGTGGTGGTGGGGTTGATGGTGGGGGTGATGGTAGTGGTTGTGGTGGGGGTACAGGTGGTGGGGGTGGTACAGTTGGTGGTGGGAGTACAGGTGGTTGTTGTAGGGCTGGGGGGTGGTGGTACAGTTGGTGGTGGGGGTACAGGTGGTGGTGGGGGTGGTACAGGTGGTGGTGGGGGTGGTACAGTTGGTGGTGGGGGTACAGGTGGTGGTGGTGGGTCCTGTATAGTCTCTCTCTCTCTCTCTCTCTCTCTCTCTCTCTCTCTCTCTCTCTCTCTCTCTCTCTCACATTTAGTCCATTCTCCCCCTCTTCTTTTCTTCACTCTTTTTATACCTCCTCCTCCTCCTCCTCCTCCTCCATCAATCCCGCGGACCTTGCATCATGACCCATAATTGAATCTCATATTGTGTCGTTTATGTTGTTATTGACATAAGGTACCATGTTACTCAGTGCCCCGTCCATGTCTGCCACTCGGGGGGGGGGGGGGGGGGGGGGGGAGGTCACACGCTACACCTGCCACAAACACACACCTGCCCTGCCACGACACCTCTATACACCTGATACACCTACAAGGTACACAATATTACTGTGCTTGACAATACTACACTTGATAAATACACCTTACTGCATATAGCCCATCTCTGGTAACACACACACACACACACACACACACTACACGTACACCCTACACACTTCACCTATGCGTACATACATACATACATACATACATGCATACCTTTACACTCCATCTCTCTTGGTACACATGTTTGTTAAGTTCTCACTCATTAGAATCAACACAGCCGAAGACAAAGATCATCCCGTTCATTAGTCGCCTCGAGTATAGGGACACACAAGAACACTGACTTAACATTCCCTCGAGGGACGTAGAGTGAGTGGCGATATAATGGGGTTAAATAAAGGTGATATAACAAAGGTACTATAACACTATCACCTAACACACCCTCAACCATCACCAACCAAACAACCACCATTAGCTCCCTCCCCATCACCAACCACCACCAACCAAACAGCCACCATTACCTCACACCCCATCACCATCATCAACCAAACAACCACCATTAGCTCCCTCCCCATCACCAACCACCACCAACCAAACAGCCACCATTACCTCACACCCCATCACCATCATCAACCAAACAACCACCATTAGCTCCCTCAACCCATCACCAACCAAACAACCACCAAAACCTCAACCATAACCAACCAAACAACCACCATTAGCTCCCTCCCCATCACCAACCATCACCAACCAAACAACCACCATTACCTCAACCATCAGCAACCAAACAACCACCATTAGCTCCCTCAACCCATCACCAACCAAACAACCACCATTACCTCAACCATAACCAACCAAACAACCACCATTAGCTCCCTCCCCATCACCAACCACCACCTCCCAAATCAACCACCATTACCTCAACCATCATCAACCAAACAACCACCATTAGCTCCCTCAACCCATCGCCAACCAAACAACCACCATTATCCCCCCTCCCCTCCTCCCAAATCAACACCTTAATGAATATTTTAAGTTGCCGTTGTTCTACCTGGCCTCTTCACCTTAATTACCATCGTTACCTGTTACCCTCACTATCAGGTCAGGGAGATAATTACACCTGTCCACAATGTCGTGTAGTAATCACAGGTAGTTTAATTAGTGGTGGTGTTACAGGTACGCTCCCAGGTGTTGCTACGTTTGGTTGGGGGTGTGTTGTGTTGTGTTGCTATGTTTGGTTGTGCTGGTTGGAGGTGTGCCGTGTTTGGTTGGAAGTGTTGCTGTGTTTGGTTGGAAGTGTTGCTGTGTTTGGTTGGAAGTGTTGCTGTGTTTGGTTGGAAGTGTTGCTGTGTTTGGTTGGGGATGTGCTGTGTTGCTGTGTTTGGGTGGTCTGTGTTTGTTGCTATGTTTGGTTGTGTTGGCTGGAGGTGTGCTGTCCTGTGTTTGGTTGTGTTGGCTGGAGGTGTGCTGTCCTGTGTTTGGTTGGAGGTGTGCTGTGCTGTGTTTGGTTGGAGGTGTGCTGTGTTTGGTTGGAGGTGTGCTGTGCTGTGTTTGGTTGGAGGTGTGCTGTGTTGGTTGGAGGTGTGCTGTGCTGTGTTTGGTTGGAGGTGTGTTGCTGTGTTTGGTTGGAGGTGTGCTGTGCTGTGTTTGGTTGGAGGTGTGTTGTGCTGTGTTTGGTTGGAGGTGTGCTGTGCTGTGTTTGGTTGGAGGTGTTGCTGTGTTTGGTTGGAAGTGTTGCTGTGTTTGGTTGGAAGTGTTGCTGTGTTTGGTTGGGGATGTGGTGTGTTGCTGTGTTTGGTTGGAAGTGTTGCTGTGTTTGGTTGGAAGTGTTGCTGTGTTTGGTTGAAAGTGTTGCTGTGTTTGGTTGGAGGTGTGTTGTGCTGTGTTTGGTTGGAGGTGTGTTGTGCTGTGTTTGGTTGGAGGTGTGCTGTGCTGTGTTTGGTTGGAGGTGTGCTGTGCTGTGTTGTGTTTGGCTGGAGGTGTGTTGTGCTGTGTTTGGTTGGAGGTGTGCTGTGCTTGCTGCCGTGTTGTTGTGGGTGGTAAATGGAAGAGGCTGGATAGTTATGGTGGTATGGTCATGGTGATGGTAGTGGTGTAATGGTAGTAATGTGATGGTAGCGTGGTGATGGTAATGGTAGTATGGTGATGGTAATGGTAGTATGGTGATGGTAATGGTAATATGGTGATGGTAGTGTGGTAATGGTAGTATGGTGATGGTAGTGTGGTAATGGTAGTATGGTGATGGTAGTGTGGTAATGGTAATATGGTGATGGTAATGGTAGTATGGTAATGGTAGTGGGGCGATGGTAATGGTGGCGTGGTAATGGCATTTTTTCCGGTCTCGAGCTAGGATTCTTGCCCGGGACCCTTCGAGGCCCATAATTTATATATTAATTTTGAGGTGTGTTGGGAGGGGAGAAGGGAGAGAGGGTGGGAGGGAGGATGGGAAGGGAGAGAAGAAGGGAAGGAAAGAGGCAGAGAGACGGTAAATGGAAGAAGTAGGGAGACAGAGAGAGGGAAGGAGGCAAGCAGGCAAACGGGGGCCAGAAAGGGAAGGAGGGGGGGGGGGGAGGAGGCGGAGAAGGAGGGAGGGAAGGACGGAAGGAGGCACTCACGATCTCAGGAAATAATCAATTATAAGAGAGAAAAAGACGAGAGTTGGGTGACATATTTTAGTGGTGCGAGAGAGAGAGAGAGAGAGAGAGAGAGAGAGAGAGAGAGTGCAGAAATGAGGGAGAGGGGAAGGAAATTAGGGAGGGAATGAAGGACAGGAGGACGGATGGAGGAAAGGAAAGGGGAAGGGAGAGAGGGATGGAGGAGGATAGGGAAAGATGGCAGCAGGTCTGGAGAGAGGAAGGAAGGCAGGCAGAAAGGAAGGGGGAAAGAGAGGGAGGCAGAGCAGAAGGGATGGAGGAAGGAAGGAAGAGAGGGCAGAAGGGTTGGATAAAATATGGGAGGGTGGCAGGAGGGAGGGAGGGCAGGAGGGAGGGAGGGAGGGGGCTTGCGTGTGTCTGAAGATTGTAAAAGTTTGTCAGTCGTAAAATAAATCTTCAGTTTTCTTTCTTCAAATTTGTTCTTCGTACACATTTTTGCAATTTACTAATTACGGTTTTTCATGTCACTTCAGTCACGACCTAACTTAACCTAGCAACATAACATAACATAATTTAACCTAAACATAACATAATATTGAGAGGGAGAGAGGCTGACGTTGTGCTGGGCAAGGACCAATCACTGCACATTATGACCTCATCAGCGTGGGTTCTGCCCAGGCACTAGGGGAGAGGGTCCAACTAGCCTCGTTACTCTCTACCCTCCGTTACGTAATTGCTCCCCTTTATACCTCAGAGAGAGAGAGAGAGAGAGAGAGAGAGAGAGAGAGAGAGAGAGAGAGAGAGAGGCTGATATTTAAGAATAAGAGAGACATACAGAGACAGACAGACAGACACAGACATAAACAAACAAAACTTAAAAAAAGGGGGGGGGAGAGGCATACAGACAGACAGACAGAAAGACACACGAAAAAGAGAGAGAGAGCGAGAGACAAAGATAGTTAATAACGGTAATTACTGAATAAACTTGTGCAGTAATAAGGTGAAGGTGAAGTTAATGGTTGTTTATGATGGCACCTGTTACACTGAGGGTGGTTATGTCCTGCCTCAAGGCGCCGAGGTCAACGTGAGGCACCGTGTGTAAGTAAACAGGTTGGCACCGTGAGTAAACAGGTTGGCACCGCGAGTAAACAGGTTGGCACCGCGAGTAAACAGGTTGGCACCGTGAGTAAACAGGTTGGCACCGCGAGTAAACAGGTTGGCACCGCGAGTAAACAGGTTGGCACCGCGAGTAAACAGGTTGGCACCGCGAGTAAACAGGTTGGCACCGCGAGTAAACAGGTTGGCACCGCGAGTAAACAGGATGGCACCGCGAGTAAACAGGATGGCACCGCGAGTAAACAGGTTGGCACCGCGAGTAAACAGGATGGCACCGCGAGTAAACAGGTTGGCACCGCGAGTAAGCAGGTTGGCACCGCGAGTAAACAGGATGGCACCGCGAGTAAACAGGTTGGCACCGCGAGTAAACAGGATGGCACCGCGAGTAAACAGGATGGCACCGCGAGTAAGCAGGTTGGCACCGCGAGTAAGCAGGTTGGCACCGCGAGTAAACAGGTTGGCACCGCGAGTAAACAGGTTGGCACCGCGAGTAAACAGGTTGGCACCGTAAGTAAACAGGTTGGCACCGCGAGTAAACAGGTTGGCACCGTGAGTAAACAGGTTGGCACCGCGACTAAACAGGTTGGCACCGTGAGTAAACAGGTTGGCACCGTGAGTAAGCAGGTTGGCACCGTGAGTAAACAGGTTGGCACCGTGAGTAAGCAGGTTGGCACCGTGAGTACTTCAACACATGAGAACATGAAGGATGTACTCACTTGCTGACGCTAGGATGAGGCAGGTGAGTAGGCCAGGCCGGTGCCTCCTCATCCTGCTGGGGTTAGGATGGCCACGACCTGTAGGATGTATTCTCCAGGGGTGCTACAGGAGGCAAGGTCCGGGTTCCTGTGGTGGGTAGGCTTCCGTGGGACCTCCGGTTATGAAGCTTCTTGTGTCTTTCAGGATAGTTAATACTCACGGGGTCCTGCAGTAGACCTTCAGGAGACAGGGTGCAGGTTCCTCTAGGCTGCTTAACTCGTCACGTGTCCGACCTGAAGAAGAAACAACAATTTATTAGTCTCTCAGGGGCGTAGTGAGGGCGTCTGGATCCCTGGGGTGAAGCTCAGTTTGGCCTGCCCCCTTGCCCCTCCCCCTTGCCCCTCCTCTTGCCCCTCCCCATTACGAAAATAAATCTTCATAAAATATTTCAAACAAGTTGGATGTTAAAACGATCATATTCTTATTCAATGTGCATCTTTCTGGTCTCGGCGGTAGGAAGCTGATCAATGATGTTATAAAAGTTAGTGTTTTTCAAGTGTTTTCCTTTCTGTACTAAGATGGCTGGTGACTGAGGCGCTCCTTCCCCAGTGACGGCCTCTAGTAAGAGAGAATAAGCTTCCCTTGACTGAATGACCGTCCACAGTACTTGTGGTACTTTTTGGTGCACCAACTGTGAGCATTATCTGTAGTGCAACATGTAAATTAGGTAATACATCCTCACCATATGAACCAATGGAGTGTATGGTGTAGTATCATAGCAGGTTGTAAGAAGCTTCCTAGAGTCACACATCTCGTTCAGGTCAGTGTCCACCATTGGGCTCCCTGTGTCAAGTATGAAGCCAAACTTGGTGTTGAGTTTCTTGAATCGTTGCATTATTTCTTGCTGGAGGCGATCTACTACGTTTATCATGACTCAATATTTTCTTACTCATTCTTATCCTCCTCTCAGCCTCTACTCCACCTGTCTTCTATGGAGCCTTGGCACAGTTCATCGCGAGTTTGGGAAGTATTTTAACAGCAGGGCCTCAATATCTTTATATGTACCTTGGTAGTTAATACTGGGATGTTGTAGCCGTTTCTGTACACGATATGTTATCATCAGTGTGCAGCACCAAAGTGTAAGGAGAGTGTAAGAATGCTCTGCTCAGCACCCCTCCCCCCCCCCCTCTGTGTTTCTAAGGTATCACTGGTCCGCAGAGAGTTTTCAGTAATCTCTCCAATATATGGCCGCACAATACAGCTGCCTTGTCATAACACCGAGCCCGACAGACATCTAGAAAGAGTTCACCAGATTCAAGTTTATCTCCAGCAGCTGCGTCTTTACCATGAACTTCCATTAACTTACCTAATGGTGATTTTCTTGCTGGCAGAATCCTCATCAACAAACCTGATGATCTGTGACATTTATTCTCTGTCCAACATCAGGAGTGAATCTTGAGCAAGACGGTTTAACCCCTTGAGTACGCTGATTTAACCTCTTGAGTACACCGATTTAACCCCTGATTAAGATGGTTTAACCCCTCATTAATTGTACTCAGTTGAATTATCATAGTACTCAAAAGGTTTGATTTACCACGTTGTAGCTTTAATTGTACTCGGGTGATTATCATAGTTCCTGTACTCAAAAGGGACAAACCCACCATATTAAATCACCTTTTGACGATTAATATCATAACTTAATCTGATAATCTCCAAAATACTTCCCACCAAAACGAGAATATCGACTCATTTAACCTTATTTAATATTCCTTCTATTTCCAGTTTGTGTTATGTAAAATATAATTCACTTTGTAGTTATATTATTTTTCTTAATTCCATAATGTTTGTGTCTGTTTTTTTTTGGGGGGGGGGGGGGGGGGTGTTCCGCCAGCTGGGAGCGTGTGATAATTTTTACAATAGGCGAGGCATTATGTCTGGCCTGTCCCCGGGAGAATGGTGTACTGTGTGTAGTTCCCAGAATTATTTTATTAAACAGGGTCTGGCGTTATGTTGTTTATATGAACTGAATTTATTAAACTCAGAGGTAAATACAGAGAGGTGTGTGTGTGTGTGTGTGTGTGTGTGTGTGTGTGGGTGTGTGTGTGTGTCAAGGTGCATTATGGAAGGTGAATAATGTCCTGTGTTAAGAGCTAAAGGTAAATATTTTAAGTGTTACCAGGGTGAAAATTATTCACTCTTATTAGGGTTATATGTTACTGGTTTGCTACAGTGAAAATGTTACAATGTGACCAATGTTATCAGTGATACCAATGTTACAATTGATACCAATGTTACCATGTCATAACGAATACAATGTGCACTGATATTAGGGGAAAATTTTATAATACTACTCTGGTTACAATGTATAATAATAACTGAGTTACAATGTACAGTTTTACCTGGGTTACAATATACAGTGTTACCCGGGTTACAATGTACAGTATTCCCTGGGTTACAAGGTACAATGTTACCTTAATTGTGATGTACAATGGAATCAGGTTACAATGTACAATATTCCCTTGATCACGAGGTATTATATTACGTAGTTACAATATACCCAATGCTATGTTACATTGCACACAACACCAGGTTACAATGTACTCAATACCAGATTACAAGTACTCATCATCGGATTAGAATAAACTCAACACCAGATTACAATGTACTCAAGTTACTCAACATCAGATTACAATGTATTCAACACCATGTTACACTATTCTCACCAAGTTACGAGGTACACAACAGATTACAAACTACTCAACACCAGATTACATTGTACTCAACACCAGATTACATTGTACTCAGGTTACTCAACACCAGATTACAATGTACTCAAGTTACTCAACACCAGATTACAATGTACTCAGGTTACTCAACATCAGATTACAATGTACTCAAGTTACTCAACACCAGATTACAATGTACTCAACACATTACACCATCGAGCTACAAGAGGTAATCATTTAAAACATAAGTACCCTGGAATCTAACAGTTAAATTCCACCCCCTCCTCAAATTATTACCTGTAATTAACCGTAGCCAAGTGTAAACATTAGCAGTATGTTAATCAGTGTTTTAACAGGTCACGGTAGTTTAAGACAAGTGTAACAGTGTAGTTTGGATCTTAATTACAGTACCTCAGCCTTAACTACAGTAAGTTTGGATGGGAGGATTAATTCGGCTGGGTATAAGAGTATGGTGTGTGTGTGTCTGTCTGTGTGTGTGTGTGTGTGTGTTGGGGGGGGGGGTGATAAGGTTTGAGAAAGAGAGGGTGTGACTGGTGGTTGGTTGGGTGGTGGTAGTGGTCATGGTGGTGGTAGTCGTGGGGGGGGGGGGGTCCTAACAATGGTAGAGTAATGGTAGTGATGACAATGGGATTAACACTGACATCCACACTCTCTCTCTCTCTCTCTCTCTCTCTCTCTCTCTCATTGATATTAAGAGACAGAGATCGATAATTAAGGGGTAGGTATGGATAATTATGGGATAGGGATGGATAATTATGGGATAGGGATGGATAAATATGGGATAGGGATGGATAATTAAGGGGTAGGTATGGATAATTATGGGATAGGGATGGATAATTATGGGATAGGGATGGATAATTACGGGGTAGGTATGGATAATTATGGGATACGGATGGATAATTATGGGATAGGGATGGATAATTATGGGATAGGGATGGATAATTATGGGATAGGGATGGATAAATATGGGATAGGGATGGATAATTATGGGATAGGGATGGATAATTAAGGGGTAGGTATGGATAATTATGGGATAGGGATGGATAATTATGGGATAGGGATGGATAATTAAGGGGTAGGTATGGATAATTATGGGATAGGGATGGATAATTAAAGGGTAGGTATGGATAATTATGGGATAGGGATGGATAAATATGGGATAGGGATGTATAAATATGGGATAGGGATGGATAAATATGGGATAGGGATGGATAATTATGGGTTAGGGATGGATAATTATGGGATAGGGATGGATAATTATGGGATAGGGGTCGATAAATATGGGATAGGGATGGATAATTATGAGATAGGGATGGATAATTATGGGATAGGGATGGATAGATATGGGATAGGGTTGGATAAATATGGGATAGGGATGGATAATTATGGGATAGGGATGGATAATTATGGGATAGGGATGTATAATTATGGGATAGGGATGGGTAATTATGGGATAGGGATGGATAATTATGGGATAGGGATGTATAATTATGGGATAGGGATGGGTAATTATGGGATAGGGATGGATAATTATGGGATAGGGATGGATAATTATGGGATAGGGATGGATAATTATGGGATAGGGATGGATAAATATGGGATAGGGATGGATAATTATGGGATAGGGATGGATAATTATGGGATAGGGATCGATAAATATGGGATAGGGATGGATAATTATGGGATAGGGATGGATAATTATGGGATAGGGATCGATAAATATGGGTTAGGGATGGATAATTATGGGATAGGGATGTATAAGTATGGGATAGGGATGTATAATTATGGAATAGGGATGGATAATTATGGGATAGGAATGTATAATTATGGTATAGGGATGGATAATTAAGGGGTAGGTATGGATAATTATGGGATAGGGATGGATAAATATGGGATAGGGATGGATAATTATGGGATAGGGATGGATAATTATGGGATAGGGATCGATAAATATGGGATAGGGATGGATAATTATGGGATAGGGATGGATAATTATGTGATAGGGATGGATAATTATGGGATAGGGATGGATAATTATGGGATAGGGATGGATAATTATGGGATAGGGATGGATAATTATGGGATAGGGATGGATAATTATTGGATAGGAATGGACTCTTGATTATTATTATTATTATTACACACACACACACACTATGACAGACACAATGAGTTGATATTAAATTTATGGTTAGTTCGGTAACGAGGAAACACCATTTTGATGAGCCAATAATTTCCCAGCAGAACACAGTGGCCACCAGGGCGTCCACTTTGTGCTGGGTGTCCACTTTGTGCTGGGTGTCCACTTAGTACTGGGTGTCCACTTTATACTGGTTGTCCACTTTGTACTGGGTGTCCTCTTTGTGCAGGGTGTCCACTTAGTACTGGGTGCCCACTTAGTACTGGGTGTCCACTTCGCACTGGGTGTCCACTTTGTACTGGGTGTCCACCTTGTACTGGGTGTCCACTTTGTACTGGGTGTCCACTTTGTACTGGGTGTCCACTTTATGCCGGGTGTCCACTTTGTACTGGGTGTCCACTTTGTACTGGGTGTCCACTTTGTGCAGGGTGTCCACTTTGTGCAGGGTGTCCATTTTGTACTGGGTTCCCACTTTGTACTGGGTGTCCACTTTGTACTGGGTGTCCACCTTGTACTGGGTGTCCACTTTGTACTGGGTGTCCACTTTATGCCGGGTGTCCACTTTGTACTGGGTTGTCGACTTTGTACTGGGTGTCCACTTTGTGCAGGGTGTCCACTTTGTGCAGGGTGTCCATTTTGTATTGGGTGTCCACTTTGTACTGGGTGTCCACCTTGTACTGGGTGTCCACCTTGTACTGGGTGTCCACTTTGTACTGGGTGTCCACCTTATGCCGGGTGTCCACTTTGTACTGGGTGTCCACTTTGTACTGGGTGTCCACTTTGTGCAGGGTGTCCACTTTGTGCAGGGTGTCCACTTTGTACTGGGTGTCCACTTTGTACTGGGTGTCCACTTTATGCCGGGTGTCCACTTTGTACTGGGTGTCCAGTGTCCACTTTGTACCGGGTGTCCACTTTATGCCGGGTGTCCACTTTGTACTGGGTGTCCACTTTGTACTGGGTCCACTTTGTGTAGGGTTAACCAGTCAGCCAGCTAATCAACCAGCCACTCAACCAGTTAACCAGTCAGCCACTCAACCAGTTAACCAGTCAGCCACTCAACTAGTTAACCAGTCAGCCACAAAATCAGTTAACCAATCAGCCACAAAATCAGTTAACCAATCAGCCACTCAACCAGTTAACCAGTCAGCCACTCAACTAGTTAACCAGTCAGCCACTCAACCAGTTAACCAATCAGCCACTCAACTAGTTAACCAGTCAGCCACAAAATCAGTTAACCAATCAGCCACAAAATCAGTTAACCAATCAGCCACTCAACCAGTTAACCAGTCAGCCACTCAACTAGTTAACCAGTCAGCCACTCAACCAGTTAACCAATCAGCCACTCAACTAGTTAACCAGTCAGCCACAAAATCAGTTAACCAATCAGCCACAAAATCAGTTAACCAATCAGCCACTCAACCAGTTAACCAGTCAGCCACAAAATCAGTTAACCAATCAGCCACTCAACCAGTTAACCAGTCAGCCACTCAACCAGTTAACCAGTCAGCCACTCAACTAGTTAACCAGTCAGCCACTCAACCAGTTAACCAGTCAGCCACTCAACCAGTTAACCAGTCAGCCACTCAACCAGTTAACCAATCAGCCACAAAATCAGTTAACCAATCAGCCACTCAACTAGTTAACCAGTCAGCCACTCAACCAGTTAACCAGTCAGCCACTCAACTAGTTAACCAGTCAGCCACTCAACCAGTTAACCAGTCAGCCACTCAACCAGTTAACCAGTCAGCCACTCAACCAGTTAACCAGTCAGCCACTCAACCAGTTAACCAGTCAGCCAAGCACTCCATCTGTGTTAATGGTGAAGCATCGGCCAGACTGTAACATTATCTTGGTTTATCTCTTCACTAAGGTGTTATAAGTGGTGCTCGCTTAACAGTATCATGGGCAGTACTGGAGGGGTAGCTTTATGTGGTACTGTGGTGGTGTGGTGGTGTAGTGGTAATGTGGTGGTGGTGGTGTTGTGTGGTGGTGGTGGTGTGGTGGTAATGCGGCGGTGGTGGTGGTGTGGTGGTAATGTGGCGGTGGTGCTAATGTAGGGGTGGTGTTGGTATTGTGGTTTTTGTGGTATTGTTGTGGTGGTGGTACTGTAATGGTTCTGTGGTGTGGTGGTGGTATTGTGGTTGTGATGGTAGTATGGTGTGTAGTGTGGTGTGGTGGTGGTACTGTGGTTGTGGTGGTACTGTGGTGGTATGCTTGTGTTGGTGGTGCTTTGATTGTGGTGCTACTAAGATTGTGGTGGAACTAAGATTGTGGTGGTACTGTTCTGTGGTGGTACGTTTATATGGTAGTACTGTGATTGTGGTTATATTGTTCTGTGGTTGTGGTGGTGGTACTGTGATTGTCGAGGTACTTTGATTGTGGTAGGCCTGAGAGTGTGGTGGTACTGTGGTTGTTGTGGTATTGTTATTGTGATTGTGATAGTAATGTGATTGTGATAGTCCTATGGTTGTGGTACTCATGTGATTGTGGTAGTCGTGGATTGTGGTAGTAATATGATTGTGGTAGTCCTGTGATTGTGGTGGTACATAAAATATTTCCGAGCAAGAACACTGATCTAATTAGCCTGGTGAGAGAGTTGTAAGAACTAATAATCTTGGCAGCGACTGTGAGAGGAATATTTCTCCCGGTGACACACAGGTAAGTCTCTCAGTCATGCAATCAGCTAATTGAACCTGAATTATACACTCGCTCGACATTCATACGGTCAAAAACTGTATCTCTTCTCAGTAATTAGCCTCGGGTTTAGGTGCAAATAAGACGCGTACATCTCATCATCAAGGAAGCTGGAAGGCAACTGATGCGCGAAAGGTTGCCCGAGGAAAGTGCTGGAACCTCCGAGCCTTGACTCAAACTCATCAACCTACTTGTTAAGTCTTCACAAATATTTTCCATGAGTTTTTGTGTTGGTTTCTTTGTGTTGCGACGTCTAACTGGGATTGTATCTTCATAGTGACTTCCTGTTAACGAATTATATTTGAAGATGAGACTAAAAGAAAATGGTATATGTGAAGAGGGAAGTGAAATAACGCGGAAGAGGTTAGATTAATAGATAGATGATTCCTTCCTTCATTGAGCCCCCTGATGTAGGAGGAGGAGGAGGAGGAGGTAATATGGGGGAACAGTAGAGAAGGGTGAGAAAAAGATGGAGGGGAGGCGGAGGAAGAACACGGGGAAGGGGAGGAGGAGGAGAAAGAAAAGGGAGGAAGAGAACCCGAGGAAGAGGTGTTTCAACTCTCGAGTCACTCATGATTTGAACCCAGTTGACTCGAGTAGATCTCTAGCTCACCCAAGTATTTAAATCCATATATAAAATGTTGTTTATGGCCGTATTACCCAACCTAACCTAACCAAACCTAACCTAACCTAACCTAACCTAACCAAACCTAACCTCTCCATAGATACAGTATTCGACTCCCAAGGGCTGAGACGTCATGAAACACAATGTCCGAAAGGTTCACTGCTGTATCGAATCCCCACGTTGAATGAGTCAGTGAGTCGAATAAGAAGAATGTTTCGAGGAAGGTTTGAGAGAGAGAGAGAGAGAGAGACAGAGAGAGAGAGAGAGATACCCACCGAAAGATCTCTCTCTCTCTCTCTCTCTCTCTCTCTCCCTTTTCCGTTTCCTTCACTTTATTTATACCTGCTTCTTCCCCTTGTCTCTTCCTTGTTCCCTTCCGTTTATCCCTTTCTCTTCTTTCCTCAATAGCTTCTTTTATCTTCTTTTTCTCTATCATTTTTCATTTTCTTAACCACTTTATCTCCCTCCCTCCCTCCCTCCCTCCCTCCCTCCCTCCTTTCCATCATTCTACCAAAGAAATAAAGCAAATTAATTTACCACGACTGTCCTCTCTCCCTCTCTCTCTCTCTCTTCTTCATACTCAGTTTCCTTGTCCTCCTACTCCTCCTCCCTCTCTTTTTCTTCTTCCTCCTCTGCTTCCTCCTCTTCTTCTTCTTCCTCCTCCTCCTCCTCTTCATCTTCCTCCTCCTCTTCATCTTCCTCCTCTTCATCTTCCTCCTCTTCATCTTCCTCTTCCTCATCATCTTCCTCCTCCTCATCATCATCTTCCTCCTCCTCATCATCATCTTCCTCCTCTGCTTCCTCCTCTTCTTCTTCTTCTCCTCCTCCTCCTCCTCTTCATCTTCCTCCTCCTCTTCATCCTCTTCTTCTTCATCTTCCCCCTCCTCATCATCTTTATCTTCCTCCTCTTCAATCTTCCTTCTCCTTCTCTTCATCTTCCTCCTCCTCCTCTTCATCTTCCTCCTCCTCCTCTTCATCTTCCTCCTCCTCTTCATCTTCCTCCTCCTCTTCATCTTCCTCCTCTTCATCTTCCTCCTCCTCTTCCCCTCCTCATCATCTTCATCTTCCTCCTCCTCCTCTTCATCTTCCTCCTCCTCCTCCTCCTCCTCCTCCTCTTCCTCCTCTTCATCCTCCTCCTCCTCTTCCTCCTCCTCTTCATCTTCCTCCTCCTCCTCTCTCCTTCCTCCTCTCCTCTTCTCCTCCTCTCTCCTTCTCCTCTCTCTCCTTCCCTCTCTCTTCCTCCTCCTCTTCATCTTCCTCCTCCTCCTCTTCATCTTCCTCCTCCTCCTCTTCATCTTCCTCCTCCTCCTCTTCATCTTCCTCCTCCTTCTCTTCATCTTCTTCCTCCTCATCTTCCTCCTCCTCCTCTTCATCCTCCTCCTCCTCTCTTCCTCCTCCTCCTCATCATCTTCCTCCTCCTCCTCATCATCTTCCTCTTCCTCCTCCTCTTCATCTTCCTCCTCATCTTCCTCCTCCTCCTATCTCCCTCCTCCTCCTTCCCTCTCTCTCCTCTCCCTCCTTCCTCTTCTCTCTCTCCTCCTCTCCTCTTCCTCCTCCTCTCTTCCTCTCTCCTCTTCTCCTCCTCCTCTCTCTCTCTTCCCTCTCTCTCCTCCTCTCTCTTCCTCCTCCTCCTCCTCATCTCTCCTCTCTCTCTTCCTCTCTCCTTCTCTCTCCTCCTCCTCTCTTCCTCTTCCTCCTCTCTCCTCTCCTCTCTCTTCCTCCTCTCTCCTCTCCTCCTCCTCTTCATCTTCCTCCTCCTCCTCTTCTCTCCTCCTCCTCTCTCTCTTCCCCTCCTCCTCTTCCTCTCCTCCTCTTCTCTTCCTCCTCCTCTTCCTCCTCCTCTCTCCTCCTCTCTCCTCTTCCTCCTTCATCTTCCTCTCCTCCTCCTATATATCTTCCTCTCCTCCTCTTCCTCTCTCCTCTCTCTCTCCTCCTCCTCTTCATCTTCCTCCTTCCTCTTCCTCTTCCTCCTCCTCTTCTCTCTCCTCCTCTCTCTCCTCCTCCTCTCTTCCTCCTCCTCTTCTCTTCCCTCCTCCTCTCCTTCTCCTCCTCCTCTCTCCTTCCTCCTCTCCTCTCTCTCCTCCTCTCTCTCCTCCTCTCTTCCTCCTCCTCTTCCTTCCTCCTCCTCTCTCTCTTCCTCCTCTCTCTCTCTCCTCTCCTCCTCCTGCTTATCTCTCCTCTCTTCCTCCTCCTCCTCTCTTCTCTCTCACCTCTCCTCTCTCCTCCTCCTCCTCTTCCTCCTCTCCTCTCATCTTCCTCCTCCTCTCTCCTCTTCTCTTCTCTCTCCTCCTCCTCTTCTTCCTCCTCCTCCTCTCTCCTCCTCTCCTCTCTCTCTTCCTCCTCCTCTCTTCATCTTCCTCCTCCTCTTCTCTTCTCCTCTCTCCCTCCTCCTCTCTCTTCCTCTTCTCTCCTCTCTTCCTGTCTCCTCCTCTCTCTCTTCCTTCCTCCTCTTCATCTTCCTCCTCCTCCTCTTCCCCCTCCTCCTCCTCTTCATCTTCCTCCTCATCATCTTCATCTTCCTCCTCCTCCTCTCCTCTTCTCCTCCTCTCCTCCTCTCCTCTTCCTCTTCCTCCTCTCCTCTTCATCTTCCTCCTCCTCTCTCTCCTCTCTCTCCTCCTCCTCTCTCATCCTTCCTCCTCCTCTCATCTTCCTCCTCCTCTTCCTCCTCCTACTCCTCCTCTTCCTCCTCTCCTCTTCTCTCTCCTCTTCCTCTTCCTCCTCCTCTTCCTCCTCTCCTCCTCTCCTCTTCTCTCCTCTCTCCTCTCTTCCTCCTCCTCTCTCTCTCCTCCTCTCTTCCTCCTCCTCTCTCTTCCTCCTCCTCTCTCTCTCCTCCTCTCTCCTCCTCCTCTCTCCTCTTCCTCCTCCTTCTCTTCATCTTCATCCTCTCCTCTTCATCATCCTCCTCCTCCTCTTCCTCCTCCTCTTCATCTTCCTCCTCCTCTCTCTCTTCCTCCTCCTCTTCTCTCTCCTCTTCCTCTTCCTCCTCCTCTTCTCTCTCCTCCTCTCATCTTCCTCTCTCCTCCTCTCCTCTCCTCCTCCTCTCTTCACTTCCTCCTCCTCTCTCCTCTTCCTCCTCCTCCTCTTCTCTCTCCTCCTCATCATCTTCCTCCTCCTCTTCATCTTCCTCCTCATCATCTTCATCTTCCTCCTCCTCTTCATCTTCCTCCTCCTCATCTTCCTCCTCCTCTCTCTCCTCCTCCTCTCTCTTCCTCCTCCCCCTCCTCCTCCTCTTCATCTTCCTCCTCCTCATCTTCCTCCTCCTCCTCATCTTCCTCCTCCTCTTCATCTTCCTCCTCCTCCTCTTCATCTTCCTCCTCCTCTTCATCTTCCTCCTCCTCATCATCTTCCTCCTCCTCCTCTTCATCTTCCTCCTCCTCTTCATCTTCCTCCTCTCCTCTTCATCTTCCTCCTCCTCCTCTTCATCTTCCTCCTCCTCCTCTTCATCTTCCTCCTCCTCTTCATCTTCCTCCTTCTCTTCATCTTCCTCTCCTCTTCTCCTCCTCCTCTCATCTTCCTCCTCCTCTCTCTCTCCTCTCTCTCTCCTCCTCCTCTTCATCTTCCTCCTCATCTCTCTCCTCCTCTCTCTCCTCCTCTCCTCTTCATCTTCTCCTCCTCTCCTCTTCCTCCTCCTCTCTCTTCCTCCTCCTCCTCTCTCTCTTCCTCCTCCTCTCTCTTCCTCCTCTCTCCTCCTCTCTCCTCTCTCTTCCTCCTCCTCTCTTCATCTTCCTCCTCCTCTCTTCCTCTCTCTCCTCCTCTCTCCTCTTCATCTTCCTCCTCCTCTCTCTCTTCCTCTCTCCTCTTCCTCTCTCTCCTCTCTCTTCCTCCTCTCTCATCTTCCTCCTCCTCTCTCCTCTCTCTTCCTCCTCTCCTCTCTCTCCTCCTCTCTCCTCTCTCTCCTCCTCCTCTTCATCTTCCTCCTCTCTCTCATCTTCCTCCTCCTCTCTCTTCCTCCTCCTCTCTCTTCTCTCTCCTCCTCCTCTCTCTTCCTCCTCCTCTCATCTTCCTCTCTCCTCTTCCTCTTCCTCCTCCTCTCATCTTCCTCCTCCTCCTCTTCATCTTCCTCCTCCTTCTCTTCATCTTCCTCCTCCTCTCATCTTCCTCCTCATCATCTTCCTCCTCCTCTCTCTTCCTCCTCTCCTCCTCTCATCTTCCTCCTCTCTCCTCTTCCTCCTCCTCTTCCTCCTCCTCCTCTTCATCTTCCTCCTCCTCTTCATCTTCCTCCTCCTCCTCCTCCTCCTCCTCTCTCTCTCCTCCTCTCTCTCTCCTCCTCTCATCTCTCCTCCTCCTCTCATCTTCCTCCTCTCTCTTCATCTTCCTCCTCCTCCTCTCTCTTCCCACTCCTCCTCCTCTCTTCCTACTCCTCCTCTCTCTTCCTCCTCCTCTCTCTTCCTCCTCCTCTCTCTCTCCTCCTCCTCCTCTCTCTCTCCTCCTCCTCTCTCTCCTCTCTCTCTTCCTCCTTCTCTCTCCTCCTCTTCATCTTCCTCCTCCTCTCTCATCTTCCTCCTCCTCTCATCTTCCTCCTCCTCTCTTCATCTTCCTCCTCCTCCTCTCTCTCTCCTCCTCTCTCTCCTCCTCCTCTCATCTTCCTCCTCCTCTCTCTCTCCTCCTCCTCTCTCTCTCTTCTCCTCCTCTCTCATCTTCCTCCTCTCTCTTCATCTTCCTCCTCCTCCTCTCTCTTCCTCCTCCTCTCTCTTCCTCTCTCCTCTTCTCTCTCCTCCTCTCTCTTCCTCCTCCTCTCTCATCTTCCTCCTCTCTCTCTCTCTTCCTCCTCATCATCTTCCTCCTCCTCTTCATCTTCCTCCTCCTCTTCATCTTCCTCCTCCTCTCTCCTCTTCCTCCTCTCTCCTCTCTCCTCTTCATCTTCCTCCTCATCATCTTCCTCCTCCTCTTCATCTTCCTCCTCATCATCTTCCCCCTCCTCTTCCTCCTCCTCCTCATCTTCCTCCTCCTCCTCTCTCCTCCTCTCTCTTCCTCCTCCTCTCTCATCTTCCTCTCTCTCTCTCTTCCTCCTCTCCTCTCTTCTCCTCCTCCTCATCATCTTCCTCCTCCTCTTCATCTTCCTCCTCCTCCTCTTCATCCTCCTCCTCTTCATCTTCCTCCGCCTCTTCATCTTCCTCCTCATCATCTTCCTCCTCATCATCTTCCTCCTCCTCTTCATCTTCCTCCTCTTCATCTTCCTCCTCCTCATCTTCCTCCTCCTCCTCTTCATCTTCTTCCTCCTCCTCTTCATCTTCCTCCTCCTCTTCTCTCCTCCTCCTCATCTTCCTCCTCCTCCTCTTCTCTCCTCCTCCTCTCTTCCTCTTCCTCCTCTCTCTTCCCTCTCCTCCTCTCTCTTCCTCCTCCTCTTCTTCTTCCTCCTCTCTCTTCATCTTCCTCCTCCTCCTCTCTCTTCCTCTCCTCCTCCTCCTCCTCTTCCTCCTCCTCTTCATCTTCCTCCTCCTCTTCATCTTCCTCCTCCTCTTCATCTTCCTCCTCATCATCTTCCTCCTCCTCCTCTTCTCATCCTCCTCCTCTTCATCTTCCTCCTCCTCCTCTCATCTCTCCTCCTCCTCTCTCTTCCTCCTCCTCTCTCTCCTCCTCTCTCTTCCTCCTCCTCTCTCTCTCTCCTCCTCTCTCTTCATCTTCCTCCTCCTCCTCTCATCTTCCTCCTCCTCTCTCTCTCCTCCTCCTCCTCATCTTCCTCCTCCTCTCTCTTCCATCTGTCTCTTCCTCCTCCTCCTCCACCTCCTCCTCTTTCCTTCACCTCCTCCTCTTCATCTTCCTCCTCCTCTCTCTCCTCCTCTCTCTCATCTTTCTTCCCTCCTCCTCTCCTCTTCCTCCTCTCTCTCCTCTCTCCTCCTCTCATCTTCCTCCTCCTCTTCATCTTCCTCCTCTCTCCTCTCTCCTCCTCCTCTTCTCTCCTCCTCCTCTCTCTCTCTCCTCCTCTCATCTCCTCCTCCTCTCTTCTCTTCCTCCTCTCCTCTCTCTCCTCCTCCTCTTCACTCTTCCTCCTCCTCTTCCTCTTCCTCCTCTCTCTCTCCTCCTCCTCTTCATCTTCCTCTCATCATCTTCTCTCTCCTCCTCCTCTCTCCTCCTCCTCTCTCTCCTCCTCCTCTTCTCTCCTCCTCCTCCTCTTCTCTCCTCTTCTCTCCTCCTCTCCTCTTCATCTTCCTCCTCCTCTCTCTCTCCTCCTCTCTCATCTTCCTCTCTCCTCTCTTCCTCTCCTCTCTCCTCCTCCTCTCTCTTCCTCCTCTCTCCTCTCTCCTCCTCTCATCTTCCTCCTCCTCTCTCATCTTCCTCCTTCTCTTCATCTTCCTCCTCTCTCTTCCTCTCTCCTCCTCCTCTCATCTTCCTCCTCCTCTTCTCTCCTCTCTCCTCTCTCTCTTCCTCCTCCTCCTCTTCTCTCCTCCTCCTCTCTCTTCCTCCTCCTCTCTCATCTTCCCTCCTCTTCATCTTCCTCCTCTCTTCATCTTCCTCCTCCTCATCTTCATCTTCCTCCTCCTCCTCTTCATCTTCTCCTCTCTCTTCCTCTCTCCTCCTCTCCTCTCTCCTCCTCCTCTTCATCTTCCTCCTCATCATCTTCATCTTCCTCCTCCTCCTCTTCATCTTCCTCCTCCTCTCTTCATCTTCCTCCTCCTCTCTTCATCTTCCTCCTCCTCTTCATCTTCCTCCTCCTCCTCTTCATCTTCCTCCTCCTCTTCTCTCCTCCTCCTCTTCATCTTCCTCCTCCTCCTCTTCATCTTCCTCCTCCTCTTCATCTTCCTCCTCCTCCTCATCATCTTCCTCCTCCTCTTCATCTTCCTCCTCTTCATCTTCCTCCTCCTCTTCATCTTCCTCCTCATCATCTTCATCTTCCTCCTCCTCTTCATCTTCCTCCTCCTCATCATCTTCCTCCTCCTCCTCTTCATCTTCCTCCTCCTCATCTTCATCTTCCTCCTCCTTCTCTTCATCTTCCTCCTCCTCATCATCTTCCTCCTTCTCTTCATCTTCCTCCTCATCATCTTCCTCCTCCTCATCATCTTCCTCCTTCTCTTCATCTTCCTCCTCATCATCTTCCTCCTCCTCCTCTTCCTCCTCCTCCTCTTCATCTTCCTCCTCATCATCTTCATCTTCTCCTCCTCCTCTTCATCTTCCTCCTCCTCTTCATCTTCCTCCTCCTCCTCTTCATCTTCCTCCTCCTCATCATCTTCCTCCTCCTCCTCTTCATCTTCCTCCTCCTCTCTCCTCCTCCTCATCTTCATCTTCCTCCTCCTCCTCTTCATCTTCCTCCTCCTCCTCTTCATCTTCTTCCTCCTCCTCATCATCTTCCTCCTCCTCTTCATCTTCCTCCTCACTCTTCATCTTCCTCCTCCTCCTCTTCATCTTCCTCCTCCTCCTCTTCTCCTCCTCCTCTTCATCTTCCTCCTCCTCATCTTCATCTTCCTCCTCCTTCTCTTCATCTTCCTCCTCCTCTCATCTTCCTCCTCCTCTCTCCTCCTCTTCATCTTCCTCCTCCTCTCATCTTCCTCCTCCTCTTCATCTTCCTCCTCATCATCTTCCTCCTCCTCTTCATCTTCCTCCTCCTCCTCTTCATCTTCCTCCTCACTCATCTTCTTCCTCCTCCTCATCATCTTCCTCCTCCTCTTCATCTTCCTCCTCCTCCTCTTCATCTTCCTCCTCCTCCTCTTCATCTTCCTCCTCCTCCTCCTCTTCATCTTCCTCCTCCTCTTCCCCCTCCTCATCATCTTCATCTTCCTCCTCCTCCTCTTCATCTTCCTCCTCCTCCTCTTCATCTTCTTCCTCCTCCTCATCATCTTCCTCCTCCTCTCTCTTCCTCCTCCTCCTCATCCTCCTCCTCATCTTCCTCCTCCTCCTCTTCATCTTCCTCCTCCTCCTCTTCATCTTCCTCCTCCTCATCTTCATCTTCCTCCTCCTCTTCATCTTCCTCCTCCTCATCATCTTCCTCCTTCTCTTCATCTTCCTCCTCATCATCTTCCTCCTCTCTCTTCCTCCTCTCTCTCATCTTCCTCCTCTCATCTCTCCTCCTCCTCCTCTTCCTCCTCCTCCTCTCTCTCTCTCCTCCTCTCATCTTCCTCCTCCTCCTCATCATCTTCCTCCTCCTCTTCATCTTCCTCCTCCTCTTCATCTTCCTCCTCCTCATCATCTTCCTCCTCCTCTTCATCCTCCTCCTCATCATCTTCCTCCTCCTCTTCATCTTCCTCCTCATCATCTTTATCTTCATCTTCCTCCTCCTCCTCTTCATCCTCCTCCTCTTCATCTTCCTCCTCCTCTCTCTTCCTCCTCCTCCTTCATCTTCCTCCTCTCATCTTCCTCCTCCTCTTCATCTTCCTCCTCCTCCTCTTCATCTTCCTCCTCCTCTTCATCTTCCTCCTCATCATCTTCCTCCTCCTCTCTCCTCCTCCTCATCATCTTCCTCCTCCTCCTCTTCATCTTCCTCCTCCTCCTTCTCTTCTCTCCTCCTCTCTCCTCCTCCTCCTCTTCTCTCTCCTCCTCCTCTCATCTTCCTCCTCTCTCTCCTCCTCCTCTCATCTTCTTCCTCCTCTCCTCCTCCTCCTCTTCTCTTCCTCCTCTCATCTTCCTCCTCTCTCATCTTCCTCCTCTCATCTTCCTCCTCCTCTCATCTTCCTCCTCTCTCTTCTCTCCTCCTCCTCTCTTCCTCCTCCTCTTCTCTCCTCCTCCTCTCTCTCCTCCTCCTCTCTTCCTCCTCCTCTCTCATCTTCCTCCTCTCATCTTCCTCCTCCTCTTCCTCCTCCTCATCATCTTCCCTCTCTCTCATCTTCCTCCTCCTCATCTTCTTCCTCCTCATCTTCCTCCTCCTCCTCTTCATCATCCTCCTCCGCATCTTCCTCCTCCTCTTCTCTCCTCTCTCATCTTCCCCCTCCTCTTCCTCCTCCTCCTCTTCATCTTCCTCCTCATCATCTTCCCCCTCCTCATCATCTTCATCATCTTCCTCCTCCTCTTCATCTTCCTCCTCATCATCTTCCCCCTCTTCATCATCTTCATCTTCCTCCTCATCATCTTCCTCCTCCTCTTCATCTTCCTCCTCATCATCTTCCTCCTCCTCATCTTCCTCCTCCTCTTCATCTTCCTCCTCATCATCTTCCTCCTCCTCATCATCTTCCTCCTCATCATCTTCCTCCTCCTCATCATCTTCCTCCTCCTCCTCCTCCTCCTCCTCCTCTCCCTCCTCCTCCTCCTCGTTCCCCTCTTCTTCTTGTCGCCCTCTTCCTTCTTCTATATCCTCCTCCTCCTCCTGAAACACTTTACCACACACACACAATATAAGAACATTGACGGACGTTCACAACAAAAGCCTCCGTGAATATTAGAGCATCTGTTGCCATAGTGTCTCTCAGTGTCTGTCTCCCAGTGTTTGTCTCCCAGTGTCTGTCTCCCAGTGTGTCTCTCAGTGTCTGTCTGTGTCTGTCTCTCAGTGTGTCTCTCAGTGTCTGTCTGTGTCTGTCTCTCAGTGTCTGTCTGTGTCTGTCTCTCAGTGTCTGTCTGTGTCTGTCTCTCAGTGTCTGTCTGTGTCTGTCTCTCAGTGTCTGTCTCCCAGTGTTTGTCTCCCAGTGTCTGTCTCTCAGTGTCTGTCTGTGTCTGTCTCTCAGTGTCTGTCTCCCAGTGTTTGTCTCCCAGTGTCTGTGCCTTGTGTCGAAGTCTCTCTCTCTCTCTCTCTCTCTCTCTCTCTCTCTCTCTCTCTCTCTCTCTATTGTGTTTATGTATCTCTTATGTTTCTCAGTGTTTCTCGGTGTCTCTCAGTCGCGTGTCTTTAACCTAACCTAATTCAACTCTAATGTGGCCATAACCTAACCTAACCATACATACATATATACATACATACATACATACATGAGTATCTCTGTATGTAGTAACACCAACTAACGCCTAAATTATTATCTGGTGGCTTATGTAACTCTTGAGAAATTATATATATTTTATTTACTTTTCTTTTATAATTCTTCGATATTTTTTTGTTTATATTGTCTTCATATTGTGTTTAGATTTTGTTTATATTTTGTTTATATTGTTTATATTATGATTACTACTGTATATTTTTGGTTCTTCTTGCAGACAAAACCATGAGGGTGTGTCAGGTATCTTCCTCCCGTAGTCAAGGTAAGACAGTCTTCCTCACACACACACACACACACACGTAAAGTATTCTGAAGAGTATTGTTCCGATGTATATTTCTTCTGTATATAAACATTGTGACCTGAATACTGTGAACAAATGCTATAGTTTATACCACAAGGGATAAACAAAACAGGTGATGTATTGAAGCTATATTTTAGGGATGTGTTTACAAGTTTTACGTGTGTTTGGGGGTGTTGCGAGTGTGTGGGGGTGTTGCGAGTGTGTGTTGGGGGGGGGGGGGGGTTGGCGTGTGTGTGGGAGGGTGTTGCGCGCGTGTGTGGGGGGGTGTTGCGTGTGTTTGTAGAGGGAACGTTGCGTGTGTGTTTGTAGGGGGGTGTTGCGTGTGTGTTTGTAGGGGGAATGTTGCGTGTGTGTTTGTAGGGGGTGTTGCGTGTGTGTGTAGGGGGGGGGGGGTGCGTGTGTGTGTAGGGGGGGGGGTTGCTTGTGTGAACTTTTTGTGTTAATTTTTATAATGTATCGTTTGGTAATAAAAATATATTGGATGTTGGTGGTATTGTTTTATAGTGGCGAGTGTGGTGATTATCTTGTGGTGATGGTGATGATGATGGTGGCGTTGGTGATGATGATGGTAGTGGTGTTAGTGGTAATGTTGGTATTGATGTGGGTTATGGTGGTGGTGATGATGATGGTAATGGTGATTATGGTGGTGATGGTGTTAATGAAAGATAATGGCGATGATGCTTAATGAAACCATAGTTATGAACGATGGTGACGCTTACACCATGTTGATAGTGAACACCATTAACAGTTATGACTAGGTGATGGTGACTGATAAAGTAACAAGTATTGATAGTGATGGTTAACTCATAGTGAATGATAGTGAACCTATAGACTTAAGCTTGTGAAGAGAATGACATATACGACAAGCACGTAAACCAGGTCTGTGTAGGTTTGTTTAGGTCAGTGTAGGTCTGTCTAGGTTAGAGTAGGTTAGTGTATATCAGTGTAGGTTTGTTTAGGTCAGTGTAGGTCTGTGTAGGGTTAGTGTATGGCAGTGTATGTCAGTGTAGGTTAGTATAGGTTTGTTTAGGTCATTGTAGGTCTGTGTAGGGCAGTGTAGGTTAGTGTAGGGCAGTGTAGGTTAGTGTATGGCAGTGTATGTCAGTGTACAGTAGGTCTGTGTAGGTTAGTGGAGGGCAGTGTAGGTTTGTTTAGGTCTGTGTAGGTCAACGTCGGTTAGTGTAGGTGAGCGTAGGTCTGTTTAGGTTAGTGTAGGTCAGTGTAGGTCAGTTTAGGTCAGTGTAGGTCAACGTCGGTTAGTGTAGGTGAGCGTAGGTCTGTTTAGGTCTGTGGAGGGCAATGTAGGTCAGTGTAGGTCTGTGTATAGGTCTGTGTATAGGTCAGTTTAGGTCTGTAATATTAGTGTCAGTATTTATTTCAGTCAGTTTATTCGTCTTACTCACATCACCACACACAGTTACCACGGGGGGGGGGGGGACACACCTGTTGGCAGCTAATCTCATTAACCCACCAACCCTCAGGTGTATAGGATAGTCATCAGGTCACGCGCCACCATCCACCTGTGGGGTTAACCTGGACATGGCTTCAGGTGGAGGAGGCGCTGATGTAGGTGGTGGTTGTTATGGGTCATGCTAGCACTCTGACAGCGTCATTGTGAGAGAGAGAGAGAGAGAGAGAGAGAGAGAGAGAGAGAGAGAGAGAGAGAGAGAGAGAGAGTTGGCGTGAGAGGAAGGAGTGGTGTCTTGGGGGGGGGGGGGGGAGGGAGGCTATGATGTGACGACTGAATTATGTCTGAGAGAGGCGACGGCTCTTGCAGGAGGGAGGGGGTGAGAAAAAGAGAGAGAGGGGAGAGAATGAAAGACAGGGAGAGAGAAAGATAAAGAGAGGGAGGGAGAGAGAGGGGGGTGAAGGAGAGAGACAGAGTGGGGGGTTTGTACATTGCAGGAGAGAGAGAGAGAGAGAGAGAGAGAGAGAGAGAGAGAGAGTGTTCCAGCACTTGCATAAAGGAGAAGGAACAAGCTTTTACAGTAGAGGAAAGAGTGAGAGGAACCGGTTGAGACAGAATTGGAATGATATTGGTTCACGGTTAGGGAGTCGAGGCTTCCTGCAGGGCTGACGAGAGAGATCTGGGGTGTCTTGTGAGAGGTTCGTGGTGGAGGATGAGGCCCTACAGTATACTGGAAATACAAATGATTGACTTTAATGACTATACTTTCTTGAAGTGTCTGTTTATATTGTTTGTATACCTTCACTGTCTTTGTACATACATTGTTTATATACCTGCACTGTGTATGTATAATGTACTGTATACCTGCACTGTGTATGTATAATGTACTGTATACCTGCATTGTCTCTATACATAAGTAAATCGATGTATTCTTTTATGACAACGCTACTGTTTGAATATTTATACGCATCAATAGTGTGGCGCCAGAGGGAAAGAGTCGTGCAGCAGCCTGGGGGGAGGAAAATAAGTTCTAAAGTTTTGTATTCATCTGGGAGTAGACATGAGGCGATGACTTAGTGATGGTGGAGCCGAGCGTTGTGTGTTTGTGATGCTCTGTGGGGGATAATGCAGAGGCTGGTGGATGATAGAGAGAGGAAGTTTATACCGTATTTCTTCTTCATATTTCCCTCTCCCTTTCACCACCTCTCTCTCCTACTCCTCCCCCTCCCCTACTTCTCCTCTCCTTCCTCTTACCCCTCCCCCTACTCCTCCTCCTCCTCCAAGTACCATGCAAAGCCCGTACCCCGAGTTTACGAGTTCAAAAAGGTAGGTACTCAGCGGTTATTCTGTGTGCTTTAACAAGTTTTGGCTGGGTGTCCGGGTGATATCTCTGGCGCTTTTTTGAGTGAATAAGGAAGGTGAAATTTAGACACGATACTGACCTTGTGTTTTGATATGTTTGTATACTCATATTTTGTTCATGGGATGGGGGTGGGTGGTAGCGGTGTATATTGTTCATGGGATGGGGGTGGGTGGTAGCGGTGTATATTGTTCATGGGATGGGGGTGGGTGATAGCGGTGTATATTGTTCATGGGATGGGGGTGGGTGATAGCGGTGTATATTGTTCATGGGATGGGGGTGGGTGGTAGCGGTGTATATTGTTCATGGGATGGGGGTGGGTGGTAGCGGTGTATATTGTTCATGGGATGGGGGTGGGTGGTAGCGGTGTATATTGTTCATGGGATGGGGGTGGGTGGTAGCGGTGTATATTGTTCATGGGATGGGGGTGGGTGGTAGCGGTGTATATTGTTCATGGGATGGGGGTGGGTGATAGCGGTGTATATTGTTCATGGGATGGGGGTTAGGGTGTGTCAATTTTGTCAACATGTTAAAAATCAAATTTGGTAGTCAAAATATTGTGCCTCTTTATGTCTAAACTTGAGATTAGCAAACAAAAATGAATTGAAATAACCCTCACCTACATCAATTATACCTTAAAGTTTCAAATATCAGTATTTCAACAAATTAATGAGACTTGATTAGAATTATTCACTTGATATTAACTAATCTCATGTAAGCATATGGATTATGGAGTATTTTATGGTTCTATAGCTTGTGTACAATATGCATGTCAGAACATGAACATGAACAGGCTCTCCGTGTGGGACAGTTTAATTCTTGTTTTGACTTGTACCAAGCGTGAGGATAAGGCGCCCGGCTCACTCTCCTTCTAGATATCATAGACGGTGGTTTGCTCTCATTGCACTTGCACCTACTCTACCAGACGAATTCTACATTTTAATTATTGTAAGTAGGGCATATTGATTGTCGCAGTTACTTATATCATTGTATAAAACATTATGTTCTAAGAAATTATTATGTTATTTCTGTTACAGCATTTTTGATAAACAAATTGATATTTTTTGAAACAACAATTGAATTATGAAACATTGAAATATTTTTCTATTTGTCAGATAGTGTGAAGATGTCAAAATTGAAGACAAGAAGTCAGTTGTCAACCCACTTGAGCCTGCTAGTTGGTAAAGGGAAGGAGCTTCCTGTATCAGAACTTCCAACAGTGAGAGACATACTAAGATTAGGGTTACTCCTTCGAGAAAAAAATGCAAAGGACAGAAGGAACTATACAGATAAAGAACTCATAAATGACATGATAGTCCCTCTTCTGCATCAATGGACAAAAGCTAATGCACTATTCAAACCACCTGTGATTAATCAGTGTCGAACTATTGAGCTAAAACTAACGAAATTATGGCACAAAGCAGTTGAAACATCACTTGGTAAAGGAAACTTGGCCAGGAAAAATGAATTTCTGCACACACTTGATACTCTGTTTGACATTTTGACCTGCAAGTGCTCCATACAATTATGTTCTGAATCCAACTGTTCTCACTCAGGTAAGAGAGAAAATAATTCCCACATTGATTGTGGTTGTCCTCGTGAAAAGAAGATCCCTGTTTTAGAGCTTGAATTTATAAAGGCACAGAGGACAAAGGCAGAAGGCCAAGGAAGTATGCAAATGGGTTCAATAGATTATTCAGAAACAAAGAAGCAGATTGCTAATGCCAAGAAGAGAGAACAAATCCGAGAGAGGGAACAAAAGAAGAAAATGAAGAGTGAAGAAGCCATCCAAAGAGAGGAAGAGCTGTGTCAAGATGTTTATCACTTCTTTGATAGTTCTTCTGATGAACAGGAAGCAACATCAGATGATAGTTCCAAAGAGCCATCTGAACCTTTACCAAAGAAAATGAAATACAACACAAGAAATATTTCAAACATTGCTTTAGCTAGTATTCGCCACCATGCTGGACTTCGTGAGGCTGCAGAAATTGCAACTGCCGCTTGGATAGATGCAGGCCTCATCAGCCGAGAGGATGTATCTTTGGTGATAGATCATAATAAAATTAGAAGAGCACAAGAAAAAATAATGAAGGAAATATCTGATCAGCATGAAAAAGATTTAAGCGAGGGAGGGCTCTCCTGTCTTTTGTTTGATGGAAGAATAGATGACACAAAAGTTTTGCTAGAAGTAGAGGGAGTGAACAGAAAGTTTCCAGGTCTCATCAAAGAAGAACACTACTCTGTCTGTTCTGAGCCTGGTGGTCGGTTTTTGTTTCACTTTGCTCCCGAAACTGAAGTAGAAGGGAAGAAACATGCAGAGGTCATTGCTGATCATATTTTATGTTGGGTTCAGGAGAGAGGACTTGGCAGTTCACTGCAGGCTGTTGGTGGAGATTCAACTGCAGTGAGCACCGGATGGCAGGGGGGTGTAATGACGCATTTAGAGAAAAAACTAGGAAGAAGACTTGTTTGGATTGTATGTGATTTACATACAGGCGAGCTACTTCTTCGTCATCTCATCCAGGAACTTGATGGTCCTACAAAGAGCAACAACAAGTGGTCAGGTCCCCTTGGCATCATGCTGGATGAAGCAACACAACTAGAAATAAATACAACCTTTCCAAAGGTCGAAGTTGGCCCTCCCCTTCCGGCGTTGTCTGAAGGAGTCATCAAAGATCTCAGCACAGATCAATCCTATGCTTATCGTATTGCCCAAGCAATAAGATCAGGAGAAGTGCCTCAGTCATTGGCTCTCTTGGAGATTGGACCTGTCAGTCACAGCCGTTGGTTAACTACAGCTCTTCGTTTCTGCAGGATTTGGATTTCCAAACACGAATTGAAGGGCAAAGTGCTGAAGAATTTGAGGTTAATTGTTGAATTTATTATTGGAGTTTATCTTCCCCAGTGGTTTAGTGTGAAACTTAATCCTATGTGGGTGGATGGGCCCAATCACCTTTTGTTTCAATTGCAGCTAGTAAGAACACAGAGGAAGGTAGTGAGGGACATCGTGTTACCTGTGGCAAGAAGGTCCGCTTGGTATGCTCGATCAGAAGCAGTTTTGCAAGCAATGCTTTGCAGTCAATGTACCAATCTCCGAACCGAGGCTGTAGAAGTCATTCTAAAGATTAGAGGAACGCTAATAGATGACGACCAGTTGGGAGACTGTTCGTTTCATTCAAGAAAAGTTCCCCCAATAAACGTCAATGCCACCAAATTGTCAGAATTGGTTGACTTGAGTTTGGAAGTCTTAGAGCCACCATTGACAACAAGTCTAACTAGCCAAGAATTGAGAAACCTTAAAGAGACTCCAATGCAGGTGCCGAAGTGGCCTTCCCACACTCAAAGTGTGGAGAGATGTGTGAAAATGGTCACAGAAGCAGCGGGCTATGTTTACAGCCACGAGAGGCGAGAAGGTTACATCAAAGCACAAATAGCAAGCAGACTACTGATGACAAGAAACCAAAGCAAAGAGAGTATGAAGGCATTGGTTACTTTCAAATAGACTGCGGATAATAAAATATAATAATTTGAAACTTGAAACAGTAACATGTGTGCAAACGCTGGTTATGTTATAAATTCACAAATATGTACATTTAAAAATCCATTTGATGTAGGTAGGACTTATTATAAAAAAAAATTTATGCCAGAATATTGTTTTGCATGCTTAAAGACTACAATAAATTGCTACCAAATTACTCGATTTTCAATTTAGCCAGTTCAACCCCTAAATTGACACACCCTAATGGGGGTGGGTGGTAGCGGTGTATATTGTTCATGGGATGGGGGTGGGTGGTAGCGGTGGGGGTGGGTGGTAGCGGTGTATATTGACTTTACATGTACTATTTATTTGGTTATCTAGTCAACCATTGAAGAAACGGAATGATGATTGGGTTTTCAGACCTAATGCCAAAATATCTCACTACACAGTGATGTTGGGCTAGACTGTTGGTACTTATAATTTACGTTTTGTTGTTTAGCAGTATGGCCACAGGGACGGGGGTCTGGGGGTCAACCTTTGTGTCGTGTCCATCACATCACTACATTCCTCACTTGCTCTAAGACCTCCTCCTACAGGTCCTCAGCCGTTACCAGCACCTCTTCCCTCCCTGACCAGATATCCCTCCTCCTAGTGACAGGCCTGGCACTTGACATTATTAGGGACCTGCCGCGCTTTGCCATAAACAAATGAATTGTACCGGGAACTTTCCCCCCACACACTCATCATTCTGTCACTTTATGTAACTTGCTGACAAAACTTATGACCCTTCAGGCTTTTACGCCCTTAATGCATGAGTCATAAAGGCAAACATGAACTTAGCATACTTCCCAGATGGGCGCTGTAAACGCTTCTGCGCTTCACCTTGCACAGGATGTAAGGGGGTGCCCAATAAACTAGCTCCCTCGGGGGCAGTCTAAAAAAAATCTAAAATTGTGTTGAGAGAAAAATTAATAGACAGGAAAACAGGATTAGAAGGTAAAACTGTGGAGTGAGATTATCTTAACTGTGATGCCTCAATATTTCTAGGTTAATGTGAGGCTTTGTGTGGGTACTTATCCCCTTTACGCTGGTGAATATGACCGAATGATTTAGTAAAGATAGAAAGACATTGTTGGTCCAGTAATTCCACTTTATAGCAACATCTAAAGAAACGTTTTAAAAGGAACATTATATCCGGGTTACAATCAACCACGACTGTCAGCACCAGCAAGTCGTGGGTGATAAGTGAAGGTGGTCACTATTACTGAAGCACTAAGTTATGTTCCGAGCTGAGACACTGGTGGTGGGTGTGTACTGTACTGGTTGGTCACGGCAGCCGTTTGTCTCTGTGCGTCTAACTGTATAACGAAACAACTCAAACAAAATCTAACCTAATGTTCATCTAACTTAACCTAACCAAACCTAAAATAACCTAACCTTGCGTTGATCTAAACTAACCTAACCTAGCGTTGATCTAAACTAACCTAACCTAACCTAACCTTGCGTTGATCTAAACTAACCTAACCTTGCGTTGATCTAAACTAACCTAACCTAACCTAACCTAACCTAACCTAGCGTTGATCTAAACTAACCTAACCTAACTTAATCCCACTTTGAATTATTAGGGTGTTTAATCTTCAGGTGAAATATGCTGGGGTATAATCTTCAGGTGAAATAAGCTGGGGTATAATCTTCAGGTGAAATAAGCTGGGGTATAATCTTCAGGTGAAATAAGCTGGGGTATAATCTTCAGGTGAAATAAGCTGGGGTATAATCTTCAGGTGAAATAAGCTGGGGTATAATCTTCAGGTGAAATAAGCTGGGGTATAATCTTCAGGTGAAATAAGCTGGGGTATAATCTTCAGCTGATCCGTATTATTTATCGCTGGTAATTATTTAACGAGTAAAAAATGACCTGTGTTGCTGTCCTTGTTTTGTTGTGTTAATTTTGTTGTTAATTTTATTTTTGTTTTTATTGGTGTTGAGTCTTCACCTTTATTGTTACTTTTATTGTTGTTTGTTTTCGTTGTTGTTGTTGTTTGTTGTCGTTGTTGTTGTTGTTGTTGTTTGTTGTTGTTGTTGTTTGTTGTCGTTGTTTGTTGTCGTTGTTGTTTGTCGTCGTTGTTGTCGTTGTTGTCGTCGTCGTTGTTGTCGTCGTCGTCGTTGTTGTTGTTGTCGTTGTTGTTGTACTCTTATAACATAAAAATTCCTAGATGAAAAACTCCCAGGCTCAAATAAAGTCCTTGGTGAAAAAATATTTGAAAAAAAACCCACCTTCCCTCGTCCAAAAATTCAGCGGATTTTTCAATTTTTTCGGAATATTAATATGTAAGCAACCTCTCCCTCCCCCACTCCCTCCGAGACATACATGTGAACAACAACATCCCACGATATATATATACATGAGAAATATTGTACAGTACACATAAGTAAATGTTGTACAGTACACATAAGTAAATATTGTACAGTACACATAAGTAAGTATTGTACAGTACACATAAGTAAGTATTGTACAGTACACATAAGTAAGTATTGTACAGTACACATAAGTAAGTATTGTACAGTACACATAAGTAAGTATTGTACAGTACACATAAGTAAATATTGTACAGTACACATAAGTAAATATTGTACAGTACACATAAGTAAGTATTGTACAGTACACATAAGTAAGTATTGTACAGTACACAAGTAAGTATTGTACAGTACATAACTAATTATTACTGTACACTATGTGGTGGTGGTTGTACTCACCAACACAGGTAACGGTGACGCTTTACTGTCACCTCCGCCCCGAGGCTGGCAGAGGTACACCCGTCTCCCTGTAATAACATGGATGTCTCGTAACAACTCTGTAACAATATTGTCTTTGTAACAACATTTCCTACATAGATAGATGGGTACTGTACATACATAGAAATTCGATATATTAACTCACATGTTCAGTGTACATAAAGAAATATGTATACATTTAGTACAGTATTACATATACTGTATAAATACATATACATAGAGGACTACATATAAAAATAAATATACTGTAGAAATAGGCAAATACTGTGTAGAAAATTGGTGGGATTGAGTTTCCATCTTTGTGGATTGGCACCCAGCTCTGAGATATCCGTGGCACCCAGCTCTGAGATATCCGTGGCACCCAGCTCTGAGATATCCGTGGCACCCGTAGCTCCCAGTGACCGGCACCGCGGCACTCGGGGTGAATTAATAAAGACTCACCCACAATTTTGACGTTTGGGTGAGAGACCAGACCAGCCATTGCCCTTAAAGCTGTGTTGTCGTCTTGTTCTGGGGGTACCCGGTTCATCAGTGATTTGTCTCGTCTTGGTAACTGTCTGCTGCTGTACATTGCTGTTAACTGCACAGGAACCCTAGGCTGTGCAGCATCTGTGTACACCTTGAACACGGCCTCGTCAACCAGGTGATACCCACGAGAGGAATTTTGTTGCAACAGGTAAACTCAGGTAATTAACACTCACTTACAGGTCTTGGCGTACTCCCTCTCACCTGTCCGGCCATGCAGAGATCATACATATACAGACGATACATAGAGATACGATTATAGGGACGATACGTACAGGGATACACAGTGACGGTACATATAAAGATAAAATACATAGTGACGATACATACAAAGATACATAGTGACGGTACATATAAAGATAAAATACATAGCGACGATACATACAAAGATACATAGTGACAATACATACAGGGATGGTACATACACACTCGAGAATATAACGTCTTAAGACATGTCATATCACCCAACCCTTCTCTATACCAGTGCCTCAAAGATGTTGGTGCTTTAGTGAATCACCTACAATGACGATGGCACTATAGAGGCACTCGGATATTAGCTGAGGAGATTCAGAGTAGCTAGGTGGTGGTGGGTTGGTACATACACATATACACATACACGCACATACATTCGCCAACACACACAACTACGAGCACACACACACACACACACACACACACAAATCCACCACCACACAAAAGCAATCCCACAAAACCACCAACCCACTACCACCTAAACCCACTACCACACAAACCCCATCACCACACAAACCCCACCACCACCACACAAACCCCACCACCACCACACAAACCCCACCACCACACAAACCCCACCACCACTCCAAACCACCACCACACAAACCCACCACCACACAAACCCCACCACCACACAAACCCACCAACCCAGGACCCATTTTAGTGAGGTAGTAACAACAGCCGTGAGCGTGTGTTGCAGCAGACAATGGCCATATTACAGTCGGTGTTACAGCTGTAGTGAAGTTTCCCTGTACCGGCTCCCTCGCTTATACCGCCGGTGGCAAGACTGAGTTACACGGCTGAGGATGACTTGATTGAGGGATGATTGTACTTCAAGTGTAAGGTCCAGGGATTGTTATTATTTCAAGTGTGAGGCCCTGGGATTTATAATGGTGTATTGTGACCTGGGGAGACATCAACCACACCTATTGCCACTACTACCACACTCACCACCACACTCACTACCACACTCAGTAGTCACCACCACACTCACTGCACCACCGCTACCACCCTCACCACCATACCTCAACACTCACTGCCTCCCCACACACCACTACCACACCACACTCACCAAACCATTACTACGCTTACCATACCACCACACCCACAACACTACAATCACACCACACTCAGCCAAACACACTCTAGTCATGCTACCTTACGAGAACAAATTACCTTCCGTTATTAATACGTTGAGAAATACGCGTCGTTTTTCTTCTCACCTGAGGTACACTAACGCGCCATGGTTTCGATGCACACTCTCCCCTACTCCTGACTCGATGGAAGTCGTTGCCTTGGCTTCAAACCGAACGTCCCCCCCCCCCCCCCCCCACCCACCCACCCATCGTTCAGTGGTGCAATGTGGTAGCTCGAAGCTTCGCTGGATTATACGAATAGCAGTTCTTGGTGTAATATTTGAGAGAATATATGCACGAAACAGGTTTTTTAGTGACTTCACGACACTTTATTTACCATCACTATACAAGAGGGGACCGTTCGGTTTGCAGCCCTGACTACGACTTCCCTTGAGTCAGGAGTAGCATCTCACGTTAATTACCTGTATTGAGGGTTTCTTTGATAACCGTACAGTCAGGTAATTACAGGTGTGTGGATGGTCCAGGTAAGAGTCAGTTCTTTGATCTCTTGAAGACGATGTGACGGAAGTTGTGTTGGTTCGGGGAGGACTGATCAGGCCCGTCCTTTAGGGGGGGCGAACTGGGGCGACCGCCCGGGGCCCAGCGACCTCGGACACATTACCTGTTGACTGGTTAATCTGACCTGACGGCTTACGCCACCATCGCAACCGTGACCTTACCATCCATAGCGACAGTCCCATGGGGGTTGGTGGGGGTGGGTTCCTCTGACCGCATAATCTGACTCCATATATATATTTTCTGGGGTCCCGCACCCTCCTAGGGACGGCCCTGGGACATTATTATTATTATTATTATTATTATTATTATTATTATTATTGGTAGTAGGAGTTGGGACAGGAAGAGGAGATTTTGTGGGGTAAAATGGACGCCTGTGGGCGTGTAATATAAATGTTTTCGTACATATTAATACAAAGGTCTGACGACCCAAGGGAGCAGAACAAAGATAAAACAGCAATAAGAAAGATGAAGCGATCTGGTTGAGCCCAGATTCTTTCTACTCCTGCTGTATTTAAGTTTCACCACTTTTCCCTCATCCCCTAATAATCTTCTTTCACCTCTTAACTAAAGACTTCGTACTCGTACTCGTGGTGTAATGGTCAGCATGCTCTCGTCGCAAGCGAGCAGACCCGGGTTCGTTCCCCGGGCAGGGTGAAACTATGGGCAAGTTTCTTTACGCCATTTGCCTCTGTCTACCCAGCAGTAATTGGGGACCTGGATGTTAATCGACATGCGGTTTGTGTTCCAGGGTAATGGTTAGCCAGTGCAGTTGGCGAGTTGTCCGGTCTTCTGGGACTATTCCTTGACACTGGGTCATGCAGCTCGTTAACTCAGGGTGTGGTTGTGTAGGCGACAGCTTCTACACCTTAAACAAATTCACCCCTAGGTGGCCCTTGGGCCGGCCATCCTGGAACACGAGGGGCAACCATTATGTTATATGTGTATATAATTATAAATGACTGTCTTTACCCCACTACACGCACATGTATACACTACTGTACTTATCTCCAGTTAAAGAACGTCTGTATGTCTGTTGGAATGATGACACAGATTTTCTGGTGTTAAAGAAAACTTTGCCCTGAGACAGTCTGCAGGGGTGACTTCAATAACTTACAGTAACACCGTCTCTAGGTCCATGTATACCCTGTCATGGTAACGGTTCGTGGGCAGAGATTTTATTCGCCCGGATGTTGTTTGATTATTAATAATTTTGTCACATATCCAGCCACTGATCTGCTTAACGTTCCTTACTCGCCACCCACTCCTCCTCCTCTGCTTCCTTCCCCCTGTCTCCTCCCTTCTCCTCCTTCTCCCTCTCTCCTTCTCCCCCACTCACCTCCCTACTTTCCGCTTTCCCCTCTCCCCTTCCTTCTTTTTTCCCCTCCTCCCTCCCTCCCTCTCCTCCTTCCCTCCCTCTCCTCCCTCACCCACTCGTTTCCCTACTTCTCCCTCTCCTTCCTTTCCCCCTTCTCTCTACCCCTTCTACCTCCCTTCTCACTCTCCCTCCTCCCTACCCCTTCTACCTCCCTTCTCACTCCCCCCTTCTACCCTTCATCTCTCCCACTCCTTCCTTTCTCCCATCTTCTTTCCCCTTATCTTCCTTCCCCTTCCTCCTCCCTCACTTCCCTCTCATCCCTCCCTCCCTTCCCCCTCCTCCCTCCCTCCCCCCTCACTTTCCTCTCATCTCCCTACTTCCCCACCCTTATACCCTATCCTCCCTCCCACCCCTCTCCCCCACCTCTCTTCCCTCTCCCCCACCCCTCTCCCCCACCCCTCTCCCCCACCCCTCTCCCCCACACCCGACCAGTTTCCACACCCACCAAAGTTGTGGTGTGGCCGGCCATAATCAGATCAAGATACGAGGCTAAAAAATACAGCTGATTTTTTATTGGTCGTGTACCAATAAACTGCTGAACCTGAGGTAAACAAAGTGTGTGTGTGTGTCAGAGAGAGAGAGAGAGAGAGAGAGAGAGAGAGAGAGAGAGAGAGAGAGGTACTCCCAGACTTAGAGAGTGTGTGTCTCGAGAATGTGTCCCTCAAGTAGGACCGCTCCCTCTGTACCTCACCCTCGACGACCTTGCTGGTATACCTTTCAGGCTCAAAGTGAGGGGAGGAGAGGTAGAGAAGTGGATGAAGACAGGAAGAACAAGCAGTAAATAAATAGATAAAGGAGGAGAGAAGGAGAAGGGGTCAAGAGAAAGAATGATAAATCGATGGATAACGAATAAAGAGAACTTTTATTTAGTAGAAGAACCAAGACGAAGAGAAAGGAGATAGAGAGATAAAAGATTGAATAGAAGGACACACATGGCGAATACGTAAGTGAGAATGAGGTGATGAGAGGTAAGAGGGATGAATAGGAAGAATGATAAAGAATTGAATGAGAGTGATTAGAAGGGTGAGGTTTACGACTTGTATACATGAAGTGATGATCTTTTACAATGGTCTGTGGTGCTCGTGTGTGTGTGTGTGTGTGGAGGGTCAAAGACATTATGAGTTGATGAGGGGGTGACGTGGAAGTGGTGCGGTACAAAATATTGGGCGATGAGAGGCAGAGGGTGAGAGTGGAGGAATCATACGCCTGGCAACATCACACAAGACCAGAAGGGATATACATCATACGCCTGGCAACATCACACAAGACCAGAAGGGATATACATCATACGCCTGGCAACATCACACAAGACCAGAAGGGATATACATCATACGCCTGGCAACATCACACAAGACCAGAAGGGATATACATCATACGCCTGGCAACATCACACAAGACCAGAAGGGATATACATCATACGCCTGGCAACATCACACAAGACCAGAAGGGATATACATCATACGCCTGGCAACATCACACAAGACCAGAAGGGATATACATCATACGCCTGGCAACATCACACAAGACCAGAAGGGATATACATCATACGCCTGGCAACATCACACAAGACCAGAAGGGATATACATCATACGCCTGGCAACATCACACAAGACCAGAAGGGATATACATCATACGCCTGGCAACATCACACAAGACCAGAAGGGATATACATCATACGTCTGGCAACATCACACAAGACCAGAAGGGATATACATCATACTCCTGGCAACATCACACAAGACCAGAAGGGATGACATCATACGCCTGGCAACATCACACAAGACAAGAAGGGATATACATCATACTCCTGGCAACATCACACAAGACAAGAAGGGATAACATCATACGCCTGGCAACATCACACAAGACAAGAAGGGATATACATCATACTCCTGGCAACATCACACAAGACCAGAAGGGATAACATCATACGCCTGGCAACATCACACAAGACCAGAAGGGATGACATCATACGCCTGGCAACATCACACAAGACAAGAAGGGATATACATCATACTCCTGGCAACATCACACAAGACCAGAAGGGATGACATCATACTCCTGGCAACATCACACAAGACCAGAAGGGATGACATCATACTCCTGGCAACATCACACAAGACCAGAAGGGATATACATCATACGCCTGGCAACATCACACAAGACCAGAAGGGATATACATCATACGCCTGGCAACATCACACAAGACCAGAAGGGATATACATCATACGTCTGGCAACATCACACAAGACCAGAAGGGATATACATCATACTCCTGGCAACATCACACAAGACCAGAAGGGATGACATCATACGCCTGGCAACATCACACAAGACAAGAAGGGATATACATCATACGCCTGGCAACATCACACAAGACCAGAAGGGATGACATCATACGCCTGGCAACATCACACAAGACCAGAAGGGATAACATCACACGCCTGGCAACATCACACAAGACCAGAAGGGATGACATCATACTCCTGGCAACATCACACAAGACCAGAAGGGATGACATCATACGCCTGGCAACATCACACAAGACCAGAAGGGATGACATCATACTCCTGGCAACATCACACAAGACCAGAAGGGATGACATCATACGCCTGGCAACATCACACAAGACCAGAAGGGATATACATCATACGCCTGGCAACATCACACAAGACCAGACGGGATATACATCATACTCCTGGCAACATCACACAAGACCAGACGGGATAACATCATACGCCTGGCAACATCACACAAGACTAGAAGGGATATACATCATACGCCTGGCAACATCACACAAGACCAGAAGGGATATACATCATACTCCTGGCAACATCACACAAGACCAGACGGGATATACATCATACGCCTGGCAACATCACACAAGACCAGACGGGATATACATCATACGCCTGGCAACATCACACAAGACCAGACGGGATATACATCATACGCCTGGCAACATCACACAAGACCAGACGGGATATACATCATACGCCTGGCAACATCACACAAGACCAGACGGGATATACATCATACGCCTGGCAACATCACACAAGACCAGAAGGGATATACATCATACGCCTGGCAACATCACACAAGACCAGAAGGGATGACATCATACTCCTGGCAACATCACACAAGACAGAAGGGATATACATCATACGCCTGGCAACATCACACAAGACCAGAAGGGATATACATCATACGCCTGGCAGCATCACACAAGACAAGAAGAGATATACATCATACGCCTGGCAACATCACACAAGACCAGAAGGGATAACATCATACGCCTGGCAACATCACACAAGACCAGAAGGGATATACATCATACGCCTGGCAACATCACACAAGACCAGAGGAAAAAATAAACCGGGAAATCAATCGGGAAAGACGAGCTGGCAACACACTCTTAAGATCTGCTGGTAACGAGACGAGACGCCGACATTTACTCGTAATAACACACGCGCCAGCACGAGCTGTCTTGACGATGGAGACTAAACCTCAGTGAGGGAGTAATGAGGGAGGAAGGCCTGGGTCGTGCTGTGGTGGAGCTGAACATGGGGTAGGAAGTAGGTAGGTAGGTGCGTATTCCTCATTATCGTGGTGGGGGGGAGGGACGGACAAGAACCGCTCTTTTAGGGTACTCATGGCACCGATTCTCTGGGTCGGTAGGACCGGTTCCTCAGAGTAACCACGAGTAACTCGGCCTTCTGGTTAGGAATTATTTTAGTTCAGAATTTATATTAATTATTACTAATTCATTATTTACAATGAGAAAAATACAATGTATTTCATATTGACACAGTAAAGTAAGGTTACCCTAATAATGTATATTGCAATTATTCTAAAAACTAAACAGAATTTTGATTAATTAAGAATTTATAATGACAGCAGACTGCCTCCGGCCCGCCGCCGCAAGGCACCTGATGATGCCATATTTTTATCACTGGTCGATGTTACCGTCACATGTCAGTTGTTGTACAGACTAGTGATTTAAATCCTACTCTCGCTTCAGAGGATCCGATTCCAAATTTCGGTAATCGGTTCCGAGGTAGCTCACCAGAAGCATTGAAACCTGTTCCGGAACCGATTCTTGCCCACACCTAGTAGGTGGGTCTTACTTAATAATCTGATGGTTGGGGGGGGGGGGGGTTAGGCCTTACTGTAAAGTATTCTGATGACCTGTGTGTTCAAGGGAGAGAGAGAGAGAGAGAGAGAGAGAGAGAGAGAGAGAGAGAGAGAGAGAGACCTACCTACCTAGTAATTAAATAAGTTTCATGCATTTGAGGACACAGGTTCAGGAATTATCATGAACTGGATATACAGTCTCTCTCTCTCTCTCTCTCTCTCTCTCCATGTGAGGGAGAAAGGCCCAAAAATATGCAAAATCCTTGGAGTGGGATGAATCTATTGTATTCTGGTGGGCGACTGGGAGCGTACGTGTGTGTGTGTGTGTGTGTGTGTGTGTGTTGTCAAAGGTTAATGCAGACCCTATATTAATCACGTAAATTGTATTGAACCAAGGCAACACACAGTACAGGTGACCACACCACACCCAGGACAGAACTGACACACACACACACACACACACACACTCACTCCTTGACCACCGCTTGGTACAATACTTATCCAGGGTGTTTATGATGTGGTAGACAGTGTAATAGTGACGGCGGGGTAATGGCGTGAGGAATAACAGTAGCGCTGAGTGTGTCGTCCATTACAGTGCTCGACCACACCCTGTAGAACACCTCCAGCACGGAGTACATAGGGGAGTAATAGTAAAGTTAACTTTATAGTACATGGGGGCCCCAGGATTAGATCAAATACAGGGTACTGATTTTTAGCGGTCAAATACAAATACAAATACTTGTGACATTATGATGCAAAAATACAAATACTTTTATTCCTTAATTCAAAAATACAAATATAAATACAAATGCTTCTGAAATTAAGATGTAAAAATACAAATACTTTTATTCCTTAATTCAAAAACACAAATATAAATACAAATACTTCTGAAATTAAGATGTAAAAATACAAATACTTTTATTTCCAAGTTCAAAAATACAAACCCAATACCTACATATCAGAATTACATTTTAGCATCATTAATGCCCGGAAGATTTCTGGGCTCAACTTAGCTCGCTCAGGAGTGTAAAAATTACCAGCTTTGCTAAACACTCTCTCAGAAGGTGCCGACGGTGCACAGCAGCCTAGAATGCTCTTGGCAAAGTGCCTCAGAATTTTGAAGCTTTGTATATCACGCCAATACTTCAGTGGGTTGATGTCAAAAGGCAGAACACCTTCCTCTAGGTACGTTTCAAGCTCCGTCTTCACCACTGTAGTGTGGTTTGTTGACGGGCTTGCCATCGATGGCCCAGGTGGAGGCATGTAGGCAAAGAGACGAGGTCGTTTGGCAATTATGCCATCTTTGTCTTGGTTGATGCTCATGGAAAGATCATTCTCTTGAATTTCTTCCTTCTGGACCTTCTCCTTGTAGTCCTTGGTAGACTCGGCAATAATTAAGTCCACATCTTCGAAATCTCTTCTTTCTGCAGTTCCTCACATGGAATCCACGCCAACTTGAACCTGGGGTCCATGGCAGCTGCGGCAATGACACCAATCCTCTCCAGAAATGGATGCAACCTCTTTTTGACAGATGACTGTAGTGCATTTGCCAACTCAAAGCAGTAGAGCGGTTTATTTTCAATGAACAGTTTGAGGCTGTGCTCAAGACCAAATACAACTGGTGCGGTGCAAGAAAGTGTAACTATGTTTTCTCCTTCTACTTGCGACATCGCCTCTTGGAATGGTTCCACAACTTGTACCACTTCTTTCAATATTGTCATTTCCATTCCCATCAACTCCTCTATAGTCTTTTTTGTTCCTAGAAGACGAATGGCTGAGTTGACTCCGCTGGTGTCCTTGAGAACTGACTTAATCATTGTCAACTGAGAGTTCCATCTAGTAACGTTGGCGGCTTGCAGTGCAACCCCAATCTTTTCCAAGAACGGTGCAGCCACAGTAGATCGACGTATTGCAGCCACAATACTGTAGCACTTGTGTATCACAGTTGCAACTGCACTATTTCTGACACTGGGATCATTGAAGGCATCTCTTATGCTCAGTTGTTGTGTATGGGCAAAGCAACTGGACCGCTCTGGTGGAAGAAGGGCAAGCACTTCATCCAGTTCAAGTTCTTCCAAAATGTCAAGAGCATCTTCATCTTCGCCACTACTTTCACTCCTTACTTCGTCTCCATATAATCCTGGCAGACAGACAGACATCAAATGCTCTCACCAGCAGTAATAAACATACACAAAATTACGAAAATAAAACAAATTCAAGTGTTTTCGTCCTCACAAATTGTCTGTAAGTAGCAATACAAAATATCAAATTTTCCTTTGTTTATGGAAGAGGCAAAAGGCAGTAGCCTTAAACTAGCCTACTGCCTTTAACACTAACAATCGTCGAAATACAAATACAAAATACTTTTTCTTCTGGGTCCCAAAATACAATTATGAATACAAATACATTGAAAAAGTATTTAAATACAATTAAAATACAAATACAATTGTATTTCATCCACCCCTGATGGGGGCGAGTCTTTTTAATAGCCCTCTGCATGAGAAACTTGGTGTAAGTCTATTAATAGCCCTATACTGTTGGTGTAAGCCTTAGTGACACCCCTGTACTGTTGGTGTAAGCCTTAGTGACACCCCTATACTGTTGGTGTAAGCCTTAGTGACACCCCTGTACTGTTGGTATAAGCCTTATTGACACCCCTATACTGTTGGTGTAAGCCTTATTGACACCCCTATACTGTTGGTGTAAGCCTTATTGACACCCCTATACTGTTGGTGTAAGCCTTATTGACACCCCTATACTGTTGGTGTAAGCCTTAGTGACACCCCTATACTGTTGGTGTAAGCCTTATTGACACCCCTATACTGTTGGTGTAAGCCTTATTGACACCCCTATACTGTTGGTGTAAGCCTTATTGACACCCCTATACTGTTGGTGTAAGCCTTATTGACACCCCTATACTGTTGGTGTAAGCCTTATTGACACCCCTATACTGTTGGTGTAAGCCTTATTGACACCCCTATACTGTTGGTGTAAGCCTTATTGACACCCCTATACTGTTGGTGTAAGCCTTATTGACACCCCTATACTGTTGGTGTAAGCCTTATTGACACCCCTATACTGTTGGTGTAAGCCTTATTGACACCCCTATACTGTTGGTGTAAGCCTTATTGACACCCCTATACTGTTGGTGTAAGCCTTATTCACACCCCTATACTGTTGGTGTAAGCCTTATTGACACCCCTATACTGTTGGTGTAAGCCTTATTGACACCCCTATACTGTTGGTGTAAGCCTTATTGACACCCCTATACTGTTGGTGTAAGCCTTATTGACTGCCCTATACTGTTGGTGTAAGCCTTATTGACACCCCAAAATAAAATTAAAAAGAGGTAAAGGTCACATGGGACACCTTTACTGTTAATCAAGATATATTCACAATAACAGAGGCACAACTGAGGGAGGAATCAGGGTGTTGGTGGTGTGGTGACGTGCTGGGAGGGTGAGCACTGACTGTGACGAGCCCTTATGTATATACTGTATACTTATAGTGTTTAATAGACGTATACACATTACTATAAGTCCTGTGATCACTTGGTGTGCACGAGGGAGGTAATGGGAGGTAACACAGAGGGACATGTGTGAGTACTTTATATACATACGTGTGTTTATATGCTAATATATATATGACTATACCATCCAAGCGTCCATGTGTATGCAAATATACACGTCTACACATACCTGTATAATATATCCATATGCTGTATGTAAATATGCACATTATAACACAGTCCCAACCTCACCCACCTCTTCATTATTGCCTTACTTAATTCTCTACCTCTACACACACACACACACACACACCACTAACAGGTCAACACCGTCAAATATTCACGATGGTCTGCACATAATTAACAGTCCTCTAAAAGTCTGGTCTATCTATCATTTTCCCTGGGTGGACACACACACACACACACACACACACACACACACACATATATATATATATATATATATATATATATATATATATATATATATATATATATATATATATATATATAGATAGATAGATAGATAGATAGATAGATAGATACAGACAGACATATAGAGGCAGAGATAAAAACAGATAGACAGACAGACAGAGAGACATAAAGAGAGACAGATAGACAGAGATAGACAAAAATAGACAGAGACATAAAGAGAGACAGATAGACAGAGATAGAGAGAGGAGGGGAGGCGTAGATATATTGAAATGCAGGAGTAACGTTAAATCCTGCCACGGTACTAGCACCTCCTACCACTATCTGCTACCACCACTACCACGACCTGCTACCACCATTCATTACCATACCTCCTAACCTCACCACCCCCTCCATCACTACAACCCCCAACCTCACCATCCCCTCCACAATCACCCCCACCATCACCACCACCCCACCACAATCACCCTTACCATCACCACCACCCCTACCACAATCCCTCCCCCCACCATCACAATCCCTCCCCCACCATCACAATCCCTCCCCCCCACCATCACAATCCCTCCCCCACCATCACAATCCCTCCCCCCCACCATCACAATCCCTCCCCCCCACCATCACAATCCCTCCCCCCCACCATCACAATCCCTCCCCCCACCATCACAATCCCTCCCCCACCATCACAATCCCTCCCCCATCATTACCACCACCCCCACCATCACCACCACAATCCCTCAACTCCAGAACACTACCACAATCCCTTAACCCCACAACACTACCACAATCTCCAACCACCACAATCTCCCACCACTACAATCTTTCAACCCCACCACCACTACAATTCCCCAATCCCACCACCACCGTAACTACCACCAACATCACCCCTACCACCTCAACAACCACCAACATCACCCCTACCACCGCAACAACCACCAACATCACCCCTACCACCGCAACAACCACCAACATCACCCCTACCACCGCAACAACCACCAACATCACCCCTACCACCTCAACAACCACCAACATCACCCCTACCACCGCAACAACCACCAACATCACCCCTACCACCACAACACCAACCACTACCACCACCACCACAACTCCACCACCATACTCAACCCTCCCAACCAATTTGCAATCTGTCCCCAAATTATCAGCGTTAACCCACTCCCTGCAGGTTTACGTGGAGGGGTGGTGGTGGTGATGCTTGCTAGTGTGCTTAGCCTACACCCTTCCCTGTCTCTCTCTGTCTCTGTTGTACCACCTGTCTCTCTCTTTACTTTTATCCTCGTCATCACTGATTAGCTCGTTAGTCGCTTGGGCGATGGGTCACGTCTCTGTTACACACTGTTAGCAAGTGCTGGGCATGTACTGGCTACTGAATGTATGTGAACCTGCTCCAGTGTTGGTAAAGTCTGGTCTTGAAACAGCTCACAGTTGGTGCCGTCACAACACTTTCTGGCAGATTGTTCCAAGAGTTCACAATTCTCACTCCGAAAAAGTTTGCCCTCATTGTTTTCTGGACTTAATTGTGGCTTCTTCACCCTTGAGCTGTGACCCCTTCTGGGGCGAGCGTCCGCCAACCCCAGGTATGTTCTGTACTGTACATTCGACCGAGTAGAGCTCTCGTGAGATGTTTATACACCTCAATTAGGCCGCCCCTCGCCCGTCTGCAGGTTAAGTTAGGTAGTTGCAGGCGCTTTAATCTCTCTGGATAACTGAGGTGCCGAATTGCAGGCACCAGTCTGCTGGCCTCTATAGGTGGTGGTGCTTACCCCTGTCTCTTTACTCGTTTGTCCTGTTTCTCTCTACCTGCTCTACTTTCTCTCCTGTCTCTCGGTCTGTCTCACGTTTACCTTCACTGTGTCTATCCGCCTCTGCGTGTTTCCTGGTATCTCTCACATTGTATCCACTTTTTTGCACTTAGTATCTATGTCAGTTCTCATGTACAGAACCAAATACGCAATGTGCTTGAATACCTCCCACGTAAATGTGAATAACAAAGTGTGAGGCCAGACATACTGCCTCACACGCCTGTTCTCACGCATTTGTGAATAAGTTACCCTTTATGTATAGAACTAAACAAATAATGTAAATGAAATACTGTGTAACTTTCAGTGCCATAATATCCTGACAACGGGGGTTAATTATTATGACCCTTTGTAAACCCTACTCTGTAATCCCTTTGCGCTACCGCTCACAGGATGAGTGTGGGGTGCACAATAAAGTAGCCGCTGCAAGCGGCAAAATCAAAATCAATCTCACTGTCTCCTCTGAATCACTACTCTTGCCCCTTATCTCTCACTGTCTCTTCCGTCTCACATTGTGCCGGTATATATATCTACGTTTATTTTTTTCTTTGTTCATATTATCTCTCTTCCCACGTTTATTCCCCTCTTCTTCATTCACCTTTGTATTCGTCTCTCTCTCATTTACTGTAAGGTTCCACGTTTCAGAATGGCTCCCTACCTCCCCCACTCCCTACCTCCCTCACCCCCTACACCACTACCTCCCCCACCCCCTACACCACTACCTCCCCCACCCCCTACACCACTACCTCCCCCACCCCCTACACCACTACCTCCCCCACCCCCTACACCACTACCTCCCCCACCCCCTACACCACTACCTCCCTCACCCCCAACACCACTACCTCCCCCACCCCCAACACCACTACCTCCCCCACCCCCTACACCACTACCTCCCCCACCCCTACACCACTACCTCCCCCACTCCCTACCTCCCCCACCCCCTACACCACTACCTCCTCCTACCTCCCCCTCCTCTACCTCCCCCACTCCCTACCTCCCCCACCCCCAACACCACTACCTCCCCCACCTCACCCCCAACACCACACTCCCCCACCCCCACACCAACCCCTCCCACTCCTACCTCCACAACCCCTACACCCTCCACCCCACCCACTACCTCCCCCACTCCCTACACCACTACCTCCACCACACCCTACACCACTACCTCCCCCACTCCTACACCACTACCTCCTCACCCCCAACACCACTACCTCCCCCACCCCCAACACCACTACCTCCCCCACCCCCTACACCACTACCTCCCTCACCCCCAACACCACTACCTCCCTCACCCCCAACACCACTACCTCCCCCACTCCCTACCTCCCCCACCCCTACACCACTCCCTCCCCCACTCCCTACATCCCCCACCCCTACACCACTACCTCCCCCACCCCCAACACCACTACCTCCCCCACTCCCTACCTCCCTCACCCCCAACACCCCTACCTCCCCCACTCCCTACCTCCCCCACCCCTACACCACTACCTCCCCCACTCCCTACCTCCCCCACCCCCTACACCACTACCTCCTCCTACCTCCCCCTCCTCTACCTCCCCCTCCTCTACCTCCCCCTACCCCCTCTAAAAATTTATTTAGTTTTGTTCTTTGAGGTGTTTTATAAAAATTACTCCCCTCACCCCTCCCGTACTCTTCTCCCCTCCCCCCTCTATCTTCCTCCCTTCCCCTTCCCCCCTCCCTTCTTCCCTCCCCCCTCTATCCCTCCTCCCCTTCCCTGCCTCTATCTCCCTCCCCTCCCATCCTCTCACTTCCCCTACACCCACCTTCTCCTACTCCCCTTCCCTACTCCCCCTTCCTCTCTCCTACCCTTACTCCAAGTCCCCATCCCACCCCCACCCCCGAGGGAGATGTAGAGAGAAAGAGAGATAGAGAAAAAAGAGAGGAGATGGTGAAAAAGAGAGGGAGATAAAGAAAGAGAGACAGAAAGAAGGAAATAAAGAGATAGAAAAAGAGACAGAGAGGGAGATAGAGAGAGAGAGAAATAGGGAGAGAGAGAGAGAGAGAGAGAGAGAGTGTACAATAACGTGAGAATAAGAACACTTGGCTGATTTGAGATAAAGGTAACGAATGATGAAAGGATTGAGGAGAAGGAGGGAGGAGAAGCTGACGGAGAGATAGAGAAGTGGGAGACAGGGAGTGAGGGTGGAGATTTTTGTGATAGAGAGACGGACAGACAGATAGACAGACGCAGATAGACAGACACAGACAGATAAAATGAAAGGACGGTTGAGAGAGAAGGATAGAAATTTAGGAGAGGAGAACAAAAAGTGAGACAGAGAAGAAAAGAGAGAGGAAAATGAACAGAAAGAGAAAAGAGACAGAAGGAGAAACGGGGAGACAGATAAAGAATCATAAATAAAGATAGAAAGAGAATCAACGTCCGATACAATTTTACACATACATACATACACACATACATACATACATACATACATACATACATACATGTTTATTTTATATATGTATGTATGCTACTCATTTTTACCCTTGTTATGACACACTACAGGTTATTAAACGACGTGGTTATGGTACACACAGGTAAATCCCACATGGTTACCAAACACGTTCGTAAGGTCTCGTGGTTATGGTGTACAGGATCTGTCTTGACCTTGGTTGCCGGTGCGTGGTTGTTGAAGGTCATTTCGTGTAGCGTGCGTGGTTAAGAATTGTCGCTCTTGTTCAAACTCTGATTACTACTTCTGGTCGAGGTATTTTATGAGGGAGAGAGAGAGAGAGAGAGAGAGACCCTGGAGGACGATGATTTAACCCTTTGAGGAGGACGATGATGATTTAACCCTTTGAGGAGGACGATGATATAACCCTTTGAGGAGGACTGATGATTTAACCCTTTGAGGACGACGATGATGATGATTTAACCCTTTGAGGACGACGATGATGATTTAACCCTTTGAGGAGGACTGATGATTTAACCCTTTGAGGAGGACTGATGATTTAACCCTTTGAGGAGGACTGATGATTTAACCCTTTGAGGACGACGATGATGATTTAACCCTTTGAGGACGATGATGATTTAACCCTTTGAGGAGGACGATGATGATTTAACCATTTGAGGAGGACGATGATGATTTAACCCTTTGAGGACGACGATGATGATTTAACCCTTTGAGGACAATGATTTAACCCTTTGAGGAGGACGATGATGATTTAACCCTTTGAGGAGGACGATGATGATTTAACCCTTTGAGGAGGACTGATGATTTAACCCTTTGAGGAGGACTGATGATTTAACCCTTTGAGGAGGACTGATGATTTAACCCTTTGAGGAGGACTGATGATTTAACCCTTTGAGGACGATGATGATTTAACCCTTTGAGGAGGACGATGATGATTTAACCCTTTGAGGAGGACGATGATGATTTAACCCTTTGAGGAGGACTGATGATGATTTAACCCTTTGAGGACGACGATGATTTAACCCTTGGAGGAGGACGATGATGATTTAACCCTTTGAGGAGGACGATGATTTAACCCTTTGAGGACGACGATGATTTAACCCTTTGAGGAGGACGATGATGATTTAACCCTTTGAGGACGACGATGATGATTTAACCCTTTGAGGACGACGATGATGATTTAACCCTTTGAGGAGGACGATGATTTAACCCTTTGAGGAGGACGATGATTTAACCCGTTGAGGAGGACGATGATTTAACCCTTTGAGGACGACGGTGATGATTTAACCCTTTGAGGAGGACGATGATTTAACCCTTTGAGGTGGACGATGATGATTTAACCCTTTGAGGAGGACGATGATGATTTAACCCTTTGAGGAGGACGGTGATTTAACCCTTTGAGGAGGACGATGATTTTACCCTTTGAGGAGGACGATGATGATTTAACCCTTTGAGGAGGACGATGATTTAACCCTTTGAGGAGGACGATGATTTAACCCTTTGAGGAGGACGATGATGATTTAACCCTTTGAGGAGGACGATGATTTAACCCTTTGAGGACGACGATGATGATTTAACCCTTTGAGGAGGACGATGATGATTTAACCCTTTGAGGAGGACGATGATATAACCCTTTGAGGAGGACTGATGATTTAACCCTTTGAGGACGACGATGATGATGATTTAACCCTTTGAGGACGACGATGATGATTTAACCCTTTGAGGAGGACTGATGATTTAACCCTTTGAGGAGGACTGATGATTTAACCCTTTGAGGAGGACTGATGATTTAACTCTTTGAGGAGGACTGATGATTTAACCCTTTGAGGAGGACTGATGATTTAACCCTTTGAGGAGGACTGATGATTTAACCCTTTGAGGAGGACTGATGATTTAACCCTTTGAGGACGACGATGATGATTTAACCCTTTGAGGACGATGATGATTTAACCCTTTGAGGAGGACGATGATGATTTAACCATTTGAGGAGGACGATGATGATTTAGCCCTTTGAGGAGGACTGATGATTTAACCCTTTGAGGAGGACTGATGATTTAACCCTTTGAGGAGGACGATGATGATCTAACCCTTTGAGGACGACGATGATGATTTAACCCTTTGAGGAAGATGATTTAACCCTTTGAGGAGGACGATGATGATTTAACCCTTTGAGGAGGACGATGATGATTTAACCCTTTGAGGAGGACTGATGATTTAACCCTTTGAGGAGGACTGATGATTTAACCCTTTGAGGAGGACTGATGATTGAACCCTTTGAGGAGGACTGATGATTTAACCCTTTGAGGACGACGATGATGATTTAACCCTTTGAGGAGGACGATGATGATTTAACCCTTTGAGGAGGACGATGATGATTTAACCCTTTGAGGAGGACTGATGATGATTTGACCCTTTGAGGACGACGATGATTTAACCCTTGGAGGAGGACGATGATGATTTAACCCTTTGAGGAGGACGATGATTTAACCCTTTGAGGACGACGATGATTTAACCCTTTGAGGAGGTCGATGATGATTTAACCCTTTGAGGACGACGATGATGATTTAACCCTTTGAGGACGACGGTGATGATTTAACCCTTTGAGGAGGACGATGATTTAACCCTTTGAGGAGGACGATGATTTAACCCTTTGAGGACGACGGTGATGATTTAACCCTTTGAGGAGGACGATGATTTAACCCTTTGAGGTGGACGATGATGATTTAACCCTTTGAGGAGGACGATGATGATTTAACCCTTTGAGGAGGACGGTGATTTAACCCTTTGAGGAGGACGATGATTTAACCCTTTGAGGAGGACGATGATGATTTAACCCTTTGAGGAGGACGATGATTTAACCCTTTGAGGAGGACGATGATTTAACCCTTTGAGGACGACGGTGATGATTTAACCCTTTGAGGAGGACGACGATTTAACCCTTTGATGTGGACGATGATGATTTAACCCTTTGAGGAGGACGATGATGATTTAACCCTTTGAGGAGGACGATTATTTAACCCTTTGAGGACGACGATGATGATTTAACCCTTTGAGGAGGACGATGATTTAACCCTTTGAGGACGACGATGATGATTTAACCCTTTGAGGAGGACGATGATTTAACCCTTTGAGGACGACGATGATGATTTAACCCCTTGAGGAGGACGATGATTTAACCCTTTGAGGAGGACGATGATGATTTAACCCTTTGAGGAGGACGATGATGATTTAACCCTTTGAGGAGGACGATGATTTAACCCTTTGAGGACGACGATGATTTAACCCTTTGAGGAGGACGATGATTTAACCCTTTGAGGACGACGATGATGATTTAACCCTTTGAGGAGGACGATGATGATTTAAGCCTTTGAGGATGACGATGATGATTTAACCCTTTGAGGACGACGATGATTTAACCCTTTGAGGACGACGATGATTTAACCCTTTGAGGACGACGGTGATGATTTAACCCTTTGAGGAGGACGATGATGATTTAACCCTTTGAGGACGATGATGATTTATCCCTTTGAGGACGACGATGATGATTTAACCCTTTGAGGAGGACGATGATTTAACCCTTTGAGGAGGACGATGATGATTTAACCCTTTGAGGAGGACGATGATGATTTAACCCTTTGAGGAGGACGATGATTTAACCCTTTGAGGACGACGATGATTTAACCCTTTGAGGAGGACGATGATTTAACCCTTTGAGGAGGACGATGGTGATTTTACCCTTTGAGGAGGACGATGATGATTTAACCCTTTGAGGAGGACGATGATGATTTAACCCTTTGAGGTGGACGATGATTTAACCCTTTGAGGAGGAGGATGGTGATTTAACCCTTTGAGGAGGACGATGATATAACCCTTTAAGGAGGACGATGATATAACCCTTTGAGAACGATGATTTAACCCTTTGAGGAGGACGATGATATAACCCTTTAAGGAGGACGATGATATAACCCTTTAAGGAGGACGATGATATAACCCTTTAAGGAGGACGATGATAATTTAACCCTTTCAGGAGGACGATGATATAACCCTTTAAGGAGGACGATGATATAACCCTTTGAGAACGATGATTTAACCCTTTGAGGAGGACGGTGATTTAACCCTTTAAGGAGGACGATGATTTAACCCTTTGAGGAGGACGATGATATAACCCTTTAAGGAGGACGATGATATAACCCTTTAAGGAGGACGATAATTTAACCCTTTGAGGAGGACGATGATATAACCCTTTGAGAACGATGATTTAACCCTTTAAGGAGGACGATGATATAACCCTTTAAGGAGGACGATGATATAACCCTTTAAAGAGGACGATGATATAACCCTTTGAGAACGATGATTTAACCCTTTAAGGAGGACGATGATATAACCCTTTAAGGAGGACGATGATATAACCCTTTAAGGAGGACGATGATATAACCCTTTAAGGAGGACGATGATATAACCCTTTGAGGAGGACGATGATATAACCCTTTAAGGAGGACGATGATATAACCCTTTGAGGAGGACGATGATATAACCCTTTGAGGAGGACGATGATATAACCCTTTGAGGAGGACGATGATATAACCCTTTGAGGAGGACGATGATATAACCCTTTAAGGAGGACGATGATTTAACCCTTTGAGGAGGACGATGATTTAACCCTTTAAGGAGGACGATGATATAACCCTTTAAGGAGGACGATGATATAACCCTTTAAGGAGGACGATGATTTAACCCTTTGAGGAGGACGATGATTTAACCCTTTGAGGAGGACGATGATTTAACCCTTTAAGGAGGACGATGATATAACCCTTTGAGAACGATGATTTAACCCTTGTCCTCAAAGGGATTATATTAGGTCAAAGCATCATGTCCTGGATAGGTGTTGTGTTCGCGGCAGGAGGTCAGTGCGATGATGACCTAACCTGATAATTCTGGTTGTGGTGTTAGTGCTGTGTACCTGCTGTGTGTTAGTGCTGTGTACCTGCTGTGTGTTAGTGCTGTGTACCTGCTGTGTGTTAGTGTTGTGTACCTGCTGTGTGTTAGTGTTGTGTACCTGCTGTGTGTTAGTGCTGTGTACCTGCTGTGTGTTAGTGTTGTGTACCTGCTGTGTGTTAGTGTTGTGTACCTGCTGTGTGTTAGTGCTGTGTACCTGCTGTGTGTTAGTGTTGTGTACCTGCTGTGTGTTAGTGTTGTGTACCTGCTGTGTGTTAGTGCTGTGTACCTGCTGTGTGTTAGTGTTGTGTACCTGCTGTGTGTTAGTGCTGTGTACCTGCTGTGTGTTAGTGTTGTGTACCTGCTGTGTGTTAGTGCTGTGTACCTGCTGTGTGTTAGTGTTGTGTACCTGCTGTGTGTTAGTGCTGTGTACCTGCTGTGTGTTAGTGCTGTGTACCTGCTGTGTGTTAGTGCTGTGTACCTGCTGTGTGTTAGTGTTGTGTACCTGCTGTGTGTTAGTGCTGTGTACCTGCTGTGTGTTAGTGTTGTGTACCTGCTGTGTGTTAGTGCTGTGTACCTGCTGTGTGTTAGTGTTGTGTACCTGCTGTGTGTTAGTGTTGTGTACCTGCTGTGTGTTAGTGCTGTGTACCTGCTGTGTGTTAGTGCTGTGTACCTGCTGTGTACCTGCTGTGTGTTAGTGTTGTGTACCTGCTGTGTGTTAGTGTTGTGTACCTGCTGTGTGTTAGTGTTGTGTACCTGCTGTGTGTTAGTGTTGTGTACCTGCTGTGTGTTAGTGCTGTGTACCTGCTGTGTGTTAGTGTTGTGTACCTGCTGTGTACTGTCAATGTATACAACCTTAACAACATCAACCTAGAGAAGTCGACTTGCCAAAGAGACTTAGGGGGTACTCGTAAGCCCGGACCTTCGGCCTAGAAAACAGTGGGTTAATGTTCGAAACAAGGCAAACAGAGAACATAAGAATGGAGGAAACTGCAGCGGGTCCATTGGTCCATACTGGGCAGTCCCATTTACACCCAAGATATACCACATCATAATTGTGCCCCTCGTCCACTGATTCGAAAACAGCTGAAAAGAATTGTTAGTAGATTACTTCGACATGAACGCCCGCTTGTGAAGCCATGTTGGGAATCATTGATCAACTTGTGCTTCTCCAGGTGATTTCGAATAGAATTTTAAATTATTGCTAACAGTAATTTGCTTACAATTGATGTTAAGATGATTGGACGGCAGTTAGAAGATAGTGATCTATCTCCCTTCTTGAAAATTGGTATCACATTTGCTATCCTCCAGGATTCTGGTACTGCACCCGTTTTTAAGGACATGTTAAACAATTTTGCTAAGGGCATACTAAGCCCTTCCTTACATTCCTTTAATACTCTGGCAAATATCTAATCGGGACCAGGTGACTTAAGAGGCTTTAACTTGTCTATTTACTTACTAACATCGTTACTAGTCACTACTATCTCGCTTAATCTAATTTCTTCACTATCTCTGTATATAGTCGGTGCCTTGGGTATCATGTTTAAATTTTCGGTGGTGAAAACTGTGAAAAATGTTTATTCAGATTATTGCTCATTTCTCCGTCTTTATCAAATAGCTCGCCGGTATCTGACTGTATTGAAAGAATCCCTTGGGGTTTGACTTTGCCTCCCTTGCTACCCCCAGTTGATTATTCCTCTTTGCTTTTCTTATCTCGGTCTTAACCCTACTGGCCAATACCTTATAATAATCTCGAAGGTAAACTTCACCACAATTTATTCTCTTACCTATAGCCTTCCTTTGTCCAATAATATTCTTTAAACAAATATTCTTCCATTTAGGGTCATTGTTGTCTGTCTCAGTTATTTGTTTGGTATGCTCTGCCTTTGTGCATTAGATAACTCATTATTTAAACTGTTGTGGAACTCGTCAACCTCAGATCTCGTGATCAGGTCATCCTCAACCGTCATATTTTGTGAGGATATCGTTGTCAGGTCTCCAGGTAAAGTGAGCTTGCCCTTTGTGGGTACATTGTGTCAGGTCACCACACGTGAGGTCATGTAATCCATTCCCAAACGTTCTACCCCTTCTCTCAGCTGCCTTTTCAACCTATCAAAGTTTACCCTTCTGAAATCTGGGACTTTAATGGAATTTTCCTTGCATCTGCCATTAAATTCTAATTGGAATCTTATTTCTTTGTGACCGCTGTTGGCAAGTTTGTTCCTTACCTCGACATTACTAATGAAGTTTTCTCTGTTTGACAGAACTTAATCGAGTATATTATTACCCCGGGTGGGTTCGGTTATATGTTGACTTAGGAAACAGTCTTGAACTGTTTCAAGAAAATCCTCTGATTCTGAGCTACCTGTAAGACCGATCCAATCTATTTGGCTAAAGTTAAAGTCACCTACTATACAGACTTTGCTATGCCTGGATGCCCTGCGCATTTCATCCCAAATAAGTCGTTCATTAACTCTCTCAAGATTAGGAGGTCTATATATTACTCCTGCGATTAACTTTTCTCTACCATCAGTTAATTCTATCCAAATTGTTTCTGTAATCAGTTCAGTTTTTTTTTTATTTCCTCATTTATTTCACACTTCGGATTATCCCTGACATAGATTGCTACTCTGCCTCCTTTCCTAATCTGCCTATTGGTATGGAATATTTTGTAATCGGCAATGTGGTATTCAACAGGTAACGCTCATGAGTCTAAGTTTATCCATGTTTCGGTGAATGTTATTATATCGATTTTTTTCGGTACACACCAACGCCCTGATTTCATCCATTTTGTTTCTCATACTTCTACTGTTTGTGTAGTAGACATTTAAGTTAGTCGTGTTCTGAGTCCTCTCTTTGACGCGTTTAGGTTTTAACTCCCTGCCTAATTTAGTTTTGTCATCATTCCTAGCACGATTTCCCTGTAACCTTACACTCTGTTTACCCGCTCCCACTGCTGTCTCCTCCACCTCTGTGCTCATATGTTCCCCTAGCAGTTTAAAGACTTGACATCTTTTGAACTGCCCTCTCGAGAGAGCCAGCCAGGGTTGCCACTCCATCCCTAGACAGATGCACCCCATCCCTGGCATAAAAGTTCCTCCGGCCGTAAAATTTTTCCTAGTTGTCAATGAATGGGACTGATATTGACTTGCAATATCTGTCAAGATGGCCGTTGACACCAATTGCCCTTGACAACGATTCATTGCCAACTCTCCTTCTAGGCAGGACGCCACATATGATAGGGATCCCTCCCTTCAACCTAATACGTTCTATATCTGTCTTGAACTTATCAAGAAGCTCCTCACTCTTACACCGGCCAATATCGTTGCCTCCTGCACTGAGGCAGATAATGGGTTTGTTCCCATTACCAGACAAGATTTTATCCATCCTGTCAACTATATCCCCCACCCCAGCTCCTGGTAAACACACCCTCATCCTATTTTTGTTTTTATCACAAAAAGCTCATCCAGGTACCGTACCTGGGAATCGCCAACAATTAAGGTTTTTGTACCTTATTTGTCAGCCATGTCCCTGACTATGCTAAAGTATTAGATTTTATATCTAGAAGTGTAAGTAATAAGAGTGCTGAGGTCATATTGTAATTATATCTTGCGCTAGTCAGGCCGCACCCCGATTATGCTGTTCAGTTTTGGTGCCATTATTATAGAATGGATATCAATTCACTGGAGTCAGTGCAGAGAGGAATGACTAAAATTCTTCCGGGACTTAGAAACCTTCCATATGAAGATAGATTAAAGAAACTAAACTTGCATTTCCTAGAAAGACGAAGAGTGCGGGGAGATATGATAGAAGTATTTAAGTGGGTGAAAGGAATCAATAAATGAGATATAGATAAAGTTCTTATAATATCCGAGCAGGATAGGACTCGTAGCAACGGATTTAAGTTGGATAAGTTTAGGTTTAGGAGGGAGATAGGAAGGAACTGGTTCACAAATAGGGTGTTAGATGAGTGGAACAAGTTTAACACCTTTGTAGTAAGTGCTGGAACGCTGGAAAGCTTTAAAAGGAGGCTAGATAGATTCATGGACGATAGAGTGTGGTTGTAACTCTCGACAGGAGCTGCCATGCACAGGCCAACCAGCCTATTGCAGACTTCTTATGTTCTTATGCACTTGCTGTGTGTCATTGCTGTATTACCGGTATTGCTGTCGTGTTGCTGCTGTGTTATTGCTGTGTCATTGATGTAGCGTTACTGTGCGTTATTGACGATATTGTATGATTTATTGGGCTTGTGATGCCATGGTTTTGATGCGTGACGTCATAGTGTTGATGCGTGAAATCATAGTGTTAATGCGTGACGTCATAGTGTTGATATATGCCGTCATTGTGTGTTGTCAAAACTTTCCCACTTCGTTTCGTTCAACGTTATAGATGTATTTTAAATATGTATACATTATACAGTATATATATGTATTGTATGCAGGTGTGGTAATTTGATCTTAAGAGTCACACATAAATATCGAAAATACAACAGAAAAAGGTATTATTCTTATTTAACTAGAGAGTGAGAGAGAGAGAGTATTGTAGTGGATTCCTCCCCTACAAACGCCGTTTGTCTTGTCGCTACTAGCTGATCCTCTTCGAATTCCCCAGCCTTCCCCAGCCTGCGCCTCGTGGTCTAGGTCGGTAACCAGCGCTGTCTAACAAAGCGGAGGTCAACTATCAAGCCACGCCTACCCCCGCTATATAAGACCTCACGTGGCCGTGACTGCCCTCTTTCTACCTACAGCCACCAGCAAGCAACACCTCCGCTCCCGCCGGCGACTATGGCGCACCACAAGCTGCGTGTCCTCCTCTGAGCACCCTCACCAACCAGCTCTCTCTACATCACGCTTGGACACACACTGCCACTCCCCAGCACCAAGCTGCATTGTACATCCAATACAATATGTATACAGAGAGCACATTGTGAGTTTCCTTTCTCCAACCCATCCTGAGTGTGAACCAATATCTCATAACTCCACAGTATTTTGTATAGTATTAGACTCTGGATAAAATATGCTTCGTCGTCTGTGTTGGCGTGACTTGTGTGTGTGTGTTAAGTGATGTATTGTGGCACCTTTCAGTACAGCAGCTGTTGTGTCGCGTTTGTTTACCCTTTCATCACCACCTTCACTGTGTAGAGTTTTTTGTGGTGTATGATGTGTTTGTGTGGTAAGTACTGTCTCACTCGACACACACACACACTCTCTCTCTCTCTCTCTCTCTCTCTCTCTCTCTCTCTCTCTCTCTCTCTCTCTCTCTCTCTCTCTCTCTCTCTCTCTCTCTCTCTCGACTTAGGCATTCACAACACAATCTCGACACACACTTACCTTACACTCACAACCCACATTCAAACCCCCCACACACACACTCAAAAACCACATACTGACCACACACACACACACGCACACACACACTCAACACCAACACACTCTGGTCCACGAGGCAACCACACTGAACCATATTTTCCACTCTATCAACAGTATTTTTCCACCGGGATAAACATCCAAACCGAATTAATATATTTTGTCCGAATAAACAGACGCCATTTTATGTCCCACCTGTTGGTCTACACTGAGTGGCTAATAACCGTATGATTTAAACCACTATTTTAATGGGTGAGTGATTGTCAAAGGTCGTGTATAAAATTAAATAAAATCAGACGAAACATTATGGTATCTTTCACTTCAGGGTGTACATGGGATAGTCTGTTGTATGTTGTCCTGGTTACCGTTATGTTATTTCAGCGGTATTATCTGAAACCCAAACTGCTGTTGTCATGTTGATGGGAAAAGGAAAGATAGAAAGTAAGGTTACATTTTCCAGACAGTTACTTGAGGGCAGCAAGAGTTGTGTTCTGTGACGGGGTTTGAGTCATGACTAGATCTGAGAAGAGAGAGAGAGAGAGCTAAAGAGAGACAGATATAAAGGAGTGAGTGAAGGATAAAGAAAGAGAGAAAGTTACGGTTAACATCTTTATTGACAAAGCTTGTAGTACAGTTTGCCTATCCTGAGTAATTCAGTCCGGTCTTGACACTGAGGGTGGTATCACTTCTCACTGCCACGCAGGACAGAGGTTCATACACAAAGAAATACATCATATTCATTAACAGTATATATAGGTCTGAGTCGTGTGGGTGATATTACTGTTCACTGCCACGCAAGACAGTGGTTCATATACAGTAGAAGTCATATTCTATTTGAGGACTAATCAGTGTGGACTAGCAGCAAATTTAGGATAAACAGCAACAATGTCCTCAAGCACTCCTGATTCAGTGTAGTAATTACCTAGTTCATGATACAATAAGCCAAGTGGCCTGAAGTCTTTGATAGTGTCACATTCAATAGAGAAGAGTGATAGAAAGATCAAGAGGCAGAGAATATGTAAAAAAAGAGTGAAAGAAAACGAAAGTCGGGCAGGCGAGCGAGAGACTGAAGAAACCTAACCTAACCCCCCTCCACGTACAGTATATATTAAACAAGCATAAAGAAAAAATCGCTAAACCACAACCTTTGAGTAAGTATTGACACAACAAACCACAACACAGATAAACACATTAAGAGTGTGACGGTGAGTCTGGCCCCACCACCATACTGTGACCTATACCATAATAATTTATATCATCACCATACTCACCCAGCTAATTGTATATCGTCGTGCCGTAGTAGGAATTAATGTATTAGTTAAATAAATGGAGTAATGATCATCATAAAATACTGTTTTTGTACATTCTGGAGACTGTTTTTTTTGTACAAATTAATTCTTTTAATGTTGTATATTTTGCCTTTTGCTGAGTTTATGCAGAGTGTTGGGACTCGTCGATGTATGTATGTGTGGCGACCTGTGTTGTAATGGTTAGCATGCTCGCCTCGCAAGTGAACGGATGTAACAATGTTGTGAGTGTTCGAGCCAATTGCAAGGGACCTGTGAGGGTGAATGCTTTAAGCCTTAACCAAAAAGAAAATCTGTGAGACGTGACGTCATGAAGAGGTGACGTCCCTTTGTGGGCGACACAGTTTGAAAAAGACGGAGAGTTAAGTGTTGGTGCGTGTGGGCGAGGTATAGTGTGAGTACCTTTTAGGTTTATCCGTTTCATCGAAATGTGTTGTGATTCATGTGACCCCTGGTTAGCTAGCTAGGAAGATAGGTTATTGTTTTGAAGTGTAACTGTTCATTTAGAGTAACGTCGTTGATAAACGAAGAACCATTATGATTAGTTCTCAGTTCCCCTGTGTATGGAGTAGAATATTGTCCTTTCTAAGTGTCTTTAGTGGGATGCAGTAATACAGTGAGTCCTAAGTAATAACTATTTCATGTTTCCCCTTTGTTAAATGTTGTATCTTAGTCCTAGTCTCCCCAGCCACCCACCTCCTTAGTCTCCCCGTGGTGTGTGAGGGCCTACATTCCTTAATACCCCTCAGCCCGCCTCAAACAGAAACAAGTCTCCCTCTCTCCACCCATAACCTTCCTCATCTCACAAGTATATAGAGAATGAAATAGATAATAAAGAAAGAGAATAAAAAAAAAAAGAATAGAAAAGGACCAATAAAACGTTTTTTATTAATCGTTAGACGGACACTCGTTAGTCTTCAATTAGAATATAACGTCCAATATATATGAACCACTGTCCTGCATGTCTAAGGTGCTCCATTGTTTCCCTTTTCCCTGTGTGATTTTATCAAGATGTATATATGCATGTAAAACAAATCCCAAAATATTTATTTTTATATTTATTTTAATTATAATAAAAAGTGACCAAAATATTGAACAATTTAAATGAGATGAGGATGGAGAGAAAGTCACTGGCAAGAAATTTGATAAAAAAAACGTTTTTTGTTTTAAGTTTGGTGAAAATCTTAAAAAAAATAACTTACACCAAAAAATATTCCCCAACAAATCATTTAATTTTACTGTTGAGGAATTATTTTAGAGCAGCCGTGTAAATAAATAATCTGGAGAAAAATTTTGTGTTGAATAATTTTTTAGTTTTCTCTGTATATATGAAGAAAAAAAATAGAAAGGTATTTAGATTAGGTGTTTGTCTGTTTTGTTGGAATTTTGTACAGTTAGTAATTACATTCTGGACAGGTAGCAAAGGTGTTTTTTTAGTTCAGGGAGGGGGAAAGAGAGACAGACAGACAGACTTACAGACAAACACAGACAGACAGAGATAAAGAATGAGTATATCCGTCACCATGATCTAATACAATATGTAAAGTGACCATTTCTGCAAGTCCATAAATATAGAGCCGAGGCAGGGAGTTTGGGGGAGAGTTAGTGAGGGACAGGGCAAGAGTGATGAAGTGAGTGACGGAGGGAGGGAGTGAAAGTAAAAGAAGGAGAGATTGAGTGAGGGAGGGACTGAGAGAGGGAAGTAGCAAGGGAAGGAGGGGATGGGAGAGGAAACATAGAGAGAATGAAGGAGGGACTGAGTGATGGAAGGACAGAGAGAGGGAAGAAGAGAGAGAGAGAGAAGAAGAGAGTAAAGGACTGAGAGAATGAGTGAGGTAAAGGATGAAGAGAATAAGTGAGGGAAGAAGATGGAGACTGTGAGAGGGAGGGAGAGAAGAAAACAGACATAATAATTCAAAAATAATAATATTCCCACAACCCACATTAAGCATTCCTACATATGACGTCACCATTCCAGTTTTGTTCCTAATTCCAAGGTTTTTAATTACCCATAATGATTTAAGAGACATTAATGTATAGTAAATAAACTACAGAAATACAGTAGAATAAACTAGAACCTTATTAATGTTATTTTTAGTATTATGATAAAAGTGATTTAGGAAGGACGGGAGGGAAGGAGTGAAGGAGTGAAGGTATTGTAATGTAAATAGTCGTGTTATGTTCAGTTACCGTAAGAGTACATTAATACCTATTTGATTATTGTACAGTAATAGTTATTTAAATAGTACAGTTATGTATTATCTTTTTCAAATACCTGTAGTACATTAATTTTATGGTAGTTCAAATATTACAGTAACCCACTATTAGGTAGATTCCCTCCCCATTTTTCCCCTCTGATTACCCCTCCGATTTCTTCCTCTCCGATTATCCCCCATCCCACCCACCCACCCCGATTTCCCCACCATTACCCCCCCCCCCCCTTAATTTGCTAGATGAGTTTTTGAATACTAATTAAAAAAAAATAAAATAAAATAACATTACATAAGAATATATAAATATTGTAAAATATAAAAAAAAGGTTTAAAACAATAAAAAAAAACAAAAAAAACTTACCTGTTTTGGGGGGAGAGTTTAAATGACTGGCGCTTCCTGAGGAGAATCCCCGAGGGTGGTCATCTGGGAGGTGGTGTTTACAGTACCCCAGTGTTGCCAGCTTCACGAGCCTTAACACATTTTCCTTTATTATTCGTATTTATTCAGTTCCCTTCACTCCAGTAACTGAACGATAATTTAGCGATACAGAAGAAGAAAAAAAATTACACTCAAAATTATAGTCGTATTTTCACTTCAATATTTTGTTTTCATCTTATATTTTTTCCTTTTATTTACATTTTAATAATTTGGAGCCAAAACTCATTTCTTATGTTTCTGTCGTTTTGTTAGTGAGGAGAATATTTCCTCACCTGAGTTAACATTATCAGATAGGTAAGGTCGGTAATGGTTCTTGATTATTGAAGAAAAACACAAATTACGTCTTTTTTTTTATTTTCAAATGGTTGGAAGTGAGAGGAAAGGGAGGTCTTCTCTTCTTCTTCCTTTCCCTCTTCTCTTTCATTCTCTCCTGCTTTCTGCTCCCTCTTTCTTTTCTTCCCTTCCTTCCCCCTCTCCACCTACACCTCTCCCTCCACCTCTTCCTCCTCCCCCTACCTCCTCCTATTGCCCTTAACTCTCCCCTCCCTTTCTCTACCCCCTTTCCACTCCTCCCCTACTCGGACTGCGCTTCATTCCCCCCCCCCCCTCTCCTTCCCTCCCTTCTTTCTCCCACTCCCTTTGTTCTCTTCTCTCCTTCATCTCCCTCGCTTTTCCCTCCCCCTCCCTCCCTTCCTCCCCCCTCCCTCCCTTCCTCCCCCCTCCCCTTCCCCTCCCTTCCCCCTTCCCTCTCTTCCCCTCCCTCAACCTCCCCCCATTCCTCTCTCTCCCCTTCCTCTCCCTCCCCTTCCTCTCCCCCCCATTCCCCTCCCTCCCCTTCCCTTCCCCTCCTTCACCCTTCCCCCATTCCTCTCCCTTCCCCCATTCCTCTCCCTTACCCCATTCCTCTCCCTTCCCCCATTCCTCTCCCTTCCCCTCCCTCCCCCTTCCCCTCCCCCCATTCCTCTCTCTCCCCTTCCCCTCCCTCCCCCTCCCTTCCCCTCCCTCCCCCCCTCCTCGTAAAGTACTGTTCGGGCCGTGGTTTACAACGTGGTTTAGGAGGGTCTCGGGTTTATGTACCTCTCCAGTGTTAATTTAAGCACTTGACTATGATGGTTTAACCCCCTGATGAAGATTGTTTAACCCCCTGATTATGATGGTTTAACCCCCTGATGAAGATGGTTTAACCCCCTGATTATGATGGTTTAACCCCCTGATGAAGATTGTTTAACCCCCTGATGAAGATTGTTTAACCCCCTGATGAAGATGGTTTAACCCGCCTGATTATGATAGTTTAACCCCCTGATTATGATGGTTTAACCCCCCTGATGAAGATTGTTTAACCCCCTGATGAAGATGGTTTAACCCACCTGATGAAGATTGTTTAACCCCCTGATTATGATGGTTTAACCCCCTGATGAAGATGGTTTAACCCCCTGATTATGATGGTTTAACCCCCTGATGAAGATTGTTTAACCCCCTGATGAAGATGGTTTAACCCCCTGATGAAGATGGTTTAACCCCCTGATTATGATAGTTTAACCCGCCTGATTATGATAGTTTAACCCCCTGATTATGATGGTTTAACCCACCTGATGAAGATTGTTTAACCCCCTGATTATGATGGTTTAACCCCCTGATGAAGATGGTTTAACCCCCTGATGAAGATTGTTTAACCCCCTGATGAAGATGGTTTAACCCCCTGATTATGATAGTTTAACCCCCTGATTATGATAGTTTAACCCCCTGATTATGATGGTTTAACCCACCTGATGAAGATTGTTTAACCCCCTGATTATGATGGTTTAACCCCCTGATGAAGATTGTTTAACCCCCTGATGAAGATTGTTTAACCCCCTGATGAAGATGGTTTAACCCCCTGATTATGATAGTTTAACCCCCTGATTATGATGGTTTAAACCCCCTGATGAAGATGGTTTAACCCCCTGATTATGATGGTTTAAACCCCCTGATGAAGATGGTTTAACGCCCTGGTTATGATAGTTTAACCCCCTGATTATGATGGTTTAACCCCCCTGATTATGATAGTTTAACCCCCTGATTATGATAGTTTAACCCCCTGATTATGATGGTTTAAACCCCCTGATGAAGATGGTTTAACCCCCTGATTATGATAGTTTAACCCCCTGAATATGATGGTTTAAACCCCCTGATGAAGATGGTTTAACCCCTGATTATGATGGTTTAAACCCCCTGAAGAAGATGGTTTAACGCCCTGGTTATGATAGTTTAACCTCCCTGATTATGATAGTTTAACCCCCTGATTATGATGGTTTAACCCCCTGATTATGATAGTTTAACCCCCTGATTATGATAGTTTAACCCCCTGATTATGATGGTTTAACCCCCTGATTATGATGGTTTAACTCCTTGATTATGATAACTAACCCCTTCATTACAATGGCTTAACCCCTTCATTATGATGGTTTTACCCTTTGATTAAGTTTGTGTAACTCTTGTGTACGATAATTAACCCCTTGAGTACGATGGTTTCACCCCCTGAGAAATCGTACTGAAATGTTTACGTCGTCGTACTCAAGAAATTAAGTCATCGTACCCAAGAGGTTAAACCATCGTACTCAAGGAAATAAGTCGTCGTACTCAGAGGATTAAGACGTTATACTGAAGGGGTTATGCCATCGTACTCAAGGAATTAAGTCATTGTACTCAAGAGGTTAACTATAATGTAAAATACCAGCTATAATTAAACTGTTTAAGTAAAGCATATTAAGTAAACTGCGGGTAAAAATATACTTAGAAATTTATAAACAAGTTAGAAATTGTTAGTAGAGTTAACTAGGTATGGTAACTAACAGGTAGAGTTAACTAGGTATGATAATTAACAGGTAGAGTTAACTAGGTATGATAATTAACAGGTTGAGTTAACTAGGTATGATAATTAACAGGTTGAGTTAACTAGGTATGATAATTAACAGGTTGAGTTAACTAGGTATGATAATTAACAGGCAGAGTTAACTAGGTATGATAATTAACAGGTATAGTTAACTAGGTATGATAATTAACAGGTAGAGTTAACTAGGTATGATAATTAACAGGTAGAGTTAACTAGGTATGATAATGAACAGAGTTAACTAGGTATGATAACAGGTTGAGCTAACTAGGTATGATAATTAACAGGCAGAGTTAATTAACCCAAGCCGGACGCAATGAACTATAATTAACCCAAGCCTGACGCAATGGACTATAATTTACTGTTCACAGTTGCCAAAGGTCACCGACAATGAAATTTGTGGAGGACGCGCGAGGCCACAGTCACCTGTGATTAGATACTGAAAAAAAATTAGTAATAAAATCACACCAGGTAGAGGAGTCTAAATGATGGCGGGAAAATCATCAAACAGTGTCAAATGATGGCAGTGGCGGGAACCATTATTTTTTTTTTTCACACACTGGGTAATAAATACTTTTTTGGCATCGATATTCGACGTGAATCAGGTCATTTAATTTTTAATTGGTAAAAAAAAAGATTTCACTTAATTATGCCGCGTTAAAAGGCACCGATAGCAGCACAGTTTGTTAAGTTGTAGATTATTTCCGTAATGTTTACATCAAGTCACGTCTGTCTTGGTAAAGTTCGTCGCACTTCACTGTAAACTGTCGTATAAAGTGAGTTGGTTAAATCCGAGGATGACGATGACGAAAGTTTGGACGAGGAAATAACGTGGTGATGAGTTATTTACTTGTCCTGCCTTTGAGGCGAAGCGAGGTGAGGCTAGGTGAGGCGAGGCTAGGTGACTGACTGTGTCCGCTCCCCGTGCCTGCTGAGCGATGAGTGACCAGCAACTGCCTCAACCACCACCAGCTCCTCCTACTACTACCACCACCACAACCACCAGCTGCTGCTACTACTACTACTACCACAACCACCAGCTGCTACTACTAGCACCACAACCACCTCCACCACTAATAGCACCACAACCACCTCCACCACCAGCTGCTACCACCACCTCCAGTTGCTACCACCACCACCTCCAGCTGCTACCTCCACCACCAGCTGCTACCACACAACCACCAGCTGCTGCTGCTACTACTACTACTACCACCTCAACCATCAGCTGCTACCACCACAAGCCACCAGCTGCTGCTACTACCACCACAACTTTTTTTTTTTTTTTAGAGTGGCCTCCAGCCTCCCCCAATAGCCATACCTTCGCCGCCATTTTATTACCTTAAAATTAAATATCCTAATACATAAGTAGCTATCCTAGCAATGTTGAGTTAGTTGAGCCGCAGATCTATGCTGCATTCAGTGACTGTAGCCTCATAGTCAATATCTGCAGCTGTTGTCGGCTTTGGGGCCGATGCTCTTGTTCCCCTGAGGCAGAACAAAGCAGACCTAAGGAGAAAGAAGGACAGTCGACATCTCATCCAGGCTGTAACATAGCTTCTGGGCTGCTGCTTCTGTTCGGATATCACCTCCGTGAGTCTGGCGTAGAAGCATCTTGCACTTGGTGCCATCCCACCAGAGGTTGTGAACACTAGAGTGAAGCTGCCTTGATCAACGTTCTGAATTCTCTCCCCATATGCCCTTATCTTGTCGTTCTAGTTCCTCCTGTGTGCAGCATCGAGAGCTAGGTTACAGTGACATGCGGCCATGGGATAAAAAATCCTGATGTCGAAGAAAGCTCGCTGTCCCCGCGTCCAGAATCCTCGAGCACTGACGTCAACACGGGCTTCGTTGGGTGTGTTTGAAGTCCTATGTTGGAAATTATCACCATCCAATGGAAGGAGGGTCGGTTCTACCCCGACATCACCGCAGATTTCCTTCAACATATTTGCTGTTAGATCCTTACTTCGTCATGCCTCATGCATATGAAACCCCTTTCTTGCACACCATGGCGTGATCGACGTCAAAGGAAGAGCCACACACGCATTGGGAGGCCAAACCTTCTACTTTCCTACCATACCTGAGAGCAATGGCATCTGTAAATTCTTGTTTATTGAGACTGAAACCATTTGCCCTTGTCGGTAACGTAGTTAACCAGTTCGAGGTTCCCACCTCCTGCTCTATAGCTACTTTTTTTTTCTTCAAATTCTCTGGTACTTGCAGCAACAGTTGCTGCAACTTATCACTTTGGCAGCGCTGTCGTTCTGTCATAATGGACCTTCGAATCTTGTTTACTTCACTGGTATCCACCTCACCTGTTGCGTTCTGAGCTGTTATGTGGTCAGTGAGGGCTGCCGTGAGCTTAACTGAGTTTTGATGTTCGGTGGCAGCAATTTCCTCTGGAATGGTCAATCCCATTCCTCTCAGTCTCGGTGGTAGTGCAAGGAGTAATCTTTCTGCTGGGGTTAAGTGAAGATGTTTCACTAATTTGGGAATGAAATTGACGCTGATAGCTTCTTCCAGAGGGTGGAGGAGGGGTCCGATATCAGGTATAGTGCGCATCTGGGTAGTTACAGCGATGCTTGACTCCATGGGTAAATGCCGTAAGAGCCGCATGTGGCTCTGTGTTAGCAATATCAGACAGAGCTTGGATTTCCCTAACCCATTCATTCACCTTTCCCGTTACTAATCGGTCTTGAAGTCCGTCGTGCCGATTACTGCGCCTAGTTGTCTTTGGCCATCCTTTGTTATTTTGACCTCACTTCCACTGAACACCTCCATTGCCCGTTCATAATGTTCTGGCTTCACAATGAGGAAGGACTTGCTGGCGTTTGGGTAGTACCCTATTTGTGGGCCTCGTGATGTCCTCCACTTTTCCTGCTCCTGTAAGGTCATCAGCGTGCGCCACTTGCTTGACCTCGGTTGTTTCAAATTTTATTGTGTGTTGGAGCACGGATAGGCCTATTACGTACATTGCCATTGCAACAGGGTCCCCCTGCGTTGTTCCCTCTGTTGACTGTATGATGGTATCACCTCTTAGAGCCTTGGTGTTTACTACATAAAGGTCTGGTGGATTCCTATAGGTGTTTTCAACATACATTGCAAAGCTTGGACACTTGATCGTGATGTTGTGCGGTGCAGCCTTGCGGTTAAGTATGTTAAATGCGTTTGAAGCGTCCACCACAACATCCTACTACCACCACAGCCTACTACCAGTACCACCACAACCTCCTACTACTACCACCACAACCTCCAACTACTACCATCGCCACAACCACCTACTACTACCGCAACCTCCACTACCACCAGCTCCTACTACTACCACCACCTCCACCACTAGCTCCTACCACTACCACCACCTCCACCACCACCTCCACCACAAGCTCCTACTACTACCATTACCACTAGCTCCTACCACTACCACCACCTCCACCACCAGCTCCTACTACTACCACTACCACTAGCTCCTACCACTACCACCACCTCCACCACCAGCTCCTACCACTACCACCACCTCCACCACCAGCTCCTACTACTACCACCACCTCCACCACCAGCTCCTACCACTACCACCACCTCCACCACCAGCTCCTACTACTACCACCACCACTAGCTCCTACTACTACCACCACCACTAGCTCCTACTACTACCACCACCACTAGCTCCTACTACTACCACCACCTCCACCACCAGCTCCTACTACTACCACCACCACTAGCTCCTACCACTACCACCACCACTAGCTCCTACCACTACCACCACCTCCACCACAAGCTCCTACTACTACCACCACCACCAGCTCCTACCACTACCACCACCACCAGCTCCTACCACTACCACCACCTCCACCACAAGCTCCTACTACTACCACTACCACCACCACCACCTCCACCTCCTACTACTACCACTACCACTAGCTCCTACCACTACCACCACCTCCACCACAAGCTCCTACTACTACCACTACCACTAACTCCTCCTACTACCACCACCTCCACCACTAGCTCCTACCACTACCACCACCACCTCCACCACCACCTCCACCACAAGCTCCTACTACTACCACTAGCTCCTCCTACTACCACCACCTCCACCACTAGCTCCTACCACTACCACCACCACCTCCACCACCACCTCCACCACTAGCTCCTACTACTACCACTACCACCACCTCCACCACTAGCTCCTACCACTACCACCACCTCCACCACCAGCTCCTACTACTACCACCACCACTAGCTCCTACCACTACCACCACCACCAGCTCCTACGACTACCACCACCTCCACCACAAGCTCCAACTACTACCACCACCTCCACCTCCTACTACTACCACTACCACTAGCTCCTACTACTACCACCACCTCCACCACCAGCTCCTACCACTACCACTACCACCAGCTCCTACTACTACCACCACTTCCACCACCAGCTCCTACTACTACCACCACCACTAGCTCCTACCACTACCACCACCACTAGCTCCTACCACTACCACCACCTCCACCACAAGCTCCTACTACTACCACCACCACCAGCTCCTACCACTACCACCACCACCAGCTCCTACCACTACCACCAGCTCCTACCACTACCACGACCTCCACCACAAGCTCCTACTACTACCACTACCACCACCTCCACCTCCTACTACTACCACTACCACTAGCTCCTACCACTACCACCACCTCCACCACAAGCTCCTACTACTACCACTACCACTAGCTCCTCCTACTACCACCACCTCCACCACTAGCTCCTACCACTACCACCACCACCTCCACCACCACCTCCACCACAAGCTCCTACTACTACCACTAGCTCCTCCTACTACCACCACCTCCACCACTAGCTCCTACCACTACCACCTCCACCACCACCTCCACCACTAGCTCCTACTACTACCACTACCACCACCTCCACCACTAGCTCCTACCACTACCACCACCTCCACCACCAGCTCCTACTACTACCACCACCACTAGCTCCTACCACTACCACCACCACCAGCTCCTACGACTACCACCACCTCCACCACAAGCTCCAACTACTACCACCACCTCCACCTCCTACTACTACCACTACCACTAGCTCCTCCTACTACCACCACCTCCACCACAAGCTCCTACTACTACCACTACCACCACCACCACTAGCTCCTACCACTACCACCACCTCCACCACCAGCTCCTACTACTACCACTACCACTAGCTCCTCCTACTACCACTACCACTAGCTCCTACCACTACCACCACCTCCACCACTAGCTCCTACCACTACCACCACCACCTCCACCACTAGCTCCTACCACTACCACCACCTCCACCACAAGCTCCTACTACTACCACTAGCTCCTCCTACTACCACCACATCCACCACTAGCTCCTACCACTACCACCACCACCTCCACCACCACCTCCACCACCACCTCCACCACAAGCTCCTACTACTACCACAACCACTAGCTCCTACCACTACCACCACCACCACCTCCACCTCCTTCTACTACCACTACCACTAGCTCCTCCTACTACCACCACCTCCACCACTAGCTCCTCCTACTACCACCACCTCCACCACTAGCTCCTACCACCACCTCCACCACCAGCTCCTACTACTACCACCACCTCCACCACTAGCTCCTACCACCACCTCCACCACTAGCTCCGACTACTACCACCACCACTAGCTCCTACTACTACCACCACCACCAGCTCCTACTACTACCACCACCTCCACCACTAGCTCCTACCACTACCACCACCTCCACCACTAGCTCCTACTACTACCACCACCACTAGCTCCTACCACTACCACCACCACTAGCTCCTACCACTACCACCACCACCAGCTCCTACTACTACCACTACCACCACCACCAACTCCTACTACTACCACCACCACCACCTCCACCACCACCTCCACCACAAGCTCCTACTACTACCACCACCACCAGCTCTTACCACTACCACCACCTCCACCACAAGCTCCTACCACTACCACCACCTCCACCACAAGCTCCTACTACTACCACCACCACCAGCTCCTACCACTACCACCACCACCACCACCAGCTCCTACCACTACCACCACCTCCACCACAAGCTCCTATTACTACCACTACCACCACCACCACCTCCACCTCCTACTACTACCACTAGCTCCTACCACTACCACCACCTCCACCACAAGCTCCTACTACTACCACCACCACTAGCTCCTACCACTACCACCACCACTAGCTCCTACCACCACCTCCACCACAAGCTCCTACCACCACCTCCACCACAAGCTCCTACTACTACCACCACCACTAGCTCCTACCACTACCACCACCACTAGCTCCTACCACCACCTCCACCACAAGCTCCTACTACTACCACCACCACTAGCTCCTACCACTACCACCACCTCCACCACCAGCTCCTACTACTACCACTACCTCCTCCTACTACCACCACCTCCACCACTAGCTCCAACCACTACCACCACCTCCACCACCAGCTCCTACCACTACCACCACCACTAGCTCCTACCACCACCTCCACCACAAGCTCCTACTACTACCACCACCACTAGCTCCTACCACTACCACCACCTCCACCACCAGCTCCTACTACTACCACTAGCTCCTCCTACTACCACCACCTCCACCACTAGCTCCTACCACTACCACCACCTCCACCACCAGCTCCTACCACTACCACCACCACTAGCTCCTACCACTACCACCACCACTAGCTCCTACCACCACCTCCACCACCAGCTCCTACCACTACCACCACCACTAGCTCCTACCACTACCACCACCTCCACCACCAGCTCCTACTACTACCACTACCACTAGCTCCTCCTACTACCACCACCTCCACCACTAGCTCCTACCACTACCACCACCTCCACCACTAGCTCCTACCACTACCACCACCTCCACCACCAGCTCCTACCACTACCACTAGCTCCTCCTACTACCACCACCTCCACCACTAGCTCCTACCACTACCACCACCTCCACCACCAGCTCCTACCACTACCACTACCACCAGCTCCTACCACTACCACTACCACTAGCTCCTCCTACTACCACCACCTCCACCACTAGCTCCTACCACTACCACCACCTCCACCACTAGCTCCTACCACTACCACCAGCTCCTACCACTACCACTACCACTAGCTCCTCCTACTACCACCACCTCCACCACTAGCTCCTACCACTACCACCACCTCCACCACTAGCTCCTACTACTACCACCACCACTAGCTCCTACCACTACCACCACCTCCACCACCAGCTCCTACTACTACCACTACCACTAGCTCCTCCTACTACCACCACCTCCACCACTAGCTCCTACTACTACCACCACCTCCACCACAAGCTCCTACTACTACCACCACCTCCACCACTAGCTCCTACCACTACCACCACCTCCACCACCAGCTCCTACCACTACCACCACCTCCACCACAAGCTCCTACTACTACCACCACCTCCACCACTAGCTCCTACCACTACCACCACCTCCACCACTAGCTCCTACCACTACCACCACCTCCACCACTAGCTCCTACCACTACCACCACCTCCACCACAAGCTCCTACTACTACCACCACCTCCACCACTAGCTCCTACCACTACCACCACCTCCACCACTAGCTCCTACCACTACCACCACCTCCACCACTAGCTCCTACTACTACCACCACCTCCACCACAAGTTCCTACTACTACCACCACCACTAGCTCCTACGACTACGACTACCTCCACCACAAGCTCCTACGACTACCACCACCTCCACCACTAGCTCCTACGACTACCTTCACCACAAGCTGCTACCACCACTACCACCAGCTGCTACCACCACTACCACCAGCTGCTACCACCATTACCACCAGCTGCTACCACCAATACCACCAGCTGCTACCACCACTACCACCATCTCCTACTACTACCACGACCTTCTACTGCTACTACCACCACTACTACCAGCTCTTACTACCACCATCACCACTACCATCTCCTTCTACTACCAATACCATGAACAGCAGGTGTTACCCACTACTAAACTACCATCACAAACACATCAATGCCACCCACCCACCCACACTAGTGCCAACCCTAAAACTAGTGCCACCCTCCAACCTATACTAGTGCCACCCACCCACCCACACTAGTGCCAACCCTAAAACTAGTGCCAACCCTAAAACTAGTGCCACCCTCCAACCTATACTAGTGCCACCCACCCACCCACACTAGTGCCAACCCTAAAACTAGTGCCACCCTCCAACCTACACTAGTGCCACCCTACCACCCACACTAGTGCCACCCTACCACCCACACTAGTGCCACCCTACCACCCACACTAGTGCCACCCTACCACCCACACTAGTGCCACCCTACCACCCACACTAGTGCCTCCTTTACTACCACCCACACTAGTGCCACCCTACCACCCACACTAGTGCCACCCTACCACCCACACTAGTGCCACCCACCCACACTAGTGCCACCCTACCACCCACACTAGTGCCTCCTTTACTACCACCCACGCTAGTGCCACCCTACCACCCACACTAATGCCACCCTACCACCCACACTAGCGCCTCCTTTACTACCACCCATCCTCGTACTGTCATCCATTCACCAGCGCTCCGCCCACCACAACAATAGAACCACTTCCAAATCCCTTACCATATTTATCTCTCTCTCTCTCTCTCTCTCTCTCTCTCTCTCTCTCTCTCTGTAATCAACATTGAGACGCATCATCACTACCTGCCACAGTGAGGTTCCACCTATCCTTCGCCATCTTGATATACTCACTTCGAGTGGCAGAGTTCAAGTCGAAGTTGATTTTTTTTCTCATTCTATACAATCAAATGTTACCTAATTTCTCGTAGCTGTAACCGCGAATGTAATTGTACTCCAGGGAAATCGTAATCAGGTCAAATGTACTTAAACCAATTCAGTCTAATCTTAATGTACAGTAATCAAGAAAAATCACTGTAATCCTAACCATAATCCAAAATATTTATAATTAGATTGTGTAATCCTAATCGTAATGCAGAAAAATGCAGATGTAACGTATCAATCATAGCCGGTGCCGTGTGAAGGTCAGCGGTGGCGGCGACCCTCCCTACACCACTCATCACTAGCCTCTAGATCACTGTCCAACATTATTACCCAGTCCTTTTATATCAGTCACAGATCAATCACTCATGTTTACACTGTTTTTTTGGTGGGAGTTTGGTGGTGTGTTCCGGTGGAGAGAAGTGAGAGGGGTTAACAACCGGCAACCAGAGTGCCACCGGACACGTCCTCATCCCATGGTGGTCAAGACGTGGGTCCGTGTCTGTCTGTCTGTGTTTGTAAAGATATATGTTAGTGCTTCCATAATTATATGTATGCTTAGAATGTGTGTATACCTGTACATACAGTATGGACTATACTTGTATATAGGCGTGCGTCATAAATATTAGGTTAACACACACACGCACGCACACACACACACACACACACACACACACACACACACATTCTCTGTTACTGCAGGTTTTACTGCACCACAAAAATTGGATTGGGAACAGTTTACAAATATTTGTGTAGTAATACTGGGGATGGCTTACTGAGGGTGCCACCAGGGTGTGTTGAGGGTACCACCAGGGTGTGTTGAGGGTGCCACCAGGGTGTGTTGAGGGTACCACCAGGGTGTGTTGAGGGTGCCACCAGGGTGTGTTGAGGGTGCCACCAGGGTGTGTTGAGGGTACCACCAGGGTGTGTTGAGGGTGCCACCAGGGTGTGTTGAGGGTACCACCAGGGTGTATTGAGGGTGCCACCAGGTGTGTGTTGAGGGTGCCACCAGGGTGTGTTGAGGGTACCACCAGGGTGTATTGAGGTGCCACCAGGTGTGTGTTGAGGGTGCCACCACGGTGTGTTGAGGGTGCCACCAGGGTGTGTTGAGGGTCCTACCAGGTGTGTGTTGAGGGTGCCACCAGGGTGTGTTGAAGGTGCCACCAGGGTGTGTTGAGGGTACCACCAGGGTGTGTTGAGGGTGCCACCAGGGTGTGTTGAGGGTGCCACCAGGGTGTGTTGAGGGTGCCACCAGGGTGTATTGAGGGTGCCACCAGGGGTGTGTTGAGGGTGCCACCAGGGTGTGTTGAGGGTGCCACCAGGGTGTGTTGATGTTGCCACTAGGGTGTGTTGATGTTGCCACCAGGGATGTGTTGAGGGTCCTACCAGGTGTGTGTTGAGGGTGCCACCAGGGTGTGTTGAGGGTGCCACCAGGGTGTGTTGAGGGTCCTACCAGGTGTGTGTTGAGGGTCCTACCAGGTGTGTGTTGAAGGTCCTACCAGGTGTGTGTTGAGGGTCCTACCAGGTGTGTGTTGAGGGTGCCACCAGGGGTGAGTGTATGCAAAATCTGATATGTGGGACCAAGAGAGAGACAAACAGACAAGCAAATATAGATACCGTATAGAGAGAGAGGTAAAGTGGGGAATAAAACCACAACACAACAACCAACCAACCGCTAACACACATCTACGGCTACCAACCACAACCAGCCTACCATCTACTCTCAACACACACACACACACACACACCTAAACATATTACCACACGCTATACACGGGACTGAACATTAGTAGCAGTAGTAGTAGTTAGGACTATTTAGTTATCACATTCCCTTCACGATTTAACTAGGTGCTTGGACGGGTCCATAGGAGGCCTTTGATAGTTAATTAAACATCTAAATTATCCCCAGCTTGAATAAATAACCAGACAGGTAAATAGGACGTAATGGCCGAGGGTTGAAACACTAATTAGGCACAGGTAGCTCCCACCCCCAGCTGACCCTCTCCTGACCCTCAACAGCTGACCTCACCCACCTCCTCACCCTCAACAGCTGACCCATCTCCTTACCCTCAATAGCCGACCCTCTCCTGACCATCAACAACTGACCCCATCCTGACCCTCAACAGCTGATTCCCCCTTACCCTCAACAGCTCACCCCCCCTCTTCTCACCCTCAACAGCTAACCTTACCCCCTGCTCACCTTCAACTGCTGATCTCATCCTTCTCACCCTCAACAGCTGACCCTCTCCTCACCCTCAACAGCTGACTTCACCCACTCGTCACATTCAACAGCTGACTTCACCCCTCTCCTCACCAGCTGACCTCACCCCCTCCTCACCCTCAACAGCTGACCTCACCCACCTCCTCACTCTCAACAGCTGACCTCACCCACCTCCTCACCCTCAACAGCTGACCTCACCCACCTCCTCACCCTCAACAGCTGACCTCACCCACCTCCTCGCCCTCAACAGCTGACCTCACCCGCCTCACCCACAAGAGCTGGACACGTTCACTCTGTCTTATTAATTAATCGCTGGCTGGAGGTTGGTCGCTGGGAGTGTTTGCTGCCTCTGGTATTATCATTTACTGAACTGAATCACGTGAAGATTAGCTTAGGATAGTCTCCCCAGTTTACTTCACCCTAAGATTAATCACCCTGACGCTAACCTAACCTAACCCAAGTAGCGTTAGGGTGTTTAATCAGGTGAAATGAACTGGGGTGCCCAATCTTCAGGTTAGGTTAGGTTAGGTTAGGTTAGGTTAGGTTAAGAACAGTTTGGTTAAGTTTAGTTACGTTGGGTTTAGTTAGGTTTGGTTTAGTAGGGTTAGATTAAGTTAGAGTTCTGTAGCTTGAGGTTAGGTTAAATTACACTACATTAGCATAGATTTAATACGAGTAGGTTAGGTTAAATTTTTTTTAATTATGTTAGGTTAAGTTGGGGTAAATTAAATTACATTAAGTTGGGTCTGATTTACTTAAACTAGGTTAGGGCAAGTTAGGTTAAAATTAATTGAGGTTAAATTTGGTTAGTTTAGGTTAAATTTCATTAAATTAGTTCGGATTTACTTAGACGACTGTAGGTTAGGTTAAGTTAGGTTAAATTAAATCAAGTTACGACTGGGTTAAATTAAATAAAGTTAGGTTAAATGTGGTTAGTTTAGGTTGGGTTAGGGTAGGGTTAGGTTGGGTTGGGTTAGCGTAGGGTTTTGTTGGGTTGGGTTAGGGTAGGGTTGGGTTGGGTTAGGGTAGGGTTGGGTTGGGTTAGGGTAGGGTTGGGTTGGGTTAGGGTAGGGTTAGGTTGGGTTGGGTTAGCGTAGGGTTATGTTGGGTTGGGTTAGGGTAGGGTTGGTTTGGGTTAGGGTAGGGTTGGGTTGGGTTAGGGTAGGGTTAGGTTGGGTTGGGTTAGCGTAGGGTTATGTTGGGTTGGGTTAGGGTAGGGTTGGTTTGGGTTAGGGTAGGGTTGGGTTGGGTTATGTTTAGGTTAAATTAATACCTTGGTGAGAATTTTAGCACCACTCTTCTACACATGGACCTCCCAGCTGACTCTCTCTGGTGGCATGAAGAAAAAAAGTATATTAGCCGGATAATATATGTACGTGTGGACCTGAGGCGGTGGGTAATTAGCCTTTGTTTACCTGGTCATTAAAAGTAATTAGTCAGAAGGTAATTAGTGAAGAGGTCAAGTGGCGAGGTCAGGTCATAGTTGTGACTGACCTGTGACCCGTACTGCACCACCTATCTACCTATGACTACTCTACTTTCTACAGTTTTGTCATTGTCTACCTGTCTACTTCCTTCGTTGTCTACCTGTCTACTTCCTTCGTTGTCTACCTGTCTACTTTCATTATGTTCTTTTTTTTTCGTATCTACTTATTTACTTTTTGTCTATTTGTCTGCGTACATTATCTACTTGTCTACTTTCATTATCTATTTGTCTACTTTCATTTTCTGTGTCTACTTTCTTTATATCTTTCTTTACTTTTATTAGGTTTCTTTATTTTCATTATCTATTTATCCACTTTCATTATCTACTTATCTACTTTCATTATCTAGTTGTCTATATTATCGTCTTGTCTACTTCATTATCTACTTGTCTACTTTTATTAACTGTTTGTCTACTTTCATTATCTACTAGTGTAAGGCGACCTGTGGAGTAATGGTCAGCATGCTCGCCTAGCAAGCGAGCGGACCCGGGCAGGGTGAAACTATGGGCAAGTTTCTTTACGCCATTTGCCTCTGTCTACCCAGCAGTAATTGGGGACCTGGATGTTAATCGATTTGCGGATCGGGTTCCGGGGTAATGGTTAGCCAGTGCAGTTGGCGAGTTATTTGGTTTTCTCGGACTATTCCTTGACACTGTGTTGGCGACAGCTTCTACACCTTAAACAAATTCACGCATAGGTAGTCCTAGGGTCGGCCATCCTGGAAATTACTGGAAACAATAATTTCAAACTAATCGAAATCACCTGGAGAAGCACAAGTTGATCAATGATTCCCAACATGGCTTCTCAAGTGGGCGTTCATGTCTGACTATTCTATTAACTTTCTTTTCAACTGTTTTCGAATCAGTGGATGATGGGCACGATTATGATATGATATACCTCGACTTTAGCAAAGCCTTCCACAGAGTCTCCCACGAGAGACTAATATGAAAAGTGGAGGCTCATAGAATTGGAGGAGAGAATTCTAAAATGGATTAGGGCGTGGTTACAGGACAGGAAACAGTGACTAAGCTTTAAGGCCGCTACATCCGATTGGGGTAACGTCACTAGTGGAGTACCCCAAGGCTCAGTACTTGGACCATTATTATTTATTCTACAGTATACATAAGCGACATAGATATAGGCGTAGACAGTAAATTGCTGATGACTCCGCGAAACTACAGGAAGATCTAAACAAATTTTTCGAGTGGTCTGAAAAATGGCGGATGAAATTTGATGTTGACAAATGTAAAGTACTCAGTCTAGGAGATGTAAACAGAGAAACAAGATGTGAGATGAACAACGATGTTATAGAGAAGTCCGACTGTGAGAAAGATTTAGGAGAAATGATTTGTAGGAATCTTAAACCAAGTCAACAATGTGTATTTGCTCGAAACAAGGCTCAAAAAGTACTTGGGTTCATACAAAGGAGTGGTAGTTACAAGACTAGAGAGGTCATCCTAAAACTATGTCTTGCGCTTGTTTGACCTCACTTGGATTACGCCATTCAGTTCTGGTCACCGTACTACAGAATGGATATAGAATCCCCAGAAAGAATCCAGAGGAGAATGACAAAACTAATCCCAGGCATTAGGAACCTTGAGTACAGAGACAGGTTAAAGCATCTTAATTTGCACTCCTCGAGAGACGTGGAGTGAGGGGCGATATGATTGAGGTGTATAAATGGAAATCAGGGCTAAACAAAGCTGATATAACAAGGGTACTCAAACTATCCAACCAGGAGCAAACTCGTAACAATGAGTGGAACAAGTTCCGAAACATCATCATTAACTCGAACACGCTGGGTAGCCATAGGTTGGATGAATAAATGAGCGACAGGGGTTGGGTGTAAACAGGACTGCCCATTATCGCTGCAGAGTCCTCCATTCTTACGTTCTTATGTACGTTCTTATTATCTGTGTCTACATTTCACTATCTACTTGTCTAATTTCATTATATTTTTGTCTACCTTCGTTATCTAAGTACTTATCTACTTGTCTACTTCCATTATCCACTCTCTCTCTCATAGGCCATAAGCTAATTAACTCTCAAGCGACAACTTCCCGGCCATGGATGAAACTTCGTACACACGCATCACGGTCGTCATAACACCCTCCTTCCTTCCTTCCTTTCTTCCTTCCGCCCCTCTCCCCCTTTCTTTCCTTTGCACCCCTCCATCCCGCTCTGGCTCCCCCCTCCATCCTTCCCTCCCCTTCTCTTCCTCTCTCTCTCTCCTACCCGCATTAACCCTTCCTCCTTCTTCCATTTTTCCACTTTCCCTCCCTCCCTCCCTTTGACCACCTAGAAAGGAGAAGAGGAGGAGGAGGGGAATTGGAGAAAGAGGAAACGGATAAGAGAAGAAAGGAGAGGAAAGAGGGGAAGGGGAGGAGGAATAGGAGTGACAAACAAAAGTGAGTAGGAAGAAAAGAGGAAGAGGGAGGGGAGGAAAGGGTAAGAGAGGATAGGGAAGGATAAGAGAAGAAGAAAAAAAGGGTGAAGGGATGAAGAGGGAGGGGAGAGAATGAACAAATTAAATCATGAGCTGAATCATACTTGGTAATCTAACAACAACAACAATAACAACAACAATAACAATAACAACAACAACAACAATAACAACAACAACAACAATGGCAAAGTATATATATGTGATGAAAGTGGAAGAAGGAAAAATGTGAAGGGGATAGAAGAGGAATAGGAAGAGATATGATAAACGTAGATACAAACAGAGTGAATAATCATCGTAAGCAGGTGTAAAAGAGAGAGAGAGAGAGAGAGAGAGCTAAAAGGAGAAGAGAGACGATTGGAAAAGAGGGAAGTGAAAAGAGAGATAGAGAGAAAGGGTAGAAGAGAGGAAAGACGAAGGGAAAAGAGAGAGTCAGAAAGTGAAAAGAGAAAGTAAGAGCGAAAAGAGAACGAACGAGCGAGAGAGAGAGAGAGAGAGAGAGAGAGAGAGAGCAATAAGCTCCACGCATTACAAAATCAGGAGTTTATGTCCGGGTGCAGACGACATGAAAGGTTACCAGATTTCAACAGATTAAAACACTCGAAATCTGTACTCCCCATCGACGGATAATCTGGCTTACAACGGCGTCAGGTGAGGGAGTCAGTTCTTAACGCTGGTGGCAATTAATGCTTAGTAGCGCTGTGTGTTAACTGACGGTGTTATTATTATTATTATTATTATTATTATTATTATTATTATTATTATTATTATTATTATCATTATCATCATCGTTGTTATTATTGTTATTGTTATTGTTATTATTAGTAGTAGTGGTGTTGTTATTTTGGTTTTTGTTAATATTTTTATTATTATTATTATTATTATTATTATTATTATTATTATTGTTGTTGTTGGTGTCCTGTTTTATTTACGTCTCTTTATTAGTTATTTATCCAACAATATTTATATTACTTAAATTATAATTATTTTCAAGTAATCAAATTTTTTTAGTCATTAATAATGGTAACAATAAACAGTTAGAAATAATATAATAATTTCGAGTCAATTTGGGTCCATTTTTATGTATATATTCGTTTACTTGTGTGGTTTTTCGCGATCGCCAAATTTTTCGAGAGCGCCAAATTTTTTCGAGAACGCCAACTTTTTCGCGAGGCTACTGTGTTCACTGAGGATTCGGTAGATTACAGTAACAGCTGCTTAATTACATTCATTCATTACCTGTATTATAGAAGCCGCATATGTTAACTACTCCTTGTGTGTATGTGTGTGTAACAGAACGTAACCGCGCGTAACAGGACGTAACATCAAGTAACATCAAGTAACACTGTGAAATTGTAAGCGGAACTGAGATCTTGATGAAGACAACTGGTGAGGTACTGGTGGGAGGGGGAGGGAGGGAGGGCAGGTGGGAGGGAGGGAGCTATCCTAATCATTTATAACCTAACCTAACCGTCAGCCCAGGTGAGTTCATTGGACCCTGAGTCATTAATACTCACCTGTAACACCACACGTCCCATCCTCCTCCTCCCCCTCCTGTCGCTCATCCTTGTACCTGTGTGTCTCCCTTGTACCTGTGTGTGTCTCCCTTGTACCTGGGTGTGTCTCCCTTGTACCTGTGTGTGTCTCCCTTGTACCTGTGTGTCTCTCCCTTGTACCTGTGTGTGTCTCCCTTGTACCTGTGTGTCTCTCCCTTGTACCTGTGTGTCTCTCCCTTGTACCTGTGTGTCTCTCCCTTGTAACTGTGTCTCGCTCCCTTGTACCTGTGTCTCTCCCTTGTACCTGTGTGTCTCTCCCTTGTACCTGTGTGTCTCTCCCTTGTACCTGTGTGTCTCTCCCTTGTACCTGTGTGTCTCTCCCTTGTACCTGTGTGTCTCTACCTTGTACCTGTGTGTCTCCCTTGTACCTGTGTGTCTCCCTTGTACCTGTGTGTCTCTCCCATGTAATTGTGTCTCGCTCCCTTGTACCTGTGTGTGTCTCCCTTGTACCTGTGTGTGTCTCCCTTGTACCTGTGTGTGTCTCCCTTGTACCTGTGTGTGTCTCCCTTGTACCTGTGTGTGTCTCCCTTGTACCTGTGTGTCTCCCTTGTACCTGTGTGTCTCTCCCTTGTACCTGTGTGTCTCCCTTGTACCTGCGTGTCTCCCTTGTACCTGTGCGTGTCTCCCTTGTACCTGTGTGTGTCTCCCTTGTACCTGTGTGTGTCTCCCTTGTACCTGTGTGTCTCTCCCTTGTACCTGTGTGTGTCTCCCTTCTACCTGTGTGTGTCTCCCGTGTACCTGTGTGTGTCTCCCGTGTACCTGTGTGTGTCTCCCTTGTACCTGTGTGTGTCTCCCTCGTACCTGTGTGTGTCTCCCTTGTACCTGTGTCTCTCCCTTGTACCTGTGTGTCTCCCTTGTACCTGTGTGTCTCCCTTGTACCTGTGTGTGTCTCCCTTGTACCTGTGTGTGTCTCCCTTGTACCTGTGTGTGTCTCCCTTGTACCTGTGTGTGTCTCCCTTGTACCTGTGTGTGTCTCCCTTGTACCTGTGTCTCTCCTTGTACCTGTGTGTCTCTCCCTTGTACCTGTGTGTGTCTCCCTTGTACCTATGTGTATCTCCCTTGTACCTGTGTGTGTCTCCCGTGTACCTGTGTGTGTCTCCCTTGTACCTGTGTGTGTCTCCCTTGAACCTGTGTGTATCTCCCTTGTACCTGTGTGTGTCTCCCTTGTACCTGTGTCTCTCCCTTGTACCTGTGTGTCTCCCTTGTACCTGTGTGTGTCTCCCTTGTACCTGTGTGTGTCTCCCTTGTACCTGTGTGTGTCTCCCTTGTACCTGTGTGTGTCTCCCTTGTACCTGTGTGTCTCCCTTGTACCTGTGTGTCTCCCTTGTACCTGTGTGTCTCTCCCTTGTACCTGTGTGTCTCCCTTGTACCTGCGTGTCTCCCTTGTACCTGTGCGTGTCTCCCTTGTACCTGTGTGTGTCTCCCTTGTACCTGTGTGTGTCTCCCTTGTACCTGTGTGTCTCTCCCTTGTACCTGTGTGTGTCTCCCTTCTACCTGTGTGTGTCTCCCGTGTACCTGTGTGTGTCTCCCGTGTACCTGTGTGTGTCTCCCTTGTACCTGTGTGTGTCTCCCTCGTACCTGTGTGTGTCTCCCTTGTACCTGTGTCTCTCCCTTGTACCTGTGTGTCTCCCTTGTACCTGTGTGTCTCCCTTGTACCTGTGTGTGTCTCCCTTGTACCTGTGTGTGTCTCCCTTGTACCTGTGTGTGTCTCCCTTGTACCTGTGTCTCTCCTTGTACCTGTGTGTCTCTCCCTTGTACCTGTGTGTGTCTCCCTTGTACCTATGTGTATCTCCCTTGTACCTGTGTGTGTCTCCCGTGTACCTGTGTGTGTCTCCCTTGTACCTGTGTGTGTCTCCCTTGAACCTGTGTGTGTCTCCCTTGTACCTGTGTGTGTCTCCCTTGTACCTGTGTCTCTCCCTTGTACCTGTGTGTCTCCCTTGTACCTGTGTGTGTCTCCCTCGTACCTGTGTGTGTCTCCCTTGTACCTGTGTCTCTCCCTTGTACCTGTGTCTCTCCCTTGTACCTGTGTGTCTCCCTTGTACCTGTGTGTGTCTCCCTTGTACCTGTGTGGCTCTCCCTTGTACCTGTGTGTCTCCCTTGTACCTGTGTGTCTCTCCCTTGTACCTGTGTGTGTCTCCCTTGTACCTGTGTGTGTCTCCCTTGTACCTGTGTCTCTCTCCCTTGTACCTGTGTCTCTCTCCCTTGTACCTGTGTCTCTCCCTTGTACCTGTGTGTCTCCCTTGTACCTGTGTGTGTCTCCCTTGTACCTGTGTCTCTCTCCCTTGTACCTGTGTGTGTCTCCCTTGTAACTGTGTGTGTCTCCCTTGTACCTGTGTGTCTCCCATGTACCTGTGTGTCTCCCTTGTACCTGTGTGTGTCTCCCTTGTACCTGTGTGTGTCTCCCGTGTACCTGTGTGTGTCTCCCTTGTACCTGTGTGTCTCTCCCTTGTACCTGTGTGTGTCTCCCTTGTACCTGTGTGTCTCTCCCTTGTACCTGTGTGTCTCCCTTGTACCTGTGTGTCTCCCTTGTACCTGTGTGCGTCTCCCTTGTACCTGTGTGTCTCTCCCTTTTACCTGTGTGTCTCCCTTGTACCTGTGTGCGTCTCCCTTGTACCTGTGTGTCTCTCCCTTGTACCTGTGTCTCTCCCTTGTACCTGTGTGCGTCTCCCTTGTACCTGTGTGTCTCCCTTGTACCTGTGTGTCTCCCTTGTACCTGTGTGCGTCTCCCTTGTACCTGTGTGTCTCTCCCTTGTACCTGTGTCTCTCCCTTGTACCTGTGTGTGTCTCCCTTGTACCTGTGTGTCTCCCTTGCACCTGTGTGTCTCTCCCTTTTACCTGTGTGTGTCTCCCTTGTACCTGTGTGTCTCCCTTGTACCTGTGTGTCTCTCCCTTTTACCTGTGTATGTCTCCCTTGTACCTGTGTGTCTCTCCCTTGTACCTGTGTGTGTCTCCCTTGTACCTGTGTGTGTCTCCCTTGTAACTGGGTGTGTCTCCCTTGTACCTGTGTGTCTCCCTTGTAACTGGGTGTGTCTCCCTTGTACCTGTGTGTCTCCCTTGTACCTGTGTGTGTCTCCCTTGTACCTGTGTGTGTCTCCCTTGTACCTGTGTGTGTCTCCCTTGTACCTGTGTGTGTCTCCCTTGTACCTGTGTGTGTTTCCCTTGTAACTGGGTGTGTCTCCCTTGTACCTGTGTGTCTCCCTTGTAACTGTGTGTGTCTCCCTTGTAACTGTGTGTGTCTCCCTTGTAATTGTGTGTGTCTCCCTTGTACCTGTGTCTCCCTTGTAACTGTGTGTGTCTCCCTTGTACCTGTGTGTCTCCCTTGTAACTGTGTGTCTCCCTTGTACCTGTGTGTGTCTCCCTTGTACCTGTGTGTGTCTCCCTTGTACCTGTGTGTGTCTCCCTTGTACCTGTGTGTGTCTCCCTTGTACCTGTGTGTGTCTCCCTTGTACCTGTGTGTGTCTCCCTTGTACCTGTGTGTGTCTCCCTTGTACCTGTGTGTGTCTCCCTTGTACCTGGGTGTGTCTCCCTTGTACCTGTGTGTGTCTCCCTTGTACCTGTGTGTCTCTCCCTTGTACCTGTGTGTCTCCCTTGTACCTGTGTGTCTCTCCCTTGTAACTGTGTCTCGCTCCCTTGTACCTGTGTGTGTCTCCCTTGTACCTGTGTGTGTCTCCCTTGTACCTGTGTGTGTCTCCCTTGTACCTGTGTGTCTCTCCCTTGTACCTGTGTGTCTCCCTTGTACCAGTGTGTCTCCCTTGTACCTGTGTGTCTCTCCCATGTAATTGTGTCTCGCTCCCTTGTACCTGTGTGTGTCTCCCTTGTACCTGTGTGTGTCTCCCTTGTACCTGTGTGTGTCTCCCTTGTACCTGTGTGTGTCTCCCTTGTACCTGTGTCTCTCCTTGTACCTGTGTGTCTCTCCCTTGTACCTGTGTGTCTCCCTTGTACCTGTGTGTCTCTCCCTTGTACCTGTGTGTGTCTCCCTTGTACCTGTGTGTATCTCCCTTGTACCTGTGCGTGTCTCCCGTGTACCTGTGTGTGTCTCCCTTGTACCTGTGTGTGTCTCCCTTGTACCTGTGTGTGTCTCCCTTGTACCTGTGTGTGTCTCCCTTGTAACTGTGTGTGTCTCCCTTGTACCTGTGTGTGTCTCCCTTGTACCTGTGTGTGTCTCCCTTGTACCTGTGTGTCTCTCCCTTGTACCTGTGTGTCTCTCCCTTGTACCTGTGTGTCTCACCCTTGTACCTGTGTGTCTCTCCCTTGTACCTGTGTGTCTCTCCCTTGTACCTGTGTGTGTCTCCCTTGTACCTGTGTGTGTCTCTCCCTTGTACCTGTGTGTGTCTCTCCCTTGTACCTGTGTGTGTCTCTCCCTTGTACCTGTGTGTCTCCCTTGTACCTGTGTGTGTCTCCCTTGTACCTGTGTGTGTCTCCCTTGTACCTGTGTGTGTCTCCCTTGTACCTGTGTGTCTCTCCCTTGTAACTGTGTGTCTCTCCCTTGTACCTGTGTGTGTCTCCCTTGTACCTGTGTGTGTCTCCCTTGTACCTGTGTGTCTCTCCCTTGTAACTGTGTGTCTCCCTTGTACCTGTGTGTGTCTCCCTTGTACCTGTGTGTCTCTCCCTTGTAGCTGTGTGTGTCTACCTTGTACCTGTGTGTTTCCCCCTTGTACCTGTGTGTCTCTCCCTTGTAGCTGGGTGTGTCTCCCTTGTACCTGTGTGTCTCTCCCTTGTACCTGTGTGTGTCTCCCTTGTACCTGTGTGTCTCCCTTGTACCTGTGTGTCTCTCCCTTGTACCTGTGTGTGTCTCCCTTGTACCTGTGTGTGTCTCCCTTGTACCTGTGTGTCTCCCTTGTACCTGTGTGTCTCTCCTTGTACCTGTGTGTCTCCCTTGTACCTGTGTGTCTCTCCCTTGTACCTGTGTGTCTCCCTTGTACCTGTGTGTGTCTCCCTTGTACCTGTGTGTCTCTCCCTTGTACCTGTGTGTCTCTCCCTTGTACCTGTGTGTGTCTCCCTTGTACCTGTGTGTCTCCCTTGTAACTCTGTGTCTCTCCCTTGTAACTGTGTGTGTCTCCCTTGTACCTGTGTGTCTCTCCCTTGTACCTGTGTGTGTCTCCCTTGTACCTATGTGTCTCCCTTGTACCTGTGTGTCTCCCAAGTGAAACTGTGTGTCTCCCTTGTACCTGTGTGTCTCCCTTGTAACTGTGTGTGTCTCCCTTGTACCTGTGTGTCTCCCTTGTACCTGTGTGTGTCTCCCTTGTACCTGTGTGTGTCTCCCTTGTACCTGTGTGTCTCTCCCTTGTACCTGTGTGTCTCCCTTGTACCTGTGTGTGTCTCCCTTGTACCTGTGTGTCTCCCTTGTAACTGTGTGTGTCTCCCTTGTACCTGTGTGTCTCCCTTGTACCTGTGTGTGTCTCCCTTGTACCTGTGTGTCTCTCCCTTGTACCTGTGTGTCTCTCCCTTGTACCTGTGTGTGTCTCCCTTGTACCTGTGTGTGTCTCCCTTGTACCTGTGTGTCTCCCTTGTACCTGTGTGTCTCCCTTGTACCTGTGTGTGTCTCCCTTGTACCTGTGTGTCTCCCTTGTACCTGTGTGTCTCCCTTGTACCTGTGTGTGTCTCCCTTGTACCTGTGTGTGTCTCCCTTGTACCTGTGTGTGTCTCCCTTGTACCTGTGTGTGTCTCCCTTGTACCTGTGTGTGTCTCCCTTGTACCTGTGTGTCTCCCTTGTACCTGTGTGTCTCCCTTGTACCTGTGTGTGTCTCCCTTGTACCTGTGTGTCTCCCTTGTACCTGTGTGTGTCTCCCTTGTACCTGTGTGTCTCTCCCTTGTACCTGTGTGTCTCCACTGTGTGTCTCCCTTGTACCTGTGTGTGTCTCCCTTGTACCTGTGTGTCTCTCCCTTGTACCTGTGTGTCTCCCTTGTACCTGTGTGTGTCTCCCTTGTACCTGTGTGTCTCTCCCTTGTACCTGTGTGTGTCTCCCTTGTACCTGTGTGTCTCTCCCTTGTACCTGTGTGTCTCCCTTGTACCTGTGTGTCTCCCTTGTACCTGTGTGTCTCCCTTGTAACTGTGTGTGTCTCCCTTGTACCTGTGTGTCTCCCTTGTACCTGTGTGTGTCTCCCTTGTACCTGTGTGTCTCCCTTGTACCTGTGTGTGTCTCCCTTGTACCTGTGTGTGTCTCCCTTGTACCTGTGTGTCTCTCCCTTGTACCTGTGTGTCTCCCTTGTACCTGTGTGTGTCTCCCTTGTACCTGTGTGTCTCCCTTGTACTGTGTGTCTCCCTTGTACCTGTGTGTCTCCCTTGTACCTGTGTGTGTCTCCCTTGTACCTGTGTGTCTCTCCCTTGTACCTGTGTGTGTCTCCCTTGTACCTGTGTGTCTCTCCCTTGTACCTGTGTGTGTCTCCCTTGTACCTGTGTGTGTCTCCCTTGTACCTGTGTGTCTCCCTTGTACCTGTGTGTGTCTCCCTTGTACCTGTGTGTGTCTCCCTTGTACCTGTGTGTGTCTCCCTTGTACCTGTGTGTGTCTCCCTTGTACCTGTGTGTCTCCCTTGTACCTGTGTGTGTCTCCCTTGTACCTGTGTGTCTCCCTTGTACCTGTGTGTGTCTCCCTTGTACCTGTGTGTCTCCCTTGTACCTGTGTGTGTCTCCCTTGTACCTGTGTGTCTCCCTTGTACCTGTGTGTCTCCCTTGTACCTGTGTGTCTCCCTTGTACCTGTGTGTCTCCCTTGTACCTGTGTGTGTCTCCCTTGTACCTGTGTGTCTCTCCCTTGTACCTGTGTGTGTCTCCCTTGTACCTGTGTGTCTCTCCTTGTACCTGTGTGTGTCTCCCTTGTACCTGTGTGTGTCTCCCTTGTACCTGTGTGTCTCTCCCTTGTACCTGTGTGTCTCTCCCTTGTACCTGTGTGTCTCCCTTGTACCTGTGTGTGTCTCCCTTGTACCTGTGTGTGTCTCCCTTGTACCTGTGTGTCTCCCTTGTACCTGTGTGTCTCCCTTGTACCTGTGTGTGTCTCCCTTGTACCTGTGTGTGTCTCCCTTGTACCTGTGTGTGTCTCCCTTGTACCTGTGTGTGTCTCCCTTGTAACTATGTGTGTCTCCCTTGTACCTGTGTGTGTCTCCCTTGTACCTGTGTGTGTCTCCCTTGTACCTGTGTGTCTCCCTTGTACCTGTGTCTCTCCCTTGTACCTGTGTGTCTCCCTTGTACCTGTGTGTGTCTCCCTTGTACCTGTGTGTGTCTCCCTTGTACCTGTGTGTGTCTCCCTTGTACCTGTGTGTGTCTCCCTTGTACCTGTGTGTCTCCCTTGTACCTGTGTGTGTCTCCCTTGTACCTGTGTGTGTCTCCCTTGTACCTGTGTGTCTCTCCCTTGTACCTGTGTGTGTCTCCCTTGTACCTGTGTGTCTCCCTTGTACCTGTGTGTGTCTCCCTTGTACCTGTGTGTCTCCCTTGTACCTGTGTGTGTCTCCCTTGTACCTGTGTGTCTCCCTTGTACCTGTGTGTCTCCCTTGTACCTGTGTGTCTCCCTTGTACCTGTGTGTCTCCCTTGTACCTGTGTGTGTCTCCCTTGTACCTGTGTGTGTCTCCCTTGTACCTGTGTGTGTCTCCCTTGTACCTGTGTGTCTCCCTTGTACCTGTGTGTGTCTCCCTTGTACCTGTGTGTGTCTCCCTTGTACCTGTGTGTGTCTCCCTTGTACCTGTGTGTCTCTCCCTTGTACCTGTGTGTCTCTCCCTTGTACCTGTGTGTCTCCCTTGTACCTGTGTGTCTCTCCTTGTACTGTGTGTCTCCCTTGTACCTGTGTGTCTCCCTTGTACCTGTGTGTCTCTCCCTTGTACCTGTGTGTGTCTCCCTTGTACCTGTGTGTGTCTCCCTTGTACCTGTGTGTCTCCCTTGTACCTGTGTGTCTCCCTTGTACCTGTGTGTGTCTCCCTTGTACCTGTGTGTCTCCCTTGTACCTGTGTGTCTCCCTTGTACCTGTGTGTCTCCCTTGTACCTGTGTGTCTCCCTTGTACCTGTGTGTCTCCCTTGTACCTGTGTGTGTCTCCCTTGTACCTGTGTGTCTCCCTTGTACCTGTGTGTGTCTCCCTTGTACCTGTGTGTGTCTCCCTTGTACCTGTGTGTGTCTCCCTTGTACCTGTGTGTCTCCCTTGTACCTGTGTGTCTCCCTTGTACCTGTGTGTCTCCCTTGTACCTGTGTGTGTCTCCCTTGTACCTGTGTGTGTCTCCCTTGTACCTGTGTGTCTCCCTTGTACCTGTGTGTCTCCCTTGTACCTGTGTGTGTCTCCCTTGTACCTGTGTGTCTCCCTTGTACCTGTGTGTCTCTCCCTTGTACCTGTGTGTGTCTCCCTTGTACCTGTGTGTGTCTCCCTTGTACCTGTGTGTCTCCCTTGTACCTGTGTGTCTCCCTTGTACCTGTGTGTCTCCCTTGTACCTGTGTGTGTCTCCCTTGTACCTGTGTGTCTCACTTGTACCTGTGTGTCTCCCTTGTACCTGTGTGTCTCCCTTGTACCTGTGTGTGTCTCCCTTGTACCTGTGTGTGTCTCCCTTGTACCTGTGTGTGTCTCCCTTGTACCTGTGTGTGTCTCCCTTGTACCTGTGTGTCTCTCCCTTGTACCTGTGTGTGTCTCCCTTGTACCTGTGTGTCTCCCTTGTACCTGTGTGTGTCTCCCTTGTACCTGTGTGTGTCTCCCTTGTACCTGTGTGTGTCTCCCTTGTACCTGTGTGTGTCTCCCTTGTACCTGTGTGTCTCCCTTGTACCTGTGTGTGTCTCCCTTGTACCTGTGTTTCTCCCTTGTACCTGTGTGTCTCCCTTGTACCTGTGTGTGTCTCCCTTGTACCTGTGTGTGTCTCCCTTGTACCTGTGTGTCTCCCTTGTACCTGTGTGTCTCCCTTGTACCTGTGTGTCTCTCCCTTGTACCTGTGTGTGTCTCCCTTGTACCTGTGTGTGTCTCCCTTGTACCTGTGTGTGTCTCCCTTGTACCTGTGTGTCTCCCTTGTACCTGTGTGTCTCCCTTGTACCTGTGTGTGTCTCCCTTGTACCTGTGTGTGTCTCCCTTGTACCTGTGTGTGTCTCCCTTGTACCTGTGTGTGTCTCCCTTGTACCTGTGTGTCTCCCTTGTACCTGTGTGTGTCTCCCTTGTACCTGTGTGTGTCTCCCTTGTACCTGTGTGTCTCCCTTGTACCTGTGTGTCTCCCTTGTACCTGTGTGTGTCTCCCTTGTACCTGTGTGTCTCCCTTGTACCTGTGTGTGTCTCCCTTGTACCTGTGTGTCTCCCTTGTACCTGTGTGTCTCCCTTGTACCTGTGTGTCTCCCTTGTACCTGTGTGTCTCCCTTGTACCTGTGTGTGTCTCCCTTGTACCTGTGTGTGTCTCCCTTGTACCTGTGTGTCTCCCTTGTACCTGTGTGTCTCTCCCTTGTACCTGTGTGTCTCCCTTGTACCTGTGTGTCTCCTTGTACCTGTGTCTCCCTGTACCTGTGTGTCTCCCTTGTACCTGTGTGTGTCTCCCTTGTACCTGTGTGTCTCTCCCTTGTACCTGTGTGTCTCCCTTGTACCTGTGTGTGTCTCCCTTGTACCTGTGTGTGTCTCCCTTGTACCTGTGTGTCTCCCTTGTACCTGTGTGTGTCTCCCTTGTACCTGTGTGTGTCTCCCTTGTACCTGTGTGTGTCTCCCTTGTACCTGTGTGTGTCTCCCTTGTACCTGTGTGTGTCTCCCTTGTACCTGTGTGTCTCCCTTGTACCTGTGTGTGTCTCCCTTGTACCTGTGTGTCTCCCTTGTACCTGTGTGTGTCTCCCTTGTACCTGTGTGTGTCTCCCTTGTACCTGTGTGTGTCTCCCTTGTACCTGTGTGTCTCTCCCTTGTACCTGTGTGTCTCCCTTGTACCTGTGTGTGTCTCCCTTGTACCTGTGTGTGTCTCCCTTGTACCTGTGTGTGTCTCCCTTGTACCTGTGTGTGTCTCCCTTGTACCTGTGTGTGTCTCCCTTGTACCTGTGTGTCTCCCTTGTACCTGTGTGTGTCTCCCTTGTACCTGTGTGTCTCCCTTGTACCTGTGTGTCTCCCTTGTACCTGTGTGTGTCTCCCTTGTACCTGTGTGTGTCTCCCTTGTACCTGTGTGTGTCTCCCTTGTACCTGTGTGTGTCTCCCTTGTACCTGTGTGTCTCCCTTGTACCTGTGTGTGTCTCCCTTGTACCTGTGTGTGTCTCCCTTGTACCTGTGTGTGTCTCCCTTGTACCTGTGTGTCTCCCTTGTACCTGTGTGTGTCTCCCTTGTACCTGTGTGTCTCCCTTGTACCTGTGTGTCTCCCTTGTACCTGTGTGTGTCTCCCTTGTACCTGTGTGTCTCTCCCTTGTACCTGTGTGTCTCCCTTGTACCTGTGTGTCTCCCTTGTACCTGTGTGTCTCCCTTGTACCTGTGTGTCTCCCTTGTACCTGTGTGTGTCTCCCTTGTACCTGTGTGTGTCTCCCTTGTACCTGTGTGTCTCCCTTGTACCTGTGTGTCTCCCTTGTACCTGTGTGTCTCTCCCTTGTACCTGTGTGTCTCCCTTGTACCTGTGTGTGTCTCCCTTGTACCTGTGTGTGTCTCCCTTGTACCTGTGTGTGTCTCCCTTGTACCTGTGTGTGTCTCCCTTGTACCTGTGTGTCTCTCCCTTGTACCTGTGTGTGTCTCCCTTGTACCTGTGTGTGTCTCCCTTGTACCTGTGTGTGTCTCCCTTGTACCTGTGTGTGTCTCCCTTGTACCTGTGTGTGTCTCCCTTGTACCTGTGTGTGTCTCCCTTGTACCTGTGTGTCTCCCTTGTACCTGTGTGTGTCTCCCTTGTACCTGTGTGTCTCCCTTGTACCTGTGTGTGTCTCCCTTGTACCTGTGTGTGTCTCCCTTGTACCTGTGTGTCTCCCTTGTACCTGTGTGTCTCCCTTGTACCTGTGTGTGTCTCCCTTGTACCTGTGTGTGTCTCCCTTGTACCTGTGTGTGTCTCCCTTGTACCTGTGTGTGTCTCCCTTGTACCTGTGTGTCTCCCTTGTACCTGTGTGTCTCCCTTGTACCTGTGTGTGTCTCCCTTGTACCTGTGTGTGTCTCCCTTGTACCTGTGTGTGTCTCCCTTGTACCTGTGTGTGTCTCCCTTGTACCTGTGTGTCTCCCTTGTAACTGTGTGTGTCTCCCTTGTACCTGTGTGTCTCCCTTGTACCTGTGTGTGTCTCCCTTGTACCTGTGTGTGTCTCCCTTGTACCTGTGTGTGTCTCCCTTGTACCTGTGTGTGTCTCCCTTGTACCTGTGTGTCTCCCTTGTACCTGTGTGTGTCTCCCTTGTACCTGTGTGTCTCCCTTGTACCTGTGTGTGTCTCCCTTGTACCTGTGTGTCTCCCTTGTACCTGTGTGTCTCCCTTGTACCTGTGTGTGTCTCCCTTGTACCTGTGTGTCTCCCTTGTACCTGTGTGTGTCTCCCTTGTACCTGTGTGTCTCCCTTGTACCTGTGTGTCTCCCTTGTACCTGTGTGTGTCTCCCTTGTACCTGTGTGTCTCCCTTGTACCTGTGTGTCTCCCTTGTACCTGTGTGTGTCTCCCTTGTACCTGTGTGTGTCTCCCTTGTACCTGTGTGTCTCCCTTGTACCTGTGTGTGTCTCCCTTGTACCTGTGTGTGTCTCCCTTGTACCTGTGTGTCTCCCTTGTACCTGTGTGTCTCCCTTGTACCTGTGTGTCTCCCTTGTACCTGTGTGTGTCTCCCTTGTACCTGTGTGTGTCTCCCTTGTACCTGTGTGTGTCTCCCTTGTACCTGTGTGTGTCTCCCTTGTACCTGTGTGTCTCCCTGTACTGTGGTCTCCCTTGTACCTGTGTGTGTCTCCCTTGTACCTGTGTGTCTCCCTTGTACCTGTGTGTGTCTCCCTTGTACCTGTGTGTGTCTCCCTTGTACCTGTGTGTGTCTCCCTTGTACCTGTGTGTGTCTCCCTTGTACCTGTGTGTGTCTCCCTTGTACCTGTGTGTCTCCCTTGTACCTGTGTGTCTCCCTTGTACCTGTGTGTCTCCCTTGTACCTGTGTGTCTCCCTTGTACCTGTGTGTCTCCCTTGTACCTGTGTGTGTCTCCCTTGTACCTGTGTGTCTCCCTGTACCTGTGTCTCCCTTGTACCTGTGTGTCTCCCTTGTACCTGTGTGTGTCTCCCTTGTACCTGTGTGTGTCTCCCTTGTACCTGTGTGTGTCTCCCTTGTACCTGTGTGTCTCCCTTGTACCTGTGTGTCTCCCTTGTACCTGTGTGTGTCTCCCTTGTACCTGTGTGTCTCCCTTGTACCTGTGTGTCTCCCTTGTACCTGTGTGTGTCTCCCTTGTACCTGTGTGTCTCCCTTGTACCTGTGTGTCTCCCTTGTACCTGTGTGTGTCTCCCTTGTACCTGTGTGTGTCTCCCTTGTACCTGTGTGTCTCCCTTGTACCTGTGTGTGTCTCCCTTGTACCTGTGTGTCTCTCCCTTGTACCTGTGTGTGTCTCCCTTGTACCTGTGTGTCTCTCCCTTGTACCTGTGTGTGTCTCCCTTGTACCTGTGTGTCTCTCCCTTGTACCTGTGTGTCTCCCTTGTACCTGTGTGTGTCTCCCTTGTACCTGTGTGTGTCTCCCTTGTACCTGTGTGTGTCTCCCTTGTACCTGTGTGTGTCTCCCTTGTACCTGTGTGTGTCTCCCTTGTACCTGTGTGTGTCTCCCTTGTACCTGTGTGTGTCTCCCTTGTACCTGTGTGTGTCTCCCTTGTACCTGTGTGTCTCCCTTGTACCTGTGTGTGTCTCCCTTGTACCTGTGTGTGTCTCCCTTGTACCTGTGTGTGTCTCCCTTGTACCTGTGTGTCTCCCTTGTACCTGTGTGTGTCTCCCTTGTACCTGTGTGTCTCCCTTGTACCTGTGTGTGTCTCCCTTGTACCTGTGTGTCTCCCTTGTACCTGTGTGTGTCTCCCTTGTACCTGTGTGTGTCTCCCTTGTACCTGTGTGTGTCTCCCTTGTACCTGTGTGTGTCTCCCTTGTACCTGTGTGTCTCCCTTGTACCTGTGTGTCTCTCCCTTGTACCTGTGTGTCTCCCTTGTACCTGTGTGTCTCCCTTGTACCTGTGTGTGTCTCCCTTGTACCTGTGTGTGTCTCCCTTGTACCTGTGTGTGTCTCCCTTGTACCTGTGTGTGTCTCCCTTGTACCTGTGTGTGTCTCCCTTGTACCTGTGTGTGTCTCCCTTGTACCTGTGTGTGTCTCCCTTGTACCTGTGTGTCTCCCTTGTACCTGTGTGTGTCTCCCTTGTACCTGTGTGTGTCTCCCTTGTACCTGTGTGTCTCCCTTGTACCTGTGTGTCTCCCTTGTACCTGTGTGTCTCTCCCTTGTACCTGTGTGTGTCTCCCTTGTACCTGTGTGTGTCTCCCTTGTACCTGTGTGTGTCTCCCTTGTACCTGTGTGTCTCTCCCTTGTACCTGTGTGTGTCTCCCTTGTACCTGTGTGTCTCCCTTGTACCTGTGTGTGTCTCCCTTGTACCTGTGTGTGTCTCCCTTGTACCTGTGTGTCTCCCTTGTACCTGTGTGTCTCCCTTGTACCTGTGTGTGTCTCCCTTGTACCTGTGTGTGTCTCCCTTGTACCTGTGTGTGTCTCCCTTGTACCTGTGTGTGTCTCCCTTGTACCTGTGTGTCTCCCTTGTACCTGTGTGTCTCCCTTGTACCTGTGTGTGTCTCCCTTGTACCTGTGTGTCTCCCTTGTACCTGTGTGTGTCTCCCTTGTACCTGTGTGTCTCCCTTGTACCTGTGTGTCTCCTTGTACCTGTGTGTCTCCCTTGTACCTGTGTGTCTCCCTTGTACCTGTGTGTCTCCCTTGTACCTGTGTGTCTCCCTTGTACCTGTGTGTGTCTCCCTTGTACCTGTGTGTCTCCCTTGTACCTGTGTGTCTCCCTTGTACCTGTGTGTGTCTCCCTTGTACCTGTGTGTGTCTCCCTTGTACCTGTGTGTGTCTCCCTTGTACCTGTGTGTGTCTCCCTTGTACCTGTGTGTCTCCCTTGTACCTGTGTGTGTCTCCCTTGTACCTGTGTGTGTCTCCCTTGTACCTGTGTGTCTCCCTTGTACCTGTGTGTCTCCCTTGTACCTGTGTGTGTCTCCCTTGTACCTGTGTGTGTCTCCCTTGTACCTGTGTGTGTCTCCCTTGTACCTGTGTGTCTCTCCCTTGTACCTGTGTGTCTCTCCCTTGTACCTGTGTGTCTCTCCCTTGTACCTGTGTGTCTCCCTTGTACCTGTGTGTCTCCCTTGTACCTGTGTGTGTCTCCCTTGTACCTGTGTGTGTCTCCCTTGTACCTGTGTGTGTCTCCCTTGTACCTGTGTGTGTCTCCCTTGTACCTGTGTGTGTCTCCCTTGTACCTGTGTGTGTCTCCCTTGTACCTGTGTGTGTCTCCCTTGTACCTGTGTGTGTCTCCCTTGTACCTGTGTGTGTCTCCCTTGTACCTGTGTGTGTCTCCCTTGTACCTGTGTGTGTCTCCCTTGTACCTGTGTGTGTCTCCCTTGTACCTGTGTGTGTCTCCCTTGTACCTGTGTGTGTCTCCCTTGTACCTGTGTGTGTCTCCCTTGTACCTGTGTGTGTCTCCCTTGTACCTGTGTGTGTCTCCCTTGTACCTGTGTGTGTCTCCCTTGTACCTGTGTGTGTCTCCCTTGTACCTGTGTGTCTCTCCCTTGTACCTGTGTGTGTCTCCCTTGTACCTGTGTGTGTCTCCCTTGTACCTGTGTGTGTCTCCCTTGTACCTGTGTGTGTCTCCCTTGTACCTGTGTGTCTCCCTTGTACCTGTGTGTCTCTCCCTTGTACCTGTGTGTCTCTCCCTTGTACCTGTGTGTCTCCCTTGTACCTGTGTGTGTCTCCCTTGTACCTGTGTGTGTCTCCCTTGTACCTGTGTGTCTCCCTTGTACCTGTGTGTCTCCCTTGTACCTGTGTGTGTCTCCCTTGTACCTGTGTGTGTCTCCCTTGTACCTGTGTGTGTCTCCCTTGTACCTGTGTGTGTCTCCCTTGTACCTGTGTGTGTCTCCCTTGTACCTGTGTGTGTCTCCCTTGTACCTGTGTGTGTCTCCCTTGTACCTGTGTGTCTCCCTTGTACCTGTGTCTCTCCCTTGTACCTGTGTGTGTCTCCCTTGTACCTGTGTGTGTCTCCCTTGTACCTGTGTGTGTCTCCCTTGTACCTGTGTGTGTCTCCCTTGTACCTGTGTGTCTCCCTTGTACCTGTGTGTGTCTCCCTTGTACCTGTGTGTCTCTCCCTTGTACCTGTGTGTGTCTCCCTTGTACCTGTGTGTGTCTCCCTTGTACCTGTGTGTGTCTCCCTTGTACCTGTGTGTCTCCCTTGTACCTGTGTGTGTCTCCCTTGTACCTGTGTGTCTCCCTTGTACCTGTGTGTCTCCCTTGTACCTGTGTGTCTCTCCCTTGTACCTGTGTGTGTCTCCCTTGTACCTGTGTGTCTCTCCCTTGTACCTGTGTGTCTCCCTTGTACCTGTGTGTCTCCCTTGTACCTGTGTGTGTCTCCCTTGTACCTGTGTGTCTCCCTTGTACCTGTGTGTCTCCCTTGTACCTGTGTGTGTCTCCCTTGTACCTGTGTGTGTCTCCCTTGTACCTGTGTGTGTCTCCCTTGTACCTGTGTGTGTCTCCCTTGTACCTGTGTGTCTCCCTTGTACCTGTGTGTGTCTCCCTTGTACCTGTGTGTGTCTCCCTTGTACCTGTGTGTCTCCCTTGTACCTGTGTGTGTCTCCCTTGTACCTGTGTGTGTCTCCCTTGTACTGTGTGTGTCTCCCTTGTACCTGTGTGTCTCTCCCTTGTACCTGTGTGTCTCCCTTGTACCTGTGTGTGTCTCCCTTGTACCTGTGTGTGTCTCCCTTGTACCTGTGTGTGTCTCCCTTGTACCTGTGTGTCTCCCTTGTACCTGTGTGTCTCCCTTGTACCTGTGTGTGTCTCCCTTGTACCTGTGTGTCTCCCTTGTACCTGTGTGTGTCTCCCTTGTACCTGTGTGTCTCTCCCTTGTACCTGTGTGTCTCCCTTGTACCTGTGTGTGTCTCCCTTGTACCTGTGTGTGTCTCCCTTGTACCTGTGTGTGTCTCCCTTGTACCTGTGTGTGTCTCCCTTGTACCTGTGTGTGTCTCCCTTGTACCTGTGTGTGTCTCCCTTGTACCTGTGTGTGTCTCCCTTGTACCTGTGTGTGTCTCCCTTGTACCTGTGTGTGTCTCCCTTGTACCTGTGTGTGTCTCCCTTGTACCTGTGTGTGTCTCCCTTGTACCTGTGTGTGTCTCCCTTGTACCTGTGTGTCTCTCCCTTGTACCTGTGTGTCTCTCCCTTGTACCTGTGTGTCTCCCTTGTACCTGTGTGTCTCTCCCTTGTAACTGTGTGTCTCTCCCTTGTACCTGTGTGTGTCTCCCTTGTACCTGTGTGTGTCTCCCTTGTACCTGTGTGTGTCTCCCTTGTACCTGTGTGTCTCCCTTGTACCTGTGTGTCTCCCTTGTACCTGTGTGTCTCTCCCTTGTACCTGTGTGTCTCCCTTGTACCTGTGTGTCTCCCTTGTACCTGTGTGTGTCTCCCTTGTACCTGTGTGTGTCTCCCTTGTACCTGTGTGTGTCTCCCTTGTACCTGTGTGTCTCTCCCTTGTACCTGTGTGTCTCCCTTGTACCTGTGTGTGTCTCCCTTGTACCTGTGTGTGTCTCCCTTGTACCTGTGTGTGTCTCCCTTGTACCTGTGTGTGTCTCCCTTGTACCTGTGTGTGTCTCCCTTGTACCTGTGTGTCTCCCTTGTACCTGTGTGTCTCTCCCTTGTACCTGTGTGTCTCCCTTGTACCTGTGTGTGTCTCCCTTGTACCTGTGTGTGTCTCCCTTGTACCTGTGTGTCTCCCTTGTACCTGTGTGTCTCCCTTGTACCTGTGTGTCTCCCTTGTACCTGTGTGTGTCTCCCTTGTACCTGTGTGTGTCTCCCTTGTACCTGTGTGTCTCCCTTGTACCTGTGTGTCTCTCCCTTGTACCTGTGTGTGTCTCCCTTGTACCTGTGTGTGTCTCCCTTGTACCTGTGTGTGTCTCCCTTGTACCTGTGTGTGTCTCCCTTGTACCTGTGTGTCTCTCCCTTGTACCTGTGTGTGTCTCCCTTGTACCTGTGTGTCTCCCTTGTACCTGTGTGTCTCCCTTGTACCTGTGTGTGTCTCCCTTGTACCTGTGTGTCTCCCTTGTACCTGTGTGTGTCTCCCTTGTACCTGTGTGTGTCTCCCTTGTACCTGTGTGTCTCCATGTACCTGTGTGTCTCCCTTGTACCTGTGTGTGTCTCCCTTGTACCTGTGTGTGTCTCCCTTGTACCTGTGTGTGTCTCCCTTGTACCTGTGTGTCTCTCCCTTGTACCTGTGTGTGTCTCCCTTGTACCTGTGTGTCTCCCTTGTACCTGTGTGTCTCCCTTGTACCTGTGTGCGTCTCCCTTGTACCTGTGTGTCTCTCCCTTGTACCTGTGTGTCTCCCTTGTACCTGTGTGTCTCCCTTGTACCTGTGTGTGTCTCCCTTGTACCTGTGTGTCTCTCCCTTGTACCTGTGTGTCTCCCTTGTACCTGTGTGTCTCCCTTGTACCTGTGTGTCTCCCTTGTACCTGTGTGTCTCCCTTGTACCTGTGTGTGTCTCCCTTGTACCTGTGTGTCTCTCCCTTGTACCTGTGTGTCTCCCTTGTACCTGTGTGTGTCTCCCTTGTACCTGTGTGTCTCCCTTGTACCTGTGTGTCTCCCTTGTACCTGTGTGTCTCTCCCTTGTACCTGTGTGTGTCTCCCTTGTACCTGTGTGTCTCCCTTGTACCTGTGTGTCTCTCCCTTGTACCTGTGTGTGTCTCCCTTGTACCTGTGTGTGTCTCCCTTGTACCTGTGTGTGTCTCCCTTGTACCTGTGTGTCTCCCTTGTACCTGTGTGTCTCTCCCTTGTACCTGTGTGTGTCTCCCTTGTACCTGTGTGTGTCTCCCTTGTACCTGTGTGTGTCTCCCTTGTACCTGTGTGTCTCCCTTGTACCTGTGTGTGTCTCCCTTGTACCTGTGTGTGTCTCCCTTGTACCTGTGTGTCTCTCCCTTGTACCTGTGTGTCTCCCTTGTACCTGTGTGTGTCTCCCTTGTACCTGTGTGTGTCTCCCTTGTACCTGTGTGTGTCTCCCTTGTACCTGTGTGTCTCTCCCTTGTACCTGTGTGTGTCTCCCTTGTACCTGTGTGTCTCCCTTGTACCTGTGTGTGTCTCCCTTGTACCTGTGTGTCTCCCTTGTACCTGTGTGTGTCTCCCTTGTACCTGTGTGTGTCTCCCTTGTACCTGTGTGTGTCTCCCTTGTACCTGTGTGTGTGTCTCCCTTGTACCTGTGTGTCTCCCTTGTACCTGTGTGTCTCCCTTGTACCTGTGTGTCTCTCCCTTGTACCTGTGTGTCTCCCTTGTACCTGTGTGTCTCCCTTGTACCTGTGTGGTCTCCCTTGTACCTGTGTGTCTCTCCCTTGTACCTGTGTGTCTCCCTTGTACCTGTGTGTGTCTCCCTTGTACCTGTGTGTCTCCCTTGTACCTGTGTGTCTCCCTTGTACCTGTGTGCGTCTCCCTTGTACCTGTGTGTCTCTCCCTTGTACCTGTGTCTCTCCCTTGTACCTGTGTGTGTCTCCCTTGTACCTGTGTGTCTCCCTTGCACCTGTGTGTCTCTCCCTTGTACCTGTGTGTCTCTCCCTTGTACCTGTGTGTGTCTCCCTTGTACCTGTGTGTCTCCCTTGTACCTGTGTGTCTCCCTTGTACCTGTGTGTCTCCCTTGTACCTGTGTGTCTCCCTTGTACCTGTGTGTGTCTCCCTTGTACCTGTGTGTGTCTCCCTTGTACCTGTGTGTCTCCCTTGTACCTGTGTGTCTCCCTTGTACCTGTGTGTGTCTCCCTTGTACCTGTGTGTGTCTCCCTTGTACCTGTGTGTGTCTCCCTTGTACCTGTGTGTGTCTCCCTTGTACCTGTGTGTGTCTCCCTTGTACCTGTGTGTGTCTCCCTTGTACCTGTGTGTCTCTCCCTTGTACCTGTGTGTCTCCCTTGTACCTGTGTGTGTCTCCCTTGTACCTGTGTGTGTCTCCCTTGTACCTGTGTGTGTCTCCCTTGTACCTGTGTGTGTCTCCCTTGTACCTGTGTGTCTCCCTTGTACCTGTGTGTCTCTCCCTTGTACCTGTGTGTGTCTCCCTTGTACCTGTGTGTGTCTCCCTTGTACCTGTGTGTGTCTCCCTTGTACCTGTGTGTGTCTCCCTTGTACCTGTGTGTGTCTCCCTTGTACCTGTGTGTGTCTCCCTTGTACCTGTGTGTGTCTCCCTTGTACCTGTGTGTGTCTCCCTTGTACCTGTGTGTGTCTCCCTTGTACCTGTGTGTGTCTCCCTTGTACCTGTGTGTGTCTCCCTTGTACCTGTGTGTGTCTCCCTTGTACCTGTGTGTCTCCCTTGTACCTGTGTGTCTCCCTTGTACCTGTGTGTGTCTCCCTTGTACCTGTGTGTGTCTCCCTTGTACCTGTGTGTGTCTCCCTTGTACCTGTGTGTGTCTCCCTTGTACCTGTGTGTGTCTCCCTTGTACCTGTGTGTCTCTCCCTTGTACCTGTGTGTGTCTCCCTTGTACCTGTGTGTGTCTCCCTTGTACCTGTGTGTGTCTCCCTTGTACCTGTGTGTGTCTCCCTTGTACCTGTGTGTGTCTCCCTTGTACCTGTGTGTGTCTCCCTTGTACCTGTGTGTGTCTCCCTTGTACCTGTGTGTCTCTCCCTTGTACCTGTGTGTCTCTCCCTTGTACCTGTGTGTCTCTCCCTTGTACCTGTGTGTCTCTCCCTTGTACCTGTGTGTGTCTCCCTTGTACCTGTGTGTCTCTCCCTTGTACCTGTGTGTCTCTCCCTTGTACCTGTGTGTGTCTCCCTTGTACCTGTGTGTGTCTCCCTTGTACCTGTGTGTGTCTCCCTTGTACCTGTGTGTGTCTCCCTTGTACCTGTGTGTGTCTCCCTTGTACCTGTGTGTCTCTCCCTTGTACCTGTGTGTGTCTCCCTTGTACCTGTGTGTGTCTCCCTTGTACCTGTGTGTGTCTCCCTTGTACCTGTGTGTGTCTCCCTTGTACCTGTGTGTCTCTCCCTTGTACCTGTGTGTCTCTCCCTTGTACCTGTGTGTCTCCCTTGTACCTGTGTGTCTCTCCCTTGTACCTGTGTGTGTCTCCCTTGTACCTGTGTGTCTCTCCCTTGTACCTGTGTGTGTCTCCCTTGTACCTGTGTGTCTCTCCCTTGTACCTGTGTGTGTCTCCCTTGTACCTGTGTGTCTCTCCCTTGTACCTGTGTGTGTCTCCCTTGTACCTGTGTGTCTCTCCCTTGTACCTGTGTGTCTCTCCCTTGTACCTGTGTGTCTCTCCCTTGTACCTGTGTGTGTCTCCCTTGTACCTGTGTGTGTCTCCCTTGTACCTGTGTGTGTCTCCCTTGTACCTGTGTGTCTCCCTTGTACCTGTGTGTGTCTCCCTTGTACCTGTGTGTGTCTCCCTTGTACCTGTGTGTGTCTCCCTTGTACCTGTGTGTCTCTCCCTTGTACCTGTGTGTCTCCCTTGTACCTGTGTGTGTCTCCCTTGTACCTGTGTGTCTCCCTTGTACCTGTGTGTGTCTCCCTTGTACCTGTGTGTCTCCCTTGTACCTGTGTGTGTCTCCCTTGTACCTGTGTGTGTCTCCCTTGTACCTGTGTGTCTCCCTTGTACCTGTGTGTCTCTCCCTTGTACCTGTGTGTCTCCCTTGTACCTGTGTGTCTCTCCCTTGTACCTGTGTGTGTCTCCCTTGTACCTGTGTGTGTCTCCCTTGTACCTGTGTGTCTCCCTTGTACCTGTGTGTGTCTCCCTTGTACCTGTGTGTGTCTCCCTTGTACCTGTGTGTCTCTCCCTTGTACCTGTGTGTCTCCCTTGTACCTGTGTGTGTCTCCCTTGTACCTGTGTGTCTCCCTTGTACCTGTGTGTGTCTCCCTTGTACCTGTGTGTCTCCCTTGTACCTGTGTGTGTCTCCCTTGTACCTGTGTGTGTCTCCCTTGTACCTGTGTGTCTCCCTTGTACCTGTGTGTCTCTCCCTTGTACCTGTGTGTCTCCCTTGTACCTGTGTGTCTCTCCCTTGTACCTGTGTGTGTCTCCCTTGTACCTGTGTGTGTCTCCCTTGTACCTGTGTGTCTCCCTTGTACCTGTGTGTGTCTCCCTTGTACCTGTGTGTGTCTCCCTTGTACCTGTGTGTCTCTCCCTTGTACCTGTGTGTGTCTCCCTTGTACCTGTGTGTGTCTCCCTTGTACCTGTGTGTCTCCCTTGTACCTGTGTGTGTCTCCCTTGTACCTGTGTGTCTCCCTTGTACCTGTGTGTCTCCCTTGTACCTGTGTGTCTCCCTTGTACCTGTGTGTGTCTCCCTTGTACCTGTGTGTGTCTCCCTTGTACCTGTGTGTGTCTCCCTTGTACCTGTGTGTCTCTCCCTTGTACCTGTGTGTGTCTCCCTTGTACCTGTGTGTGTCTCCCTTGTACCTGTGTGTCTCCCTTGTACCTGTGTGTCTCCCTTGTACCTGTGTGTGTCTCCCTTGTACCTGTGTGTCTCTCCCTTGTACCTGTGTGTCTCCCTTGTACCTGTGTGTGTCTCCCTTGTACCTGTGTGTGTCTCCCTTGTACCTGTGTGTCTCCCTTGTACCTGTGTGTCTCTCCCTTGTACCTGTGTGTGTCTCCCTTGTACCTGTGTGTCTCCCTTGTACCTGTGTGTGTCTCCCTTGTACCTGTGTGTCTCCCTTGTACCTGTGTGTCTCCCTTGTACCTGTGTGTCTCTCCCTTGTACCTGTGTGTGTCTCCCTTGTACCTGTGTGTGTCTCCCTTGTACCTGTGTGTGTCTCCCTTGTACCTGTGTGTCTCTCCCTTGTACCTGTGTGTGTCTCCCTTGTACCTGTGTGTCTCCCTTGTACCTGTGTGTGTCTCCCTTGTACCTGTGTGTCTCCCTTGTACCTGTGTGTGTCTCCCTTGTACCTGTGTGTCTCCCTTGTACCTGTGTGTCTCCCTTGTACCTGTGTGTCTCCCTTGTACCTGTGTGTGTCTCCCTTGTACCTGTGTGTGTCTCCCTTGTACCTGTGTGTGTCTCCCTTGTACCTGTGTGTCTCCCTTGTACCTGTGTGTGTCTCCCTTGTACCTGTGTGTGTCTCCCTTGTACCTGTGTGTCTCCCTTGTACCTGTGTGTGTCTCCCTTGTACCTGTGTGTGTCTCCCTTGTACCTGTGTGTCTCCCTTGTACCTGTGTGTCTCTCCCTTGTACCTGTGTGTCTCTCCCTTGTAACTGTGTGTGTCTCCCTTGTACCTGTGTGTGTCTCTCCCTTGTACCTGTGTGTCTCTCCCTTGTACCTGTGTGTGTCTCCCTTGTACCTGTGTGTGTCTCCCTTGTACCTGTGTGTCTCTCCCTTGTACCTGTGTGTGTCTCCCTTGTACCTGTGTGTGTCTCCCTTGTACCTGTGTGTCTCTCCCTTGTACCTGTGTGTGTCTCCCTTGTACCTGTGTGTGTCTCCCTTGTACCTGTGTCTCTCCCTTGTACCTGTGTGTCTCCCTTGTACCTGTGTGTGTCTCCCTTGTACCTGTGTGTGTCTCCCTTGTACCTGTGTGTGTCTCCCTTGTACCTGTGTGTCTCTCCCTTGTACCTGTGTGTGTCTCCCTTGTACCTGTGTGTGTCTCCCTTGTACCTGTGTGTGTCTCCCTTGTACCTGTGTGTGTCTCCCTTGTACCTGTGTGTGTCTCCCTTGTACCTGTGTGTGTCTCCCTTGTACCTGTGTGTGTCTCCCTTGTACCTGTGTGTGTCTCCCTTGTACCTGTGTGTCTCTCCCTTGTACCTGTGTGTGTCTCCCTTGTACCTGTGTGTGTCTCCCTTGTACCTGTGTGTGTCTCCCTTGTACCTGTGTGTCTCCCTTGTACCTGTGTGTGTCTCCCTTGTGCCTGTGTTTGTCTCCCTTGTACCTGTGTGTCTCCCTTGTACCTGTGTGTGTCTCCCTTGTACCTGTGTGTGTCTCCCTTGTACCTGTGTGTCTCCCTTGTACCTGTGTGTCTCTCCCTTGTACCTGTGTGTCTCTCCCTTGTACCTGTGTGTGTCTCCCTTGTACCTGTGTGTGTCTCCCTTGTACCTGTGTGTCTCTCCCTTGTACCTGTGTGTGTCTCCCTTGTACCTGTGTGTGTCTCCCTTGTACCTGTGTGTCTCTCCCTTGTACCTGTGTGTGTCTCCCTTGTACCTGTGTGTGTCTCCCTTGTACCTGTGTGTCTCTCCCTTGTACCTGTGTGTGTCTCCCTTGTACCTGTGTGTGTCTCCCTTGTACCTGTGTCTCTCCCTTGTACCTGTGTGTCTCTCCCTTGTACCTGTGTGTGTCTCCCTTGTACCTGTGTGTCTCTCCCTTGTACCTGTGTGTGTCTCCCTTGTACCTGTGTGTCTCTCCCTTGTACCTGTGTGTGTCTCCCTTGTACCTGTGTGTGTCTCCCTTGTACCTGTGTGTGTCTCCCTTGTACCTGTGTGTGTCTCCCTTGTACCTGTGTGTGCCTCTCCCTTGTACCTGTGTGTGTCTCCCTTGTACCTGTGTGTGTCCCCCTTGTACCTGTGTGTGTCTCCCTTGTACCTATGTGTGTCTCTCCCTTGTACCTATGTGTGTCTCCCTTGTACCTGTGTGTGTCTCCCTTGTACCTGTGTGTCTCTCCCTTGTACCTGTGTGTCTCCCTTATACCTGTGTGTCTCCCTTGTACCTGTGTGTGTCTCCCTTGTACCTGTGTGTCTCTCCCTTGTACCTGTGTGTGTCTCCCTTGTACCTGTGTGTCTCTCCCTTGTACCTGTGTGTGTCTCCCTTGTACCTGTGTGTGTCTCCCTTGTACCTGTGTGTCTCCCTTGTACCTGTGTGTCTCCCTTGTACCTGTGTGTGTCTCCCTTGTACCTGTGTGTGTCTCCCTTGTACCTGTGTGTGTCTCCCTTGTACCTGTGTGTGTCTCCCTTGTACCTGTGTGTCTCCCTTGTACCTGTGTGTGTCTCCCTTGTACCTGTGTGTCTCCCTTGTACCTGTGTGTCTCCCTTGTACCTGTGTGTGTCTCCCTTGTACCTGTGTGTGTCTCCCTTGTACCTGTGTGTGTCTCCCTTGTACCTGTGTGTGTCTCCCTTGTACCTGTGTGTGTCTCCCTTGTACCTGTGTGTCTCTCCCTTGTACCTGTGTGTGTCTCCCTTGTACCTGTGTGTCTCTCCCTTGTACCTGTGTGTGTCTCCCTTGTACCTGTGTGTGTCTCCCTTGTACCTGTGTGTCTCTCCCTTGTACCTGTGTGTGTCTCCCTTGTACCTGTGTGTGTCTCCCTTGTACCTGTGTGTCTCTCCCTTGTACCTGTGTGTCTCCCTTGTACCTGTGTGTCTCTCCCTTGTACCTGTGTGTGTCTCCCTTGTACCTGTGTGTCTCTCCCTTGTACCTGTGTGTGTCTCCCTTGTACCTGTGTGTCTCCCTTGTACCTGTGTGTGTCTCCCTTGTACCTGTGTGTGTCTCCCTTGTACCTGTGTGTGTCTCCCTTGTACCTGTGTGTCTCCCTTGTACCTGTGTGTCTCCCTTGTACCTGTGTGTGTCTCCCTTGTACCTGTGTGTCTCTCCCTTGTACCTGTGTGTGTCTCCCTTGTACCTGTGTGTGTCTCCCTTGTACCTGTGTGTGTCTCCCTTGTACCTGTGTGTGTCTCCCTTGTACCTGTGTGTGTCTCCCTTGTACCTGTGTGTGTCTCCCTTGTACCTGTGTGTGTCTCCCTTGTACCTGTGTGTGTCTCCCTTGTACCTGTGTGTGTCTCCCTTGTACCTGTGTGTGTCTCCCTTGTACCTGTGTGTCTCCCTTGTACCTGTGTGTGTCTCCCTTGTACCTGTGTGTGTCTCCCTTGTACCTGTGTGTGTCTCCCTTGTACCTGTGTGTGTCTCCCTTGTACCTGTGTGTCTCTCCCTTGTACCTGTGTGTCTCTCCCTTGTACCTGTGTGTGTCTCCCTTGTACCTGTGTGTGTCTCCCTTGTACCTGTGTGTCTCCCTTGTACCTGTGTCTCTCCCTTGTACCTGTGTCTCTCCCTTGTACCTGTGTGTCTCCCCCTTGTACCTGTGTGTCTCCCTTGTACCTGTGTGTGTCTCCCTTGTACCTGTGTGTGTCTCCCTTGTACCTGTGTGTCTCTCCCTTGTACCTGTGTGTCTCTCCCTTGTACCTGTGTGTCTCCCTTGTACCTGTGTGTCTCCCTTGTACCTGTGTGTGTCTCCCTTGTACCTGTTTTTGTCTCCCTTGTACCTGTGTGTGTCTCCCTTGTACCTGTGTGTCTCCCTTGTACCTGTGTCTCTCCCTTGTACCTGTGTGTGTCTCCCTTGTACCTGTGTGTGTCTCCCTTGTACCTGTGTGTGTCTCCCTTGTACCTGTGTGTGTCTCCCTTGTACCTGTGTGTGTCTCCCTTGTACCTGTGTGTGTCTCCCTTGTACCTGTGTGTGTCTCCCTTGTACCTGTGTGTGTCTCCCTTGTACCTGTGTCTCTCCCTTGTACCTGTGTGTGTCTCCCTTGTACCTGTGTGTGTCTCCCTTGTACCTGTGTGTCTCTCCCTTGTACCTGTGTGTGTCTCCCTTGTACCTGTGTGTGTCTCCCTTGTACCTGTGTGTGTCTCCCTTGTACCTGTGTGTGTCTCCCTTGTACCTGTGTGTGTCTCCCTTGTACCTGTGTGTGTCTCCCTTGTACCTGTGTGTGTCTCCCTTGTACCTGTGTCTCTCCCTTGTACCTGTGTGTGTCTCCCTTGTACCTGTGTGTCTCCCTTGTACCTGTGTCTCTCCCTTGTACCTGTGTGTGTCTCCCTTGTACCTGTGTGTCTCTCCCTTGTACCTGTGTGTGTCTCCCTTGTACCTGTGTGTGTCGCCCTTATACCTGTGTGTGTCTCCCTTGTACCTGTGTGTGTCTCCCTTGTACCTGTGTGTCTCTCCCTTGTACCTGTGTGTGTCTCCCTTGTACCTGTGTGTGTCTCCCTTATACCTGTGTGTGTCTCCCTTGTACCTGTGTGTGTCTCTCCCTTGTACCTGTGTGTGTCCCCCTTGTACCTGTGTGTGTCTCCCTTGTACCTGTGTGTGTCTCCCTTGTACCTGTGTGTGTCTCCCTTGTAACTGTGTGTGTCTCCCCTGTACCTGTGTGTGTCTCCCTTGTAACTGTGTGTGTCTCCCTTGTAACTGTGTGTGTCTCCCTTGTAACTGTGTGTGTCTCCCTTGTACCTGTGTGTGTCTCCCTTGTACCTGTGTGTGTCTCCCTTGTACATAAGAACATAAGAAAATAAGGAGTCTGCAATAGGCTGGTTGGCCTGTGCATGGCAGCTCCTGTCAAGGGTTACTACAACTCTCTGTCATCCATGAATCTATCCAGCCTCCTTTTGCAGCTTTCCAGCATCCCAGCACTTACTACAAAGTTGCTAAGCTTGTTCCACTCGTCCACCACCCTATTTGTGAACCAGTTCCTTCCTATCTCCCTCCTGAACCTAAACTTATCCACCTTAAATCCGTTGCTCCGAGTCCTATCCTGCTCGGATATTACAAGAACTTTATCTATATCCCCTTTATTGATTCCTTTCACCCACTTAAATACTTCTATCATATCTCCCCGCACTCTTCGTCTTTCTAGGGAATGCAAGTTTAGTTTCTTTAACCTATCCTGATATGGAAGGTTTCTGAGTCCCGGAATCATTTTCGTCATTCTTCGCTGCACCGACTCCAGTGAATTGATATCCACTCTATAATAAGGGCACCTTCTACCGTCCACCCCCCACCTACCGTCCATCACCCACCTTCTACCGTCCATCACCCACCTTCTACCGTCCATCACCCACCTTCTACCGTCCATCACCCACCTTCTACCGTCCATCACCCACTTTCTACCGTCCATCACCCACTTTCTACCGTCCATCACCCACCTTCTACCATCCATCACCCACCTTCTACCGTCCATCACCCACCTACTACCATCCATCACCCACTTTCTACCGTCCATCACCCACCTTCTACCGTCCATCACCCACCTTCTACCGTCCATCACCCACCTTCTACCATCCATCACCCACCTTCTACCGTCCATCACCCACCTTCTACCATCCATCATCCACTTTCTACCGTCCATCACCCACTTTCTACCGTCCATCACCCACCTTCTACCGTCCATCACCCACCTTCTACCGTCCATCACCCACCTTCTACCATCCATCACCCACCTTCTACCGTCCATCACCCACCTTCTACCGTCCATCACCCACCTTCTACCGTCCATCACCCACCTTCTACCGTCCATCACCCACCTTCTACCGTCCATCACCCACCTTCTACCGTCCATCACCCACCTTCTACCATCCATCACCCACTTTCTACCGTCCATCACCCACTTTCTACCGTCCATCACCCACCTTCTACCGTCCATCACCCACCTTCTACCGTCCATCACCCACCTTCTACCGTCCATCACCCACCTTCTACCGTCCATCACCCACCTTCTACCATCCATCACCCACCTTATTCCGTCCATCACCCACCTTCTACCGTCCATCACCCACCTTCTACCGTCCATCACCCACCTTCTACCGTCCATCACCCACCTTCTACCGTCCATCACCCACCTTCTACCCTCCATCACCCACCTTCTACCCTCCATCACCCACCTTCTACCGTCCATCACCCACCTTCTACCGTCCATCACCCACCTTCTACCGTCCATCACCCACCTTCTACCATCCATCACCCACCTTATTCCGTCCATCACCCACCTTCTACCATCCATCACCCACCTTATTCCGTCCATCACCCACCTTCTACCGTCCATCACCCACCTTCTACCGTCCATCACCCACCTTCTATCGTCCATCGCCCACCTTCTACCGTCCATCACCCACCTTCTACCGTCCATCACCCACCTACCGTCCATCACCCACCTTCTACCGTCCATCACCCACCTTCTACCATCCATCACCCACCTTCTACCGTCCATCACCCACCTTCTACCATCCATCACCCACCTTTTTCTGTCCATCACCCACCTTCTACCGTCCATCACCCACCTTCTACCGTCCATCGCCCACCTTCTACCATCCATCACCCCCCACCTACCGTCCATCACCCACCTTCTACCGTCCATCACCCACCTTCTACCGTCCATCACCCACCTTCTACCGTCCATCACCCACCTTATTCCGTCCATCACCCACCTTCTACCGTCCATCACCCACCTTCTACCCTCCATCACCCACCTTCTACAATCCATCACCCACCTTATTCCGTCCATCACCCCCCACCTACCGTCCATCACCCACCTTCTACCGTCCATCACCCACCTTCTACCGTCCATCACCCACCTTCTACCGTCCATCACTCACCTTCTACCGTCCATCACCACCTTCTACCGTCCATCACCCACCTTCTACCGTCCATCACCCACCTTCTACCGTCCATCACCCACCTTATTCCGTCCATCACCCACCTTCTACCGTCCATCACCCACCTTCTACCCTCCATCACCCACCTTCTACAATCCATCACCCACCTTATTCCGTCCATCACCCCCCACCTACCGTCCATCACCCACCTTCTACCGTCCATCACCCACCTTCTACCGTCCATCGCCCACCTTCTACCGTCCATCACCACCTTCTACCGTCCATCACCCACCTTCTACCGTCCATCACCCCCCACCTACCGTCCATCACCCACCTTCTACCGTCCATCACCCACCTTCTACCGTCCATCACTCACCTTCTACCGTCCATCACCCACCTTCTACCGTCCATCACCCACACGTTAACACTGTCCTATACATGAAGACTCAACACAGGCGCCAGAGGTGACCTAAGAGAGGTGGTGGGGGTGCAGAGAGGCGCCCATGGGCTGAACGGGCCAGGGACGCGGGAGGGACATATATTTCTTTTCTCATTCACTAAGTCGAGAAAGTTATTCACTATACTGCTGATGTAACTTAAGTTCTTCATTCTCACGTCCTAAAGTTTACTGTCATGAACGGCTGCCTGAAATAGTAGTAATAATAATAATAATGATGATAATAATAATAATAATAATAGTAATAATAATATAATAAGTAGGGTAGGACGATAGTTTTGAAGGGAATATCCAAGCAACAGTTCTGAGAGTGTTCGCTGCACTGTGCACTTAAACACCAATACTATGCAACATGTTATTACTCCACTATGCAACATGTTATTACGCCACTATGCAACATGTTATTACGCCACTATGTAACATGTTATTACGCCACTATGCAACATGTTATTACGCCACTATGCAACATGTTATTGCGCCACTATGCAACATGTTATTACGCCACTATGTAACATGTTATTGCGCCACTATGCAACATGTTATTACGCCACTATGCAACATGTTATTACGCCACTATGCAACATGTTATTACGCCACTATGCAACATGTTATTACGCCACTATGCAACATGTTATTACGCCACTATGCAACATGTTATTGCGCCACTATGCAACATGTTATTACGCCACTATGCAACATGTTATTACGCCACTATGCAACATGTTATTACGCCACTATGTAACATGTTATTACGCCACTATGCAACATGTTATTGCGCCACTATGCAACATGTTATTACGCCACTATGCAACATGTTATTGCGCCACTATGCAACATGTTATTGCGCCACTATGCAACATGTTATTGCGCCACTATGCAACATGTTATTACGCCACTATGTAACATGTTATTGCGCCACTATGCAACATGTTATTGCGCCACTATGCAACATGTTATTACGCCACTATGCAACATGTTATTGCGCCACTATGTAACATGTTATTGCGCCACTATGTAACATGTTATTGCGCCACTATGCAACATGTTATTGCGCCACTATGCAACATGTTATTACGCCACTATGTAACATGTTATTGCGCCACTATGCAACATGTTATTGCGCCACTATGCAACATGTTATTGCGCCACTATGCAACATGTTATTGCGCCACTATAAGTGGCAGGGCTGAAGTAAACACTTTGTTGGGGTTTTTTTATTGTAGAAAAATATAGTTTCACAGGTACTGAGTTCAGTTGTGAGTATATTGTTCCTTCTCTACTAGGGAAAATGTCTTAGTACACGTACACAGAACCCTTAGTGAGGTGTTCGCTGGCCAACAAACGATATGAGGAGCAGGCCAGGTCTGCTATTATTTGGTTGGCCTCACCTGCCCTCTAGAGTGTGCGAAAGGAAGTGCCTCAGATTTTTTTTTTTTTTTTTTTTTGGGGGGGGGGGGGGGGGGCACTCTCCTACATCCTTGTGTAAGGTGAAGCGCAGAAGCGTTTACAGAGCCCAACAGGGAAGCATGCTAAGTTCATGCTTGCCTTATGTCTCATGAGTTAAGGGCGTAGAAGCCTGAAGAGTCAATGGTTTATGTCATCAAATTATTGGAAGCTCCAACAACTTGTCCCTGAATACGAATTCGCAACTTTCGATTTACAGCAGGTACCTACATTGCTGCTAGGTGAACAGGGACCAAGGGAGGCTAGGAACAGTGTCCGAACAGCTTTTTACCGGCCCGGGAATCGAATCCGTGACGTCTCGCTTGTGAGGCAAGAGCGGTACCGTTCTACCAACCTATACAGTTGTGCTAACATAGCTGACCTCTGCCTGCCCTCGCTTGCTCTTCGAAGGAACTACAACCTCAGCCATGTATAATCTCAACAGCTGAGGTACAGTTGAATAACTTGGTGCATAATTTGGTATTATACTGATTAAATACTGTACATTTGGGTAAATATTTATATAATGCAAATGGTGCTGTTACAACACGACAAACACATGACAGACACACGACAAACACATATGACACACGCGACTAACACATATAAGAAGAAATAAGTTAATATACGGTATAAGTATAAAGAAGGTAGGAAGGTAAGGAAGGCTGTGATTGGGTCTTTGCCTCCTTTTACGTCAACATCAGGTGGCCAATCAGTGAGCCGCAGTAAGTGCTGAAAATGTTTCAGAATATTTCATATAGTATTGGTTACGAGAGAGAGAGAGAGAGAGAGAGAGAGACCTGTCACACTTTCTCTATAATAATTCATGCTTGCTCCCGCCTACGTGTTGGGAGGTTCGTGGATGTGTTGAATAATTGATACCGTCAACTACCGTCAATTTCAAGTATTTTCTTTTTATAAACTCTAGAAAAGGGATTTATTTTTATAATTTTTAATAATAGTAGTAATAATAATAATAATAATGTTGTTGTTGGGTGATGTATTATTTTTGTACTGTGTGTGTGTGTGTAAAATACAATCATCCAACGTAATACACCAACCTGCTGTAGTTTTACTATACAAGATATACAACAGCCATGTCCTCGTATCAATCAACTGTTTTCAGAAAACAGAGAAAATACAACATTTAGATAATGTATATTAATGTATGCTGTTATTCTGTAAACAATAAATACAAGGCTTTTTATCAGTATACAGCATATACACGGTGCACTACTTCCTTTAATGTAGATAGGAAATACTCTATACTGGTTCTGTATTATGGCCATTGAGTAAAACCTCCAACTGACGGCCTCTTGATAGTCATTCTAATAGATATAGTCTATTAAGGATGTCACGGTTGTCAGATGTCATAGCTCTGCGGTTGTCAGGAAATCACGCGCTTGCGGTGCTTGTTTTAAAGTTGAATTATCACTGTAACTTGTGTGAACTTACTGAGAATAAGAGCAATATCGGCAAATCAAAGATTAACGCGTTTTAGCCACACTGCCAGACTGCAAATTCAATCATTATCCGACAGTCAAGTGTGTTTCCAGGGTGCGGGGCGAGGACGTTATGCTCCCCACCAACCACACTCCCCAACCTCCGCCCATCTGAAAGTGGTTATATTTACAGTTAATCAAAACTAATCAAGAACATTGTGAAAGGTCATTGTTACTACAGGTCAAGTTATGACACAGGGAGGGTGTCAAAACTGATCATACAATGAGAACACCAGGTAAGACCATCATTGTTACAACAAGTACCTAGGAAGTGGCAAAAGGAGGTGCAGTGTAAGTACGTTTCGTTGCATTTGCACTGCCCATTGCATGATTTCATCCATCCATAGTGTAAGAGGATCAAGTAAGCTTTTCTGACATCTGCAAATGTCGTCCAGAATGGCACCAACTCCTAAGCTGAGATCATCCGTCCCCAGTCAGTAGGATCAGGGATCTGTTGATGAAGCCGCAGCACTGGAACCCAAATGAAGTTGTCTCAAGATTGGCTCGTCTCATATGTTGAAATAGACCTGCTCCACAAGACTCGCCCTTAAAGTAGGATAATGAATGTTCGGTGACCTACATAGGTACAGTTTCCATGGTGAAACAGTCGGGATCACGCATAATGCAAGCAGGCTGCCGTGAGTTCCTGGAAAGAGCTGCCACACTTGCCAAGCTGTTTTCTTGCCAACCTCTACAGGTTGTGATGTAGTGTCTGGTCCTGTCATTGCATGGAATAAGGCAAGCCCAAGTCCCAACACCGGGCCGAGTTGTGAAGCTAGCACGTGAAAAGTCAACCATAGTTCAGACAAGACAATGACAGTTCAGAGGACGATGAGATTGCGACAACCACGATATCAGTGTCCACTGTGCTGAGGTATGCTTTGTGAGGGCCGCGCTGAACTGCATGTTTGAGGGAGGATCATCCTCGTGTCAGCTTCTTGGTGGTTACACTGTTCTAAACCCTCCGTGTTACAGGGTGTACACTTGTTGCTTAATGAAAACTGTTTTCAGGACCTGAGAAAAACCGCAGCCCTATTAAATGCACGATTGCAGTCGTGTTGTAGTGGCGGAAACAGTGGTTGACGTTTTTTTTATAATTTTCACCACTTGTTTCTGTACAGTGTGTTCACAAATAACTAATTGATTTACTGTGTGTAATAAAGTTTATAGTTTTTAAGCGCCTTTAAATTGTATTATGTAAACTCAAGTGTCACATGAACTTAGGCTTTTACCCCCCACATTACCCGAGTTGTCCATACATACTGTGTGTCGGTCTGAGAGAAAACATTAATCCTACTTAGGAGACTATTGTAAGTTAATACTGTAGTAAGCTTAAATTCAAGTAAAACTGGTGATGGGGAGCATGAGAGTGTACAGTATATTACTTTATCAGATGATAGAAAATATTGTCTTAGTCGCTCTGTGTGTCGTCTGACGGGGAAGGAAGCAGGGTGAATGTAGGATTATAAGGGCGGATCCAGGGGGGTGGGGGTCCGGACCCTACCTATTCATCAGAATATTATAATACTTGTTTTTATGCGGTTTTGTACTCAGACATTTTTGTCTAGTAAAAAATATTTACTATTGATTTTAGAATATCTCCTAATATCAAGTGCACATAGCTTCAAAATGGCCCCAAAATGCCCATGATATTGGTCAGATTTAAAAAATAATTATGGAGGGGGCTTACAGCGCTCGCCATGTCCCCCCCCCCCCCCTCTTTTTTATATTCCTGGATCCGTCCCTGAATTAAAGCACTTAGCACGGCTCGGCTTTAACGGTTACTTTATCATTTTTTCTTATGTAATTGTTCAGTATGTGCGTTAATCACTTTTGACCTTAATATTTTATACAAAATCTCTAAAAAAATAAACAACCTAACCTAAAGTATGGGACCGCCTTCATCTTCACTGACCGACTGGCTGGCCGCTTGGTCGTCGGTTATTTCTCTGTAACGCTGTGTAGGCAAGGCAGTACTGGGCAGGTCATCCCAAGAGTTCACGACTCTCTCTAAAGAATCTGTATTTCAGGTTAGCTTGAGGCTGTGACGCCTAATGGGGCGTGCATCCACTAGCTCCATACATGAACACTTGACTGAGTAATGTCCTTTGAGGTAATTAACTGATGTTGTTAATTAACCCCCTTACCTCACCTAACCTCTCTTGGTGCAGTTGTGGAAATGTGTTCCTGCACCCCTGTAGTAACCCGCGCCTCCAAACGGAAACGTCGCAGATGTAGTATCACTACTTATGAATGAATGGGTATTGGTCCTGTAAAGACGGACGTGATTGGTGGATAGGTTTGCTATAGGTCATATACCTGTAGGTTGGCTGTTTGGAGTCACGGGTTACCACAGGGGATGTAGGCAAGCGCGGATTCAGGGAGGGGGGGGGGGTCCTTTCCCCCCTTTTCATCCGAAAATTCCAACACTTTTTCTTTAATGCAGTATTGTACTCGGGGATTTTTGCATAGTAAAAAAGTAATTACTCTTAACCTCAGAATATCTCCTGATGTCAAGTGCACATGGCTTCAAAGTGGCCTCAAAACACCCATGATATTGGTCAGATTAACAAACAAAAAATGGAGAAGCTTACAGCCCCCCCCCCCCCCTCAAAGAGGGATAAAAAAAACTCCCAGCTGAGTGGACTCGCTTTGCTCGCCATGTTCCCCCATCCAAAATTTCTTGGACCCCCCCTTTCGATGTTCCTGGATCCGCCCCTGGTGGGAACACATTTCCGCAACTGTACTGTACAGGAGGTATTGATGGTGTAGGGGAGAAGTACACCACTGAAGCGCCTTATGAGGGGCGGGTATGTGTAAGATCTTCGTAACAAGAAGTCCTGCTAACTTATTTGCCTTCTTCATCTTTTTATCACAATGATTTGAGAATTCAGTTTGTCGTCAACATAAACACTTAGGTCTTACCCATTTGGTCTCAGTTAATGATATTTCCTAATCTCGTTGGGGCGTGTGATATGTGTCTTTGCTGTCTGTAAGCCCTGGGTGTAGCCTCTTGTATTGTGCTGCGATGCATCTTAACAGCCATTCGTTTGACCACTCTTATACACGATAGAGATCCTTCCTGCAACTCTTCCACTGTCCGCTTCGTCTTCAAACATTTTATGGAAGAATTAATAACATCTGGCTTATTTAAAAAAACAAACAACAACGGTTCAGCACACTGCCCTGTGGTACCCTGCTTTTCCTGGGTACACATGACTTCGTACCATTGATCACCACACACTGCTTCTGGTCTGAAAAATTTTTCTGCTTCAAGTTCATTGGGTGTTTCTTGTGCTCTTCCTTCTGCATAATTTGGGGACATCTGTCATACTTACACCTTTCTTACAGTATCATGAAAACTTATCCTATCGTGTGTTTACCTTCGCTTACTCAAGACGAGCCTCGAGTTCTTCCTCTCCTATATCTGCGTTGGTCGTGAGTTACTCCACACACTCCCTGAGGGTGCGTGACCTGCTCTGATCCTGCCTCATCACTAGTCCCTGTGTTGGGGGATCCTGTGCTGCCACTTAAACATGATTCACAACAAGCAAGATGGGTGTAGCTAAAGTCTCGTATAGGATATTCATATATTAGACAGATGAATCGAGATGTAAACGTATAAAATACAAATGTGTGTGTGTGTGTGTGTGTGTGTGTGTGTGTGTGTGTGTGTGTGTGTAATAATAATAATAATAATAATAATAATAATAATAATAATAATTAACGGTTTATTGAAAAAGTTCTGCAGAGAAAGGTAAAGGTAAAGGAACATGCAGTGAACATACAGATTAATGTAGGTGTTGAACAGCAAACACTTAGTGTAGTAACTCCCTCCCAGATGGTGTTATGAGGGACCTCACGTGGTGTAGTAATTCCCCCATAGATGGTGTTATGAGGGACCTGACGTGGTGTAGTAATTCCTTCACAGATGGTGTTATGAAGGACCTCACGTGGTGTAGTAATTCCCCCACAGATGGTGTTATGAGGGACCTCACGTGGTGTAGTAACTCCCTCACAGATGGTGTTATGAGGGGCCTCACGTGGTGTAGTAATTCCCCCACAGATGGTGTTATGAGGGACCTCACGTGGTGTAGTAACTCCCTCACAGATGGTGTTATGAGGGGCCTCACGTGGTGTAGTAATTCCCTCACAGATGGTGTTATGAGCGGCCTCACGTGGTGTAGTAATTCCCTCACAGATGGTGTTATGAGGGACCTCACGTGGTGTATATCTGTGTGTCTGTCTGAATCTATGTCCATAAATCTATCTTTCCGTCACATTCTCAGCATACAGTTATAGTTTTTGTTCAGTTCTGTAAAATTCTTATCCATCTCACAGTTGTCCAGAAACTCTATAGTAATGTACATTTGTCACTGTTTGGGATTATAAAAAACAAAATCATAATAGTTTGGCGAAAATCCCGTTGCGATACACTGACGAGTGGCGTACCGAAAGGGGGCGTCCTCACCCCCTCCTCCCTCTCTTGTAATGACAGGAATTCCCGAGGTTTATGCACCCAGGTAGTGACTCACACCAGAGACCAGCTGAAGTTGGTCATGCACCTACTGAAGGTTACCTCGATCTTCCCACTTTATCGTGAATTTGGGTGAAGTGACGGAGGAGGAAGGGAAGAATTTATGCCTTGGTGCCTCCTACCCCTCCTGTCCTTCCCTTCTATACCCTTCTCCTTTCTGCCCCTCCTACCCTTTCTGTCCCTCTTAATCCTCCTGTCCCTCCCGCCTACCCCTTTTTTTTTCGTAGAGAGAGGAGGGTGAAGAAGATTACAGGTGGGGGAAGGAAGTTATATTTAAGAAATTTAGGAGGAGGTATGAGAGGGCGGGCTGACCGCCTAGCAAAGCTAATAGTGTGTTAGGGTTGTGTCATGGGTTAATTATTGTCTGCCGGTACAAGCACTAGACATCCTACCCTGTCCCATATATGGGTGTTTTAAGGGCCTTATTTCATATTCCGCCGACCCTACTGGCGGCTGCTGGTCTAGGGAGGTTGCCGATTGCCTGGCCGTGTAGATCGGGGATGGTAATGGACCTTTTGAGATTTGGTAACTTTTTGGGAACCATGTATGGTTGTTTTCGTTATCTGGTGGGAGTCTTTGAAGGAGTTCTTGCTCTGATCGTTCTATCTTTTGCCAGACTCTGCTGGCCAGGGTGTGCAACTGCTGGTTGATGGGTTTTATTCTCAGGTCTCTATGTATCTCGGCTGTGGTTCTGGTGAAGGGGTATCTTTCACCTGTGACGAATCTTAAGGCTTCATTTTGGACCACCTGTAATTTTATTATTTTAGTCCCTCCCTCCTGCTCTTACCTCCTGTCCCTTCCTCCTGCCCCTCCCTCCTGCCCCTCCCTCCTACCTCTCCTGCCCCTCCCTCCTACCTCTCCTGCCCCTCCCTCCTACCCATCCTGCTCCTCCCTCCTACCCATCCTGTCCTTCCTGTCCTCCCGCCCCCTCCAGCCTTGACAAAGTTCCACGTACGCCACTGTTGATCGTCACACACATTAACTGAAAACATAGTGTGACGGCTGTGCACTAACCTATTGTGGTCTACTGTGATGACTCATATATTACATCTAATATATAAAGCACAGTGTCTGTTTGTTTGCTTATGTGGTTGTTTGCTGTGCACGACTACAGTTTTGAAGATAGAGAACTGAAATAGAGCGTGAAAGACGCCAACGCACCCCAGAAGTGTCTGGAAGGTTGTGGTTGGCTCCAGTGGTTGACCCCCCCCCCCCCCCACCCCACCCCTAACTAGAAACGCATTTATTTTTTTTCTTTTGCTATGCACGGCTCTTAAGATAGAGAACTGAAATTGTGCATGTTCATGTAAATAGCCCTGAGAATGCTTACACACATCTACATAGAGATGAAATGTTAGGGCTTTTTTTTTTTTTTTTTTTTGCATATGCGCTTAATTTTGTCCAAAGACAGATCCTATGTCTGTCCTTGACCAAAATGAGCTGCCTCACTCCTTTAATTGTGAATAGTGTGTTTGCGCCTTCTTTTTAGGGGGGTGGGGGAAGGTCACCTACTTTATAACATAAGAGATGAACTTTGGTGTAACGTAACTGAAGGTGTGATCTGGGGGTCATAAACACACCCGGGTGAGTGACTTACCTGTATATGACTAGAGACGACTAACACATTAATTACCTTTTATTAATTATTTACTTGTTGTTTTAAATAGATGGCATTAGATACTGGAATATTTACACCTGGATAATATTAATGGAGATGGTCGAGATTTTTGTATTGTTTTTGTAAAACATCAGTTGTTAAATTAGGTAAATATTCTTGAAAAAATATAATATGAAGTATGATGATATTATTACCTAGAATTAAAATGTAACACTCAGGCTTCATACATGTAAATTAAATTGAGGTATTTCAATCGCCTTTCATAAAATAATTATATTTTTTTGTATCTGAAAATTAATATTGGCAACAAAGTATAATACAGTTACCCAGGGAGATTGGAGCGCCTGCAACTGCCTAGCTTATATTACAGACGGGCGAGGGGCGACCTAATCAAAGTGTATAAACAATTAAACATCTCACGATGGCTCTACTCGGTCGAGTGTACAGTACATACCTGGAACTGGTGGTCGCCCGCCCCACAAGGGATCACAGCTCAAGGTTGAAGAAGCCACAAGTCCAGAAAACTGAGGGAAAATTCTTTTGGAGTGAGAATTGTGAACTTTTGGAATCATCTGCCAGAGAGTGTTGTAACGGCATCGAATGTGAGCTTATTCAAGGTCAGACTTGACCAACACTAGAACAAGTTCCGATATATTCAGGAGCCAGTGCATGCCCAGTATCTGCCAGAGACGTGACCGACCCCCCAAGCGGATAACTAGCCGATCAGTGGCCAAGAGGATAAAAGTACAATGCAATGTAACACAATTTAATACAGTACAGTACAGTATTACAGATGTATAACAATATATGTCAGTCTAGTACAGTTAAAAGGGAAAGTGGGTCAAAGACGTCAACAGTGAAGATGAAGCAAACAATAATCTTAACGCTGATTGGTTGATTAGTCAAGGGGGGTCGGGAGCGCCCGGATGATTCAGTTTGCCGCGTAAATAAAACCAAACATGGAATTGAAAGTCAGAAAGAAGTGGGGAGAACAGTGAGACACACGAACAAGAAGAGGAGGAGAGAAGGATAAAAAAAGAATAAAGTGGAATGAGAAACCGTAGACTGAGAATAGAATTAAAGATCAGAAAGAATAGAGAAAAGTGGGGAGAATAAGAAGAAAGACGAACAAGACAGAAGAACTTTAAGACTACAGTAGAACAAGGCCACAGGAACAGGTGGTGAGGAGAGCTTGTATAGGTAGTCACAGGACCACCAAGGCCAGGATAGGTATTGTTACTTTACCTGTCTATCATTACCGTGTCACCTGCACTCCGCTAGTCCAATTGTCCTCAGTGTGTCTGTCTGTTTGTCTGTCTGTCAGTGATTGTGCTTGCGTGTGCGTGTTTCCCCAAGTCGCCCTTCGTGTATTGTCCCAGTACAAGCAAACTGTGGGAAGGCGGAAGGCACTGTGGGGCGGGGGGGGGGGGGGGGGGTAGGTATAGCTTGAGGGTTTGGCTACCTGGTAAAGATCCGGGTCCTGTTGGTGATGTGTCTTGGCTTACCTCTCTCTCTCTCTCTCTCTCTCTCTCTCTCTCTCGTCAAGGTACTCAGACCAAGAAGCAGAATAATTATAATGAATTACCTTACACAGAAAAGGATTTTTGGCTTACTCTTGTGATGAACTCCATACACCTGACTCATACACCCGAATACACCTAACTCATACACCCGAATACACCTGGCTCATACACCTGAGTGCACCTGGCTCATACACCTGAATACACCCATGACTCATACACCCGAATACACCTGAATACACCTGACTCATACACCCGAATACACCTTGCTCCTAAACATGAATACACCTGGCTCATACACCTGAATACACCTGGCTCATACACCTGAATACACCCATGACTCATACACCTGAATACACCTGGCTCATACACCTGAATACACCTGACTCATACACCCGAATACACCTTGCTCCTAAACATGAATACACCTGGCTCATACACCCGAATACACCTGGCTCATACACCTGAATACACCTGACTCATACACCCGAATACACCTTGCTCCTAAACATGAATACACCTGGCTCATACACCCGAATACACCTGACTCATACACCCGAATACACCTGGCTCATACACCCGAATACACCTGGCTCATACACCCAAATACACCTGACTCATCCACCCGAATACACATGACTCGCTATACATAGGTACACTTAATTAATACACCACGACGATGAAATAGAGTATACAGTATATTCGTTGTATGAAAAGAAATTGTGAACATTTTATTTATCCAGAAAACTAAAGTCATATTATAGTTACAACCATAATATTGACACTGGTTGAGTCTTTTGAGTGCCGGAGCTCTTGGAGGTAATGTGTGGCCAAGGCTTTTTATGAGCATTGTAAGACTCGGGAGGTCAAGGTGGAGGGAATGGGAAATGAAAGAGGTGAATGATAATGAAATTCGACTAGAGAGTAAGAGTTAGAATGATGGTGAATGATGTACTGTATATTACAAAGAATGATGGTGAATGTTGTACTGTATATTACAAAGAATGGTGGTGAATGATGTACAGTATATTACAAAGAATGATGGTGAATGATGTACTGTATATTACAAAGAATGATGGTGAATGATGTACAGTATATTACAAAGAATGATGGTGAATGATGTACAGTATATTACAAAGAATGATGGTGAATGATGTACAGTATATTACAAAGAATGATGGTGAATGATGTACTGTATATTACAAAGAATGGTGGTGAATGATGTACAGTATATTACAAAGAATGATGGTGAATGATGTACTGTATATTACAAAGAATGATGGTGAATGATGTACTGTATATTACAAAGAATGATGGTGAATGATGTACAGTATATTACAAAGAATGGTGGTGAATGATGTACAGTATATTACAAAGAATGATGGTGAATGATGTACAGTATATTACAAAGAATGATGGTGAATGATGTACAGTATATTACAAAGAATGATGGTAAATGTTGTACTGTATATTACAAAGAATGATGGTGAATGATGTACAGTATATTACAAAGAATGGTGGTGAATGATGTACAGTATATTACAAAGAATGATGGTGAATGATGTACAGTATATTACAAAGAATGATGGTGAATGATGTACAGTATATTACAAAGAATGATGGTGAATGATGTACAGTATATTACAAAGAATGGTGGTGAATGATGTACAGTATATTACAAAGAATGGTGGTGAATGATGTACAGTATATTACAAAGAATGATGGTGAATGATGTACAGGATATTACAAAGAATGATGGTGAATGATGTACAGTATATTACAAAGAATGATGGTGAATGATGTACTGTATATTACAAAGAATGATGGTGAATGATGTACAGTATATTACAAAGAATGGTGGTGAATGATGTACAGTATATTACAAAGAATGGTGGTGAATGATGTACAGTATATTACAAAGAATGATGGTGAATGATGTACAGGATATTACAAAGAATGATGGTGAATGATGTACTGTATATTACAAAGAATGATGGTGAATGATGTACTGTATATTACAAAGAATGATGGTGAATGATGTACAGTATATTACAAAGAATGGTGGTGAATGATGTACAGTATATTACAAAGAATGATGGTGAATGATGTACAGTATATTACAAAGAATGATGGTGAATGATGTACAGTATATTACAAAGAATGATGGTAAATGTTGTACTGTATATTACAAAGAATGATGGTGAATGATGTACAGTATATTACAAAGAATGGTGGTGAATGATGTACAGTATATTACAAAGAATGGTGGTGAATGATGTACAGTATATTACAAAGAATGGTGGTGAATGATGTACAGTATATTACAAAGAATGATGGTGAATGATGTACAGGATATTACAAAGAATGATGGTGAATGATGTACAGTATATTACAAAGAATGATGGTGAATGATGTACTGTATATTACAAAGAATGATGGTGAATGATGTACAGTATATTACAAAGAATGGTGGTGAATGATGTACAGTATATTACAAAGAATGGTGGTGAATGATGTACAGTATATTACAAAGAATGATGGTGAATGATGTACAGGATATTACAAAGAATGATGGTGAATGATGTACTGTATATTACAAAGAATGATGGTGAATGATGTACTGTATATTACAAAGAATGATGGTGAATGATGTACAGTATATTACAAAGAATGGTGGTGAATGATGTACAGTATATTACAAAGAATGATGGTGAATGATGTACAGTATATTACAAAGAATGATGGTGAATGATGTACAGTATATTGCAAAGAATGATGGTAAATGTTGTACTGTATATTACAAAGAATGATGGTGAATGATGTACAGTATATTACAAAGAATGGTGGTGAATGATGTACAGTATATTACAAAGAATGGTGGTGAATGATGTACAGTATATTACAAAGAATGATGGTGAATGATGTACAGGATATTACAAAGAATGATGGTGAATGATGTACAGGATATTACAAAGAATGATGATTATTTTAACTTCGACGAACTAATTTAGTCAATTTAAATTGGGGGGGGGGGGGAGGGGAGGTGAATTTGAGAGTACTTGATGTTATGTAAATGAATTGACTTTTAATATTTTTAAGAGAATTTTTTTTTTTAAATTTATCAGTTCTCTACAAGTTTCTGTACGGCCAGAGGTGATAGACAGGTATATATAGACAGGGATACATAGATAGGTATTTATACACAAGTTTACATAGGTATATAAAAAGAGGCATATGTACACAGGTCCATACACGGGTATACATACAGATATACTGTACATAGACAGATATACGTACACAAGTATACATAGACCTGGCGAGTATACATTAACATATATATATATATATATATATATATATATATAAATATATATATATATATATATATATATATATATATATATATATATATATATATATATATATGAATGGCAGATAATTGAGTTAAGCAGAAATGAACGCTTTTTACTGACATCACAAAATATGATTGGGAATGAACCTTTAGTTGATTGAGAAGATGTTTGAATAAATTAATAGTTAACTTTAGAATAGGATCGTAGATTAGGGTTGGTCCTTAAGATATTATTAAGGATTCTGACTTAAACTAACTTATGATGTAACAATATATAGGTAAAACGGAGCCACTCCAAGTGGAAGACTCTCTCTCTCTCTCTCTCTCTCTCTCTCTCTCTCTCTCTCTCTCTCTCTCTCTCTCTCTCTTTTCCTTAACAAGCAATAACATGACCCGGAACTACAAAATCAGATGATGCAAAGCGAGGAACTCCGTGACGTCACCATAGTAATGTGGGGTAGGGGATATATAAAGGCTTGCAGGACGGAGTGATCACAGAAGCTCCTTTGCTGAGGCGCCGACAACACCTTCCGTCATGGCTAGCAAGTTCCTGGTGAGTTACCATTAACCATATAGATAGATAGATATTTGGTAAAATCGTCAAACAATTTCATGTTGATTCAGCACATACAGTTGCCCGCACTTATACCTGGTACAACGGCTGACGTGTTTTGTGAGATGTGGCAACTCTGTGTTTGTTTACTTTGTATTAAAAATTCCGGAATGTCCCCAAGGAACCTCACTATAGTAACCAGACTAAGGATGCTAAATAAATGTTCCACGGAGTTTCCACATCTCACAAAATGCACCCGCCACTGTACCGGGTACAAGTGTAGGCGACTGTACATAGACAGCACCGGTATACAAACAATATACACAGACATACACCGTTCCACTAAAATAATAATAAACTACTGTATTAAATTCAGTAAATCTGTTCAGTAACTTTATCTATAAGTAATTCAAGTCTTTAAAAACAATTATTATATTGTGTATCTTAAGGTGTGTGTATGTCTGTCTTGTTATAGATCTTAGAAGTATAATTTGTCTTCTGTTGAAAGACATATTTTGATTCAACTTGGGAGGTCATCTTAGGTCAAATGCAGATAGGATTTATGCTGTTAGTGACCTGTGTGACCTTTCTGACGTAGTAAAGGCAAGGTTTTAAGTCCACTCTTGTCAACACTTGTTTTCTGCACGTTAATAATAAGATAATACTGGTAGTGATGATAATAATAATAATAATGTCATCATCATCATCTCTCTTGATATACATTTTTTGATGACTCTTGAATATTTTTTTTATCTATAATACACACTTACAGACCTTAGTTATCAAAACACATTAACACGTTATAACAACAATCATAACAACAGCAACCACAACCACCACAGCAACCACAACCACCACAACAACCACAACAACTACTTGACGTTCATTATGTCTCCCACAGGTACTGGTAGTGCTGGCCCTCGTGACTGTGAGCACCGCCCACCCTCACACCACCCACGCCCACTCCCACGTCGACACCCACGCCCACCACCCCCTCTATCCTTACTACCCGGGCTACCACCATCCTCACTACTACTACTACAACTATGGCTATCCCTACCACCACTACCCGCGTTCCTACAGTTACGTTAAGATCAACAAGGCAACCTAAGTCACGGATAAGGCTTCACGAGGCTTCTGGAGGCTTCACGAGGCTTCTGGAGGCTTCGCAACATCTCAAATGCCTTCAGACGACTTAAGAGGGAGGTTTCAAAGGACTTCGAAATGCTTCAAGAGGTTTCAGAGGATTCAGATGGATTCAAGAGGCTTTAGGAGACTTCGCGAGGCCTCAGAGACCTAGGAGGCTTCACGAGACCTCAGAGGGACCTAGGAGGCTTCACGAGACCTCAGGGGGACCTAGGAGGCTTCACAAGACCTCAGGGGGACCTATGAGGCTTCACGAGACCTCAGTGGGACCTAGGAGGCTTCACGAGACCTCAGAGGGACCAAGGCGGCTTCACGAGACCAGAGGGATCTAAGAAGCTTCAGGAGACCTCAGAGGGACCTAGGAGGCTTCACGAGATCTCAGAGGGACCTAGGAGGCTTCACGAGACCTCAGAAGGACCTAGGAGGCTTCACGAATCTACATTAAAACCTTCATGGTCGATCACATCTCTCGTATAATAGCTCAAAATATTCACCATCCTGTCAACAACAATAAAAGACATCGTTCTGTTCTCTTATTTTTGTTTTTCATTCACTCTAGGAATTTCTGACATTCGTATTTTGTTTTTGTTTATCCAATGACTAACCTAACCTAACCTAACTAGAGGTGTAGTCATTTACTGCTGTTAGTTTTCTTCTACGTAGCGTCGTATAAGTTGAGTAGTGGAGAGGGTGCGGGCAACGTAACACCGGGGGACAGGACTCAAGCGTGTGTGTGACCATCGTGGAGGTGAGACGAGGATGAGGTGTTATGCTCTAGTGTAATGTGGTCAGCAGATCAGATTATGACCAGTGTATAGAGTGAGTGATGGAGTCCTTAGAAACGAAAGCACCAACGCACTTAACCCTTGGAGCTGTGTGTGAGGGAGTCCACGCACTCTACCCCCTGGAGCTGTGTGGTAGGGAGCCCACACACACTACCCTTGGAACAGTATGTGAGAGATGTCCACGCACTCTACCTGGAGCTATGTGAGAGGGAGCCCACGCACTCTACCTGATGCAGCGTGTGAGGGAGCCCACGCACTCTACCTGATGCAGTGTGCGAGGAAGTTCATGCACTCTTTCTGGAGCTGTGTGAGAGGGAGCCCACGCACTCTACCTGATGCAGCGTGTGAGGGAGCCCACGCACTCTACCTGATTCAGCGTGTGAGGGAGCCCACGCACTCTCCCTGGAGCTATGTGAGAGGGAGCCCACGCATTCACAACCACACTCTTCTTAGGGGAATGAAAAGCACCAATAAAAAAATTACTTTCAACGCTGTTTCATATCCTGCAGTAAGGTTCACGAATACTTGAATGGTGCCTGCCTGGTCTTCTTAACTGTGTGACTGGTTCCTGGTCTTCTTAACTATGTCACTGGTTTTTGGTCTTAACTGTGCGACTGGTTCCTTGTTATCTTGACAGTGGCAATGAACCAAATTCCTTTTAAATAGTGTAGGGTAGTCCAGCAAAAAGTATTCGCATAATATGTTTAGGTAAATAATCAACTGTTACATTATAAAACTGCATGCAAATAAAGATTATTAAACTTTGTCTACTCAGCTGTAAGTGGGTACCTGATTTTACAGTTTGGGAAGTGAAGGTGGTCGAGTGTTCTGTCGGACACGCTGCCCCTATGTGTACTGACGGTGTAGTATAGTGTTGTGTCCCTACTGTTCCGAATGCCAAGCCTATGGGATCTATTTTCACTGTAATGTGTTCATATGAGTGTTGTTAACCATGATTTATTTAATGTTGCCAATATAATGTCGTAATATTACTTATCTTCGAAAATTAATTTTAATAAATTTCAATATCTAATAATCTTTGTGTTGTGTATGATCTATATGACCGAATTTTATTTATTTCTATAATTATTTCAGGAAATCTTTTATTGATTCTAGAAATGTTTATCCCATCTGTTTAATAAGGTTCAACAGTTATTAGTTTTCTGTCACTTTTCATTACTTGTGAATGTTTGGAAAATGCGGACACCAGAGTTTGTGATAGACGTCATCACCGGCCACAATTTTGTTATTTATTTATTTATTTATTTATTTATTTTTTTTTTTACAGCCATTAGCCCACCCGGGCACAGGTCACTGACCCACATCGGAGCCTTGGGGGCGAAAATGTAGTAATAATAATAATAATAATATTAATAATTAGTTCATAGTAAATAAATTTGAAAATAAAACTAAAAACTAAAAATAAAATAACAATAATAATAATAACGACAACACTGATAATAATAAGAATAATAGTAATAATAATAATAATAATAATAATAATAATAATAATAATAATACAGAACCATGAAGAAATACAAAAATGAAAAACTATCACTATGAGAAACAATATATGTATGTTGTGTTGTCAATGGTAAGAGAAACAATTGAGACCCTGCAATTGTGTGTAAATGAGGCAGAAAGTCAGATCAGCAACCTGGGACTTGGTCAATGTTCGTGATGCCATATGGCAACAGGGTCTACCATTAGACAATACATTATGCTTCCTATGTCTTCCCAGGCGATAGTACTTCTCTGTTGGATGGCTTCCTACTACCACCACCTTCACGCCAGTCTGGTTGATTTACGTTATAATGGTTTTCCGGACTTGAGCGCGTAGAGAGAACTGCCGAGGGTAGTCTGCTCACCAACCTACACGTGTGTGTGTGGGGGGGGGGGGGGGGGCTCCTCATCTATAGACCAAGATAGATGCAAGTCTCACTGTTACGGAGGGTAGAGTGGGCCACAAAGTTCCTGGTGTTACAAAAGGTTACAGCGTGTTGATATTTGTCTCTTTACGTAATATTGTAGGTGTTGACACAGGTAACGACTTCATGTGGTGGTGGTGGGAGGAACCGTCTTGCTCACGAGGAGTGGCTGTAGTATTCAACAGGTGTTTTCTAAGGTGTCCTCGCTCATCACCGCCTCAAGACGTCTTACTGGTTGTATATATATTACTTTGTTGGTACAAGATGTGTTCATACGATATTTTAATTTATGCATTAAGCTCCAGAATTACGGGGCGTTGGAAGACACGACATAAGGTGTTTTATTAGAAGGATTTTAAACGAGATTTGCAAAGGATACTTGAGGATGATGTGTACACCTTGTCGCTCGCTGTTTTCTACATTTCGTCTTTATTTTGGAAAGCTTATAATCCTCCCTTAACCAAGTCCTACATAAGCCGCTGTAACACCGACACAAATTTGGCGACTTTCTTTGGTCATACTCTATCAATGATATCCACTACTACAGTAGTTGATGTCATTATGGCATTACAGCAATTCAAACTGAGGCATTTCGTGCATTCTGAAATATAATTATATTTATGTTGTATGAAAGAAAGGCTCTGGTCCTGTCACTCTGGAACCGTTCCTGTATAATTGTACAGAATTATCTTTGGTTGTGGGAATGACAACTGTCTGGGTTCTTATCCAAGACAGTTTCTCGGTAGTACCATAGCACCCGTAGTGTCAGACCAATACGTAACTCAACCTCATGGAAATTTCCAGTTCATAATTTTCATATTTTCACAAAGGTACAGTTGCGGAAATGTGTTCCTACACCCCCTGTGGTGACCAGTGTATCCAAACGGCCAACGTGTTTGACCTACGTATAGCAATCCTATCCACCAATCACGCCCGTTGTTACATGACCAATACCATTTCATTCAAAATAGTGATACTACAACTGTGATGTTGCCGTTTAGAGACACGGATTACCACAGGGGGTGTAGGAACACATTTCAGCAACTGCACCATCACAATAGTCCACTTATCAACATGTCCACTTTCCATAAGAAAATTCTGCATCCACCCGTGGTGTCTTGATTCGTAAGAATAATGTCGCCTGAACCCTCCCTCGTATGCTCGTGCAACTGACAAAGCACCAGTCAAATAAATTAGTCTGTACAAGACAAGACACTGGTTGGTGTTCTTGCCGCCCATAAGCAAACCTTCAAGTCTGTGACGTCACGGTCAACCCCTCTATACTGGTTTCTGGTTTTCTTATAATAAAAACCTGCTCGTATAGGTTTATTGAAGAGGAAATTGGTCTCATTGTAAAATATATTAGCAGGAATATGGTGTTATTTCAGGTAGAGTGATAATGGTGGGCAGGTGAAAGTCATGGTGATTGGTGATCAGCTGTTTGATGACAACAACAACACGGCAGCCACCAGCAGCAGGACGCCGCCAGCCACTGTCTCGCTCACACTCCAGGTAACAATCACTATTATTTTGCTGGAACATTAGATATATTGTTTGTGTGTATTTTAAGTGAAGGAAAATAATTAAAGTTAAGTAAATGTGAAGATATTGAGTAAAACAAGGACAGGTTCATCCTACTCGTGGAAAAAGCGACGGTGCATTAATGAAGGAACGGCAGAGCTTCAATTCAACAGTGTCTCCTGTCACGTCAATACTTGGTTATTGTGAAGACTAGTAATTTGGTGATTTTGCAATTAATGCCATACCTTCTGGTAGATGTAGTAGTTCCTTTTACACTAAGACAATGTGAAGGTAAATATGTGAGTCGTCCCACACTTATTGATAATATTTTTTCTGTGGAAATCAACCGGATTATTCTTGATATTGTTTGTAGTAATAAACAATTAGTGTACACAGTTTGGGGTTGCCCATACCGTCACCAACCCGCTTCGTCACCACAATTTTTAACCCTTTTCGTAACCACTGCTTTACCCCTTTCGTCACCCTGTACATTCCCATCAATATATACTCGAAAATAACTGTTGCTTGGGATAGAAAATAATAAAAAACACAAAGACAATTCATTAAAGACGAAAATAAGAAATAAAAACATTGTTAATACGCCTGCAATCATCTAACTTATACAGTATGTGAAAGACTAACATTTACTCATGCAAGGCAGAAGATATTGACAAGTTTTTTAGGAAATTAGAAGTGGAGATATTTTTTCTTCATATTCATCCCACAGCTTCCAGAGATGGACTTGTTTGTCATGATTTGCTTTTCTTGTGCATGATTTTAGCTTGTGCTCCGACTGGATAAGCACTGGAGCAGGTTCAGATACATTCAGGACCAGGAGCCAGTGCATGCTCAGTACTTGCCGCAGTGTGTAACAACCAGTACATGCCCAGTACTTGGCAACAGTGTGTAACAACCAGTACATGCCCAGTACTTGGCAACAGTGTGTAACAACCAGTACATGCCCAGTACTTGGCAACAGTGTGTAACAACCAGTACATGCCCAGTACTTGGCAACAGTGTGTAACAACCAGTACATGCCCAGTACTTGGCAACAGTGTGTAAGGGACGTAACCGATCGCCCAAGCGGTTAACAAGCCGATCAGTGGTGAAGAGGATATGAAAAAAAAGGTTGTGAAGCAGAGAGAATGGTAATACTCGAACACCCTGTCCCCCAATAGCCAGCAACTTCACCAGATTTTTATATAGAGGTAATATGTGATGAGATTGCTCTGGCCTTAGCACTAACTTGAGATTTTTTTTTCCCACTGACAATAAAGCTTTCTTACCGGTAAAATTTTAGTTTCGGACATCCCAGTATTTCGATATCCAAACTTTGTTTTTCTAACCTAACTTAGCCACAGAACCCAGGAACTATATCTAACCTAACCTAAATTCAGTGGTGGGCACGGTTCCGCTAACTGCTAATTAGCGAAGCTAACTTTCTTGTTAGTGGATTAGCGTTTTCGCTAACTTTGGAAACCATTGGTGGACCAATTAGCTTCCGCTAAATTTAGTTGCGCTATCTTTAAGTCCGCTAACAAAATTTATACATGTTTGTTCCTGTCTGTTGTAAGCGTGTGATGCCGTGACGCGTCTCCAACAGCCAGTCAGGCACGCTTGGCTGACTGCGTGTTAGTATGTGTAAACGTGACAAGACATGATTTGTCGACGCCGCGCTGCAGCAGCTCAGCAGCATTGTGTAATTCCGCAGTTCTGAGTTCAGTTCACTTACGACGTTGTCAGGTTACAGACAGTCTAAGCAGTCTTACAGTGTCAGCGACAGCAGCGTATGTTATCGAAGGTGAAGACTGTCAGTGTATGTTGAAAGAATCATAGAATGTTATTGTAAACTAATGTATAATTTCATTTCTCATTTATTTGTTAATTTAATTAGGATTTTTTTGTGTCAATATATTTGGTTATGCTAAGTACTGCATAAGTTCATAACCAGGATGTCATCCTAGGTATGTGCCAAACAAAATTGTCTAAAAACTTACTTTTCATTAAAGTTGAGAGTTTTCTGTTTACTGTATTTATATGACTAAGACCAACAATAAGTTATATAAAAATGCACTGGTATAATGTGTATGTGGTTGGTATTGCATATTTACATGAATAATGAATAAGGTCGATAGGTTGTATGAGAATGCAGATTAATTATTTGTGAAATTGTGTACAGTGTACACCTTGATAAGTTGATCATCATCTGATCTTGGCATGATGCTATTTGCTACCTATGCTATACAGTACTATAGTTTTTGGATTCGTTTATTACTTTCTATCTTTTCGTACAGTAAATAAAGATTATGAAGTGTATGTTGAAACTTGAATGTAAACTTATGTTTAATTTCATTTGTTCATTTAATTATATGTGTACACATTGATCATCATCTGATCTTGGCATGCTATACCTTTTTGGAAAGCTCTATGTCTAAGCTACAAGACAACATATGAAAATTTCAGCTCTCCAGGTCTGTTTTTAAGGGTTTTAGAGCCAAAAAAAAAAAACGAAGCTCAATTCATATAATAAAAGTTAGCGTTAGCTTCCGCTAATTTTTTTATCTGTTTAGCATTAGCGAAGTTTACCTTTTAGTTAGCAGATTAGCGGTTAGCGATGCTAACTTTTCGTTTAGCTGTGCCCACCACTGCCTAAATTCCCAAGATTCCCTGGATGACCGAAACTAAAATATAATGCTTTTTTACTTTGAGAAACTGACAAAAACTGTACAAGGAAAGTGTTTTGTTTAATTTTCCTTTTATGATTTTTTTTTTATTCCGTTAGTAGAGGATCTGCTTCATGTTTACTTCTTCAGTTTGGTCTGTGGTTTCTTTCAAAGATATATTTTTTTAGATAGAGCTACATTCTGTAATGAAGAAAACTAACCTACCCTAACCCAACCAAAATACTACAATTGTTGGCTGTATGCACAGACTTTTAGAGTGCACCAGAACACACACAAGTATAGGTGAAGTCTGATCATAAATGAGTTCATGCTCTCTATCATGGTACAGTATAGCTCACACTCAGGCTGTGCAGATTAGCAGTGCCCAGACAAGAGGCCGGGCAGATAATTTTTAATGTCCATGTACCCAACAGTTGTTTGGCAGTGAAGCTAATGTCTTGAGAGGTAAATACCAAGGAAATTTGTCTGGTGCCGCATGACCTTAACCTCACTGCAGATGTTTAACCAAGGAGGTCCGTCAATGGACTGCTTGTCATCAGTGTACCAGGATTAGTGATTTTGTCAAGTACAGGTAATGTATCTCAATATTAAGCTGCCAACCCGTCACTAGGAAGTTGGTAAACTTGTCAATACTGTATTTCAAAGGAACCATCAAGCTGAGAGACCGTGGATATGAGGTGACAGGTGACACTATTTTATAAGGGGAGTGGTAGTTAGGGTAGGTGATCTCAGGTGTTGCCTGAGATCCTTGTAGGTTTGAAGTTAGGTGAGGTGACAGGAGTTATGACATGACAAGAGTAATCACCATTGGCACCAGCCAGAAGCTGCAGTTGTCCACAGAATGGAGAAGGGTGAGAGTATAAAAGGTATTTAGGCAGACACAAGTGATGTGTGGTACTTGCAGTAATTTTGAATGTTTTAAAATGTTTGATTATCTTTTCCCAGGAAAAAAAATAGAGGCAAGCAAATTTCCTTCAAAAAATCTGTCGGGGTTAAGTAAAACAAAAACTGGCAAGTAAATTTCAAAAGCTGCCTGCCCGTGGCATACACTGTACTGTATACAGTATAGGTACTATGTTCCACATAATCTGCACAGCTTGGTCTCAATTCTATGTATGAGAATATATATTGGATATTTTACATCAAACACTGTAGTTGTGATTTGAGACATCAGAAAGTCATATTAAAAAAATGACGGGACATTTTATACCTTTTTTTCAGTCATTTCTTTATTTTCAGTATCAGTTGTACATCTGTTACGTCAACTTTCAATGAAAATTTTATCGAGGAGGTTGTTAACTAGGGAGAACTTCATCTGCTACAGGAACCTTTTGATGTCTAAAAACCACACCCTGTACAGGATGAATAGTAGGTAAGTTGAATCACCTGAATAATATACATCCCAGCTTATTTCACCTAAAGATTAACCACCCTAATGCTAACCTAATGCTGTCACATTTATGGGGCATACTTCATTTCCCAGTTGTCTTAGATATTATCACAGTTACAGGGAAAGAGACCTTCAGCCTAAGAGAGTGGCGGTTACACAGATGACTGCCTCTCGTGATAAGGACATTAATTTCAAGACTTGTGTTGACTTGGTGGAGAGAGCAGCCAGGTCAGGAGCTCAGGTCAGTGTCAAGAGATAGACAGTGTTTTAAGTACTGTACAGTTCTTTGACATAACTGATAAATTGGAATGTATAATTACTGTGTAGCTTTTATACACCAGATAAATGTACAGTAAATGTTTTGAAATAAGATATACAGTCTCTCTTCGACTTACGACGGGGTTCCGTCCCGAGGACCAGGTCATAAATCGAAAAGGCGAAAATAATACATAGAAATTCTAAAATGGGTGTCTCTTTTTCTTCTCAGCACCACGAGAACTCTCATTTTTACACTTGCCAGCCATTTTAAAGGGAATTACAAACAAAAATTTTGTCAGTACACAGCTCAATCACTAACGTCAGGGCTCGAAAATACGTACAGTAATGTGAAAAATATGTTATACGACCATGGCTGTCGTATGTCAGGGTTGTCGTAAGTCGAGGAGAGACTGTAATTAATTTATACTTGTGAAATTAACACTTGTTCCTCTGGCAAGACTTCTGTACATGCAAGCCTGCCTGCCCCCTCTCCTACATTGCTACTGACTTTCCTCTCTAATCCCACCATCAGTTATACCTTTGTAACACTTTGGCACCTCACTCTCTAGATGCCCCCTGATTAGCTGCTTGGGAAGTGATGTCATGATAATCTTATTATAGTTTGAGTCATATAATTAATGTTAATTTACGGTTTTGTCCTACTTTTGGAAGATGGTGTTCCTTCCCGAAGCATGTGATTATATCGCCGAGTCAAAGGAAGAGTCGGTTCAGCTCGCAGAATCTATCCACGGACCGCTGGTAGCCAAGTATCGGGAGCTGGCAGCCTCAACACATGTCTGGTTGTCACTAGGAGGGCTTCACATTAAGGTAAGTTTCAAGTTGGTTTTTGTCACTTGTGAATGGAGGCACTCACTCACTTGTGCTTCACACACTACATAAAACTCTTGAATGTCATTCAGTAACGATCCCTTCATCTTATACTTTTTAATATGTCTCACATTGTATCCATTGTATCATACTATCTGTATATATACATTAACCCTTAGGCCCCGGGTGACGTTCCAGAATGTTGCCTATTTTCCCGCCATTTTATTTATTTTTTTATTATTTTTGGAAAAGTTTATATTTTTTCTCGATTTATCCCGGGGGGGGGGGGGGGGGTTACTGCCAGCAGCAGCAGCACCTTAACCCAGGGCTTAAGGATTAATGCCACCAGATCATGTTATGATTCCTCTACAAATGGAATTGATTACAATTAACTCTGCAAATTCATGATTACAATTATGATAAAAAATTATTCCTACCAAAAGGAGTGTACTGTACAGTAATCAATTACCACTACATTAAAACGTGCAATTATGATCCCCACAATTCCAAATTAGGTAAACAAAATAAAACAATACAAAATCACTGCCATGAAAGGTCTTAAATGCTATATAATAGTGAATATTATACAGTATACTGTACTGTAATCTAATCTAATCTACTGTACTGTACTATAATCTACTGTACTGTACTGTAATCTACTGTACTGTACAGTGATGCACTGTACTGTAATCTACTGTACTGTAATCTACTGTACAGGGTACTGTAATCTGTACTGTAATCTAATCTAATCTACTGTACTGTACTATAATCTACTGTACTGTACTGTAATCTACTGTACTGTACAGTGATGCACTGTACTGTAACCTACTGTACTGTACAGTGATGTACTGTACTGTAATCTACTGTACAGGGTACTGTAATCTGTACTGTAATCTAATCTAATCTACTGTACTGTACTATAATCTACTGTACTGTACTGTAATCTACTGTACTGTACAGTGATGCACTGTACTGTAACCTACTGTACTGTACAGTGATGTACTGTACTGTAATCTACTGTACAGGGTACTGTAATCTGTACTGTAATCTAATCTAATCTACTGTACTGTACTGTAATCTACTGTACTGTACAGTGATGCACTGTACTGTAATCTACTGTACTGTACTGTAATCTACTGTACTGTACAGTGATATACTGTACTGTAATCTACTGTACAGGGTACTGTAATCTGTATTGTAATCTAATCTACTGTACTACACTATAATTTACTGTGCTGTAATCTTCTGTACTGTACTATAATCTACTGTACTGTATTGTAATCTACTGTACAGGGTACTGTAATCTACTGTACTGTACTGTACAGTGATCTACTGTACTGTAATCTACTGTACTGTACTATAATCTACTGTACTGTACTCTACCGTACTGTACAGTGATCTACTGTACTGTAGTATACTGTAGTGTAATCTACTGTACTGTACAGTGATCTACTGTATTGTAATCTACTGTACTGTGCTGTACAGTGATCTACTGTACTGTAATATAGTGTACTGTAATCTACTGTACTGTACTATACTGTACTGTACAGTGATCTACTATACTGTAATCTACTGTACTGTACTATAATCTACTGTACTGTACTCTACCGTATTGTACAGTGATCTACTGTACTGTAATATACTGTACTGTAATATACTGTACTGTAATCTACTGTACTGTACAGTGATCTACTGTATTGTAATCTACTGTACTGTACTGTACAGTGATCTACTGTACTGTAATATATTGTACTGTAATCTACTGTACTGTAATCTACTGTACTGTACAGTGATCTACTATACTGTAATCTACTGTACTGTAATCTACTGTACTGTAATCTACTGTACTGTGATCTACTGTACTGTGATCTACTGTACTGTACAGTGATCTACTATACTGTAATCTACTGTGCTGTACTGTAATCTACTGTACTGTACTGTGATCTACTGTACTGTAATCTACTGTACTGTACAGTGATCTACTGTACTGTAATCTACTGTACTGTCTGTAATCTACTGTACTGTGCAGTGATCTACTGTACTGTACAGTGATCTACTGTACTGTACTGTACAGTAATCTACTGAACTGTAATCTACTGTACTGTACTGTAATCTACTGTACTGTATAGTAATCTACTGTACTGTACTGTAATCTACTGTACTGTACAGTGATCTACTGTACTGTAATCTACTTTACTGTACTGTACAGTAATCTACTGTACTGTAATCTACTGTACAGTGATCTACTGTACTGTAATCTACTGTACTGTACTGTAGTCTGCTGTACAGTGATCAACTGTACTGTAATCTACTGTACTGTACAGTGATCTACTATACTGTAATCTATTGTACTGTAGTCTACTGTTCTGTAATCAACTTTACTATACTGTAATCTGCTATACTGTACTGTAATCTACTGTACTGTAATCTACTGTACTGTAATCTACTATACTGTAATCTACTGTACTGTACTGTGCAGTGATCTACTGTACTGTAATCTACTATACTGTAATCTACTGTACTGTACTGTGCAGTGATCTACTGTACTGTACTGTACAGTGATCTACTGTACTGTAATCTACTGTACTGTACAGTGATCTACTATACTGTAATCTACTGTACTGTAATCTACTGTACTCTACTGTACTGTTCAGTGATCTACTGTACTGTAGTATACTGTACTGTACAGTGATCTACTATACTGTAATCTACTGTACTGTAATCTACTGTACAGTGATCTACTATACTGTAATCTACTGTACTGTACAGTGATATATACTGTAATCTACTGTACTGTACTGTAATCTACTGTACTGTTCACTGATCTACTGTACTGTAATATACTGTGCTGCAATCAGTACTGTAATATACTGTACTGTAATCAGTACTGTAATATACTGTACTGTAATCAGTACTGTAATATACTGTACTGTAATCAGTACTGTAATATACTGTACTGTAATCAGTACTGTAATATACTGTACTGTATAGTGATCTACTATACTGTAATCTACTGTACTGTGATCTACTGTACTGTAGTCTACTGTACTGTACAGTGATCTACTGTACTGTGATCTACTGTACTGTAGTCTACTGTACTGTACTGTAATCTACTGTACTGTGATCTACTGTGCTGTAGTCTACTGTACTGTACAGTGATCTACTGTACTGTAGTCTACTGTACTGTACAGTGATCTACTGTACTGTAGTCTACTGTACTGTACAGTGATCTACTGTACTGTAGTCTACTGTACTGTAATCTACTGTACTGTGATCTACTGTACTGTAGTCTACTGTACTGTACAGTGATCTACTATACTGTAATCTACTGTACTGTACTATAATCTACTGTACTGTACTCGACCGTACTGTACAGTGATCTACTGTACTGTAATATACTGTACTGTAATCTACTGTACTGTACAGTGATCTACTGTATTGTAATCTACTGTACTGTACTGTACAGTGATCTACTGTACTGTAGTATATTGTACTGTAATCTACTGTACTGTAATATATTGTACTGTAATCTACTGTACTGTAATCTACTGTACTGTACTGTACAGTGATCTACTATACTGTAATCTACTGTACTGTACTATAATCTACTGTACTGTACTCTACCGTACTGTACAGTGATCTACTGTACTGTAATATACTGTACTGTAATCTACTGTACTGTACAGTGATCTACTGTACTGTAATATACTGTACTGTAATCTACTGTACTGTACAGTGATCTACTGTACTGTAATATACTGTACTGTAATCTACTGTACTGTACAGTGATCTACTGTATTGTAATCTACTGTACTGTACTGTACAGTGATCTACTGTACTGTAATATATTGTACTGTAATCTACTGTACTGTAATCTACTGTACTGTACTGTACAGTGATCTACTATACTGTAATCTACTGTACTGTAATCTACTGTACTGTAATCTACTGTACTGTGATCTACTGTACTGTGATCTACTGTACTGTACAGTGATCTACTATACTGTAATCTACTGTGCTGTACTGTAATCTACTGTACTGTACTGTGATCTACTGTACTGTAATCTACTGTACTGTACAGTGATCTACTGTGCTGTAATCTACTGTACTGTAATCTACTGTACTGTGCAGTGATCTACTGTACTGTACTGTAATCTACTGTACTGTACTGTAATCTACTGTACTGTAATCTACTGTACTGTACAGTGATCTACTGTACTGTAATCTACTTTACTGTACTGTACAGTAATCTACTGTACTGTAATCTACTGTACAGTGATCTACTGTACTGTAGTCTACTGTACTGTACTGTAGTCTGCTTTACAGTGATCAACTGTACTGTAATCTACTGTACTGTACAGTGATCTACTATACTGTAATCTATTGTACTGTAGTCTACTGTTCTGTAATCAACTTTACTATACTGTAATCTGCTATACTGTACTGTAATCTACTGTACTGTAATCTACTATACTGTAATCTACTGTACTGTACTGTGCAGTGATCTACTGTACTGTGCAGAGATCTACTGTACTGTAATCTACTATACTGTAATCTACTGTACTGTACAGTGATCTACTGTACTGTAATCTACTGTACTGTACAGTGATCTACTATACTGTAATCTACTGTACTGTAATCTACTGTACTGTACTGTAATCTACTGTAATCTACTGTACTGTTCAGTGATCTACTGTACTGTACAGTGATCTACTATACTGTAATCTACTGTACTGTACAGTGATCTACTATACTGTAATCTACTGTACTGTACAGTGATATATACTGTAATCTACTGTACTGTAATCTACTGTACAGTGATCTACTATACTGTAATCTACTGTACTGTACAGTGATATATACTGTAATCTACTGTACTGTAATATACTGTGCTGTAATCAGTACTCTAATATACTGTACTGTAATCAGTACTGTAATATACTGTACTGTAATCAGTACTGTAATATACTGTACTGTAATCAGTACTGTAATATACTGTACTGTAATCAGTACTGTAATATACTGTACTGTAATCAGTACTGTAATATACTGTACTGTATAGTGATCTACTATACTGTAATCTACTGTACTGTACAGTGATCTACTGTACTGTAATCTACTGTACTGTGATCTACTGTACTGTACAGTGATCTACTGTACTGTAGTCTACTGTACTGTACAGTGATCTACTGTACTGTAGTCTACTGTACTGTACAGTGATCTACTGTACTGTAATCTACTGTACTGTGATCTACTGTACTGTAGTCTACTGTACAGTGATCTACTATACTGTAATCTACTGTACTGTGATCTACTGTACTGTAGTCTACTGTACTGTACAGTGATCTACTGTACTGTAATCTACTGTACTGTGATCTACTGTACTGTAGTCTACTGTACAGTGATCTACTATACTGTAATCTACTGTACTGTGATCTACTGTACTGTAGTCTACTGTACAGTGATCTACTGTACTGTAGTCTACTGTACTGTGATCTACTGTACTGTAGTCTACTGTACTGTGATCTACTGTACTGTAGTCTACTGTACTGTACAGTGATATACTGTACTGTAGTCTACTGTACTGTACAGTGATCTACTGTACTGTAATCTACTGTACTGTGATCTACTGTACTGTAGTCTACTGTACAGTGATCTACTATACTGTAATCTACTGTACTGTGATCTACTGTACTGTAGTCTACTGTACTGTACAGTGATCTACTGTACTGTAATCTACTCTACTGTGATCTACTGTACTGTAGTCTACTGTACTGTACAGTGATCTACTGTACTGTAGTCTACTGTACTGTACAGTGATCTACTGTACTGTAGTCTACTGTACTGTACAGTGATCTACTGTACTGTATTCTACTCTACTGTGATCTACTGTACTGTAGTCTACTGTACTGTACAGTGATCTACTGTACTGTAGTCTACTGTACTGTACAGTGATCTACTGTACTGTAATCTACTGTACTGTAGTCTACTGTACTGTGATCTACTGTACTGTAGTCTACTGTACTGTACAGTGATCTACTGTACTGTAGTCTACTGTACTGTGATCTACTGTACTGTAGTCTACTGTACTGTACAGTGATCTACTGTACTGTAGTCTACTGTACTGTACAGTGATCTACTGTGCTGTAGTCTACTGTACTGTACAGTGATCTACTGTACTGTAGTCTACTGTACTGTACAGTGATCTACTGTACTGTAGTCTACTGTACAGTGATCTACTGTACTGTAGTCTACTGTACTGTGATCTACTGTACTGTGATCTACTGTACTGTACAGTGATCTACTGTACTGTAGTCTACTGTACAGTGATCTACTGTACTGTAGTCTACTGTACAGTGATCTACTGTACTGTAGTCTACTGTACTGTGATCTACTGTACTGTAGTCTACTGTACTGTAGTCTACTGTAATCTACTGTACCGTAATCTACTGTACCGTAATCTACTGTATCGTAATCTACTGTACTGTACAGTGATCTACTGTACTGTAGTCTACTGTACAGTGATCTACTGTACTGTAGTCTACTGTACTGTGATCTACTGTACTGTAGTCTACTGTACTGTAGTCTACTGTACTGTACTGTAATCTACTGTACTGTAATCTACTGTACCGTAATCTACTGTATCGTAATCTACTGTACTGTGCAGTGATCTACTATGCTGTAATCTACTGTACTATAATCTTCTGTACTGAACTGTATTCTAATGTACTGTACTGTACAGTGATCTACTATACTGTAATCTACTGTACTGTAGTCTACTGTACTGTAATCTACTGTACCATAATCTACTGTACCGTGATCTACTGTACCGTGATCTACTGTACCGTGATCTACTGTACTGTGATCTACTGTACTCTAATCTCATGTACTGTACTGTACAGTGATCTACTATACTGTAATCTACTGTACTGTAGTCTACTGTACTGTAATCTACTGTACCATAATCTACTGTACCGTAATCTACTGTACCGTAATCTACTGTACCGTGATCTACTGTTCTGTGATCTACTGTACTCTAATCTAATGTACTGTACTGTACAGTGATCTACTATACTGTGATCTACTGTACTGTACAGTGATCTACTATACTGTACAGTGATCTACTGTAATGTACAGTGAGCTACTGTACTGTAATCTAATATACTGTACTGTAAAGTGATCTACTATACTGTAATCTACTGTACAGTATAGTCTGCACTTACGCGGCTTTTGTTTACGCGTTTGGTCATTTACGCGGTGCCTTGCCAGAATGAAATGCTCTAGGTACGCGGTAAATTTGGTCATTTACGCGGGAAGGCGCGGGCAGGGTGCTCACAAGGTCGCCCAGTCATCAAAACATTACCGATTTCTTCCCCCGCCACCCATCACAGCCGGCCCAAGTCAGGGATAGTGAGGATATGGACTTTGAGGGGTTTGACAAAGAGGCCCTGCAAGCCTCTGTGGTGGATAGTGATACAATTGACACAAGTGATGCAGGTGAGGGCCAATAATCTGTCCTCTGCCTCAGAACCAACCTCCCATCCCCGTGTGCCCAGTCATCTTTTCTACTAACATAACTGTTAAAAAAACCTAATATTATTGATATTTCTCTTAATTATTAATTGTGTGTGCATAGCATTATAAAATTATGATGTTATTTTGACTACAACGTACGTATTGTGTCGGAAAAAGTGGAGTTTGGGGGGTCGGCCCAGTCTCTATTTCAATTAATCCCATTTGTTCTGTTATTTCATTTACGCGTTTCTCGTTTTACGCGGACCTCCACAGGTTCAATTGACCGCGTAAATGCAGACTCCACTGTACTGTAATCTCCTGTACTGTACTATACAGTGATCTCCTATACTGTAATCTACTGTACTGTAGTCTACTGTACTGTAATCTACTGTACTGTAATCTACTGTACTGTACAGTGATCTACTGTACTGTAATCTACTGTACTGTACAGTGATTTACTGTACTGTAATCTACTTTACTATCTGTAATCTACTGTACTGTATAACAAAAAATGCTGAATTCAATAGGTCATAAATATATTATGAGAACATATAAATAACAATTTGATTACTATTTATTGAATATTTTATACAAAATTATACCTTATACTACTCCTAAATTCATGCATTTTCTAGTATTTCAGCATGTCAGAATTTAAACACTTTATATTTGATAGAATAATACTTTTCACATACTGTACCATGGGTTTGAGAATGGAGGAAACTGCAGTGGGTTTATTGGCCCACACTAGGCAGCCCCATTTACACCCAACCTATAGTGCTCATATACCCGTCCATCCTACATTTGAAGCTTCCCAGCGTGTTCGAATTAGTGATGGTGTTTGGTAACTTGTTTCACTCTCCACTACTCTATTTCCAGGCCAGTGTTTACCTATCTTGCGCCTACTTTAAAACCATTGCTATGAGTTCATTCCTGGTTGGATAGTTCAGATACCTTTGTTATATCACCTTTGTTTAACCTTGGCTTCCAATTATACATCTCAATCGTATCGCCCCATACTCTACACCTCTCAAGAGTGTACAAATTCAGATGCTTTAATCTGTCTCCATACTCAAGGGATTAGTCTTGTCATCCTCCTCAGAATGCTTTCTAAGGATTTGATATCCATTCTACAGTACGGTGACCAGAACTGTACCTCTTAATTCAAGTGAGGTTTCACATACATGTGATACAGTTTTAGGATAACCTTGCTAGTCTTGTAACACACCTTCGTGTGAACCCAAGTACTTTGTTAGCCTTGTTTCGAGCAAGTACATATTGTTGTCTTGGTTTAAGGTTCCTACTCTCATTTCTGGTATCATTTCGCCCATGTTTCTTATTACAAGTACATTACTTGATCCACACCCTTCTCCTTTCCTCAACTCACAGTAAGTATAATTGTCCATGAACACAATATAATTTTTATTTTTCATATTTCTCTCACTACCTACACTCTCTGTTGGCAGTGTTCTGTACTTTCAGGTCACAAGACAGTTCAGTCCCATGACTAGGTAAAGGTAAATGAGGGATTATTGTGCTGTAACAGGTGTGTTGGCTGAGTGGGTACAGCAGTCTCCTGCTGTCTCAAGTGTGTTGTATGTGCCCAGTACATCATAAATCCACCCAGCTGTGAATGGGTACCTGACTTTTGAGTTGAAGTGAAGCTATTGAGGGCTGTGCTGGCTACACTGCCTTCTTGTGTACTGAAGGCTTAGTATTCAGTGTGTTTTATCTGCACTGCTTAACCACTTGTGGGTCTCTGTGCAGAATAAAATCATCTGGCATCAGCCAAATAAAATATGGAAGTGGTGTCCCAAAGTGAAGGGATTAACTGCCCATAAGGTCTATGACACTCACTTACATTGTGTTGGTGTGTTACGTTGGTCACTTATCACATCAGCTCCCCGGGCTAAACTAACCTTTTTCACTTGGGTGTTGACACCACACTTATTGTGGGAAATGGTGTGAAGGATGTTAGCTTTAGTTACTTAATAAGTATGATGCTTGAAGTTATCTGGTGCACATAGTACAGTATTGGCAAATAACATAAATGTTGAAAATAGATATTGTACTCTGTGTTACTTGTTGCCATGTCTTGCATAGAAAACCTTTATTTACTATGCTGAAGAAATGTTTTATTGCTTTAGGGTAGCTTGATGAACACTGAACATATTTATATACTAAACACTAAAACCACTTTTTATATCTGAAAACAGTAAAAGAAAGTTCAGAGTTTACTTTATCATTACAGAGCATTGTTTCTCTAGAATAGGTTGTGTCATCTCTCATGTTAATAACCAACTTGTTATGTATGTTGATGATCAGAATGAAGGAGAGGACAAGATAAGTAACACCCATCTGATGATAGATGACCGAGGGATGATCGTCTCCAGCTACAGTAAGGTGCACCTCTTCAGTGTACACATCCCTGAGAGGAACCTTCACCTCGAGGAAAAGACTTATGTGTCTGCCGGCGGGTCAATACGTCCCCCTGTGTCTACACCCGTGGGCCAAGTTGCCTTGTCTATTGTATCCTTTTAGTATTACTCTACACTGTACAGTTGCGGTTAAAAGTTCACTCCTTGTGGTGAAACTAAGTCAGAGGAATGAGTCTCTGAACTTCCCTACCCTGGCTGTCATCTGGTGCAGATGTGCCGTTTTATTTCGTTTGAGGTCAAGACTGCTTCAGTTGGTGAGGGAACAAACTTTTGACCCTGGGTGTACAGAGAGAGATAAATTTATACTGTTTTGATAATATAAATTACTGTACTTATAGTCACTTGAGATATTTACAGGCACATCATCCATCATAGTAATTAGTTTGGAAAATAGATTCTTAACCCTTAAAGCTTGTGTGACGTTCCTCTTATGTTCACTATAGTGACCCCGGGTGACATTCCTCAATGTTCTTAATTTTCTTGGCATATTTTGAATACCCATGCGGGACGAAATACTTTGTACAGTATTGCCATATTTGTTTGGTTGGCAACTCAACTTACTCATAATATTTTTCTCAAAACTTGTGCCTCGTGGTCAGTTACCTGCCAACTATCGTGGTGGATGCACGTCCTTCTACCTCTTCAGTATTTTATAGTTTTTGAGGAATATGGAAATATTTTGTGTTTAGTAGTTGCTCTAAGATAGAAATATTATATAAAAGTGCCTTCAAGTAAGACCTGTGTGTTGCAAGTGCATGTCAACATCACTTCCCGCTCACTCTGGGCTGTGCTCGGCAGCTTCAAACTGAACATCTTTCATCACTCCACACTCCAGACAACTCTCCAACCATACTACAATGAAAATTGAATGTACAGTTGGTATGAACATTCTTCTGGTATTTTTCTTATATTGATTAACTCGTTTATAAGGTGAACATTTTTTTTTTTTTTTTTTTTAAGATTTTTGCTGGTAAATATTAAACGAACCAAAGGAAGCAGTTTTATAATAGTAAATTAAGAAACAAGAGAACGAAGAAACCCAACAAAAAAGGAAGAAGAACCGAAGAACACAAGATCAAAATAATGAAGAACATGGAGAAGATCAAGCGTGGAAAATGCAAAAGAAGAAAAAGAACCAAAGGAAAATGTCAAACTAACAAGTCTACGGCCATAATAACTGCAGCAGTTGATGGCCAGGAAAGCAAATCAAGTCGAGGTGTAATTACAGCTCAGTGCTCACTTGCTCCACACGTACAGTATGTACATTTCCCACACATAAACACCCATGTTCTTAATTTTTCTTGTTTTATAGTTTTATATTATATTTTCTTTATTTCTAAGCCACATTAAAGTATTGTATTGTAATTTTTGCTCTTTGTTCTGTTTTAGAGAAAATGGTTTTACTAGGGTTATAAGGGGCTTTTTTTTTTTTATCCCACTGCTGTTAACCATTTTATTTAATTCTTTCTTCTTTATTTATTTATATGTTTATATTTTTCTTTTCTGTTTCAACTTCTCAAAGTATTTCTTTCTGTTAATCTTCTTATACTTGTCCCTTTATCTAGTTATAGTCTGACCTAGGGCTTACCTGGTAATCCCTTTATTATGTTACAATCTTCAATACTCCTGGTAGCTGCCATCACCAGGGTGATACTAACAGGACAATGAGTGGTAGTAATGTGGCGAGGTCTAGGACACATGAATTTTGTTGGTATTTAATTGTATCAAGGTAAGGGGAAGAAACAAAGGTGAATACAGTACATACTTTACCAGAACATACACCTACTGTATGAACCACTCCTCAGGATTCATTCAAGACTTGGCCAAATTTATGTTGATAAAAGCTTCAAAGACCACTTGGCCATACTTTCACGTCAGCCAAACAAGTACTGTATTCACGTCAACAGGACCATTATTCAGTCAAAAGTACTGTAGGTTTCTGGTGACATTCTATGATAGTGACACACTACAAGGACTGGTCGTCCACACTTCAAAATTATTACATTACCACTTATTAACACTTCATAGCACTCCTCAAACACCCGTCACAAGATTGTTCGTGTACAGTAATTATTATTATTACTCGCATCACTTGGGGGGGATACATGTTACTCGGGTACCCACAGTTATCATGACTCCATGAGTCAGTCATACAACCTTACCTCTCGTCTCTCAACAATTTCATACCTTCTTATTGCTCTTCAAATCACAGGATACATCAGTATTCATTTCCCAGGAGAGAATCAGATTTGTGAAGCAACAATTACGGATACATACAGGATGTTACCACAGCCAGGAACGCCGTGTTTTTTATGCAAAACAAGCTGAGCGTGTACGCTCCTTGACAAGGTGGCTAGGTTCTGCCTCGTCCTGGACTCGAGCCATGCCTGCCGGACATGACCGTACCCGCAGTCCCATGACTCGTCGGCGCCATCAACTCAAGATTCTAATGCTGACAAATTAAAGACCTCCTTCATCAGACATCCTCTTGGCTACTGGCCAACCCCTCCCGGGAGTTCCAGTAACCCACACAGTGCCTGGTTGATGAGCAGAAGAGCGTTCAGAGTGAACGATTCAAACTCCGCGCTCCCTCTTTATGCCCCTGAGATACTTAGACAGGAATTTCACAGACATATATATCAGTCTCATTTACTGTACACATTGGCTTATGAAAATTTGACGATGAATTCATAAAGTATTAATTTTCTAAGATTAACTTTTATAATCTAATCAGTGTTTGAGCTTTGCAATGCAAGAATTACACTGATGTCAAGTGCCCAGGTTGGCAATAACACTGTAGGGGGAGCTTCTGACAACTACATCCATTTTATCCATGAGTATAAGTTATATTTCAAAGTTTTTTACTGTTGACAGATTATGCTAACAAGATTAATGAGCATCTGAAATATAAAACTAACAATAATTTCAATACAATTCTCTGAGGTTCACAGATCAAAAAGATAAACTTCAGTTATGAACTGTCGTCTCGTTCTCTTACGAACACTGGATAAGTAATCCCAGCTTAAGAACACATCGTCTTAACACAATTTACTCTACACATAAAGAGATATGACACTATCAACATTTGCTCAATACATCTTGAATGCTTTATCTCACTATGGGTTTATCTGACTTAGGGCTACTCATACAGTTATTTCTTAACTTAAAATTTACATTACAGAAGTGACTTAAGGACTTAAGAGAAAACGGATGGTTACCTCTCGCTAGGGAAAACAAGTCTCTTCCTAGGGGTAACTCATTAGTTTCACATGTTTTGTGGACGGTGGAGCATAATTTGAATAATTAAGTGGTGAACATACTAGCCGTGCTATTGTGACCATGGCAGGGTGGACTGTAATATCCTGAGAGGTATACTGTAAGTTATGTGTTTATTTACTTACTCAGACCTGAATTATATGTAAAGAAAACAATTATTTATGTTAAAATGTATTAATTTTTATTATCAAAACTTACTCCAGATACATATCAACACCATATTTGAAACATTTATAATTTCTAACCTAAAATATTATGACAAAAATGATCATCGCGACGATATCCAAGAACGTAACCTATGTGGATAAAGGGGACAAGTGGACACAGCCCATGTTAGGCTATACTGAGATGGGACCATCTTTAGTTCTGGAAGTAAAATTTTAATATTAGTCCTGTGTTTTATCAGTCTCATAGTTGACCTTTAGAAACCGACTACTTCTGGCAATTACTCATTCACCATTGTGTGTTTATTCCTTAATTATCTGACCAGTGCTATGACATGCGCTTCCCAGAGATGAGTCTCATACAGAGGAAACTTGGTGCTCAGATTCTGACCTTCCCTTCAGCATTTACGGTAACAACTGGACTGGCACATTGGGAGGCTCTTTTAAGAGTTCGTGCAATAGGTAAATTTTTTTTATTCTGTACATTGTTTATATATATATATCATCATTTCATTGCCCCCTCCCCCCCCCCCCCCCATATCCGGTTCTGTAAGTATATATATCTCTCATAGATGCCTCTAATTATTACTTTAGGTCAGTGGTCCCTAACCTTTTTATGTAAGTGGGCCACATTGAATGGTCAAATGTGTGATGAGTGCCACACTTTGAAATGGAAAGTGAGTAGATTAGTTACTTCCGTAATCACCAGTTTAACAAAATCAAATAAGAAAAATATTATCCTTAAATGTAGGAATTTATATCAGTGTGAAATTCGGGACTTCACTCGAATGATAAAATGTTCATGAAATTTAGTGTAACTTACCTATTACTGAAAGGCTTAAGGTCCACACAAAATACAGTTCTGGGGCCACATGTGTCTTGCAAAATTCAGGTTGGGACCACCGATGTAGAGCCAAGAGAAAGTAGGTTAAGTAAACACTAATAAAATTAACTTCACAAACCATTCCATCTCTGGTAGACCGAGACAAACCACTTGTGTATCTCTGACTCAGGAGTTTGGAAACATACAAGAGGTTTTAGTTTCACTGCCACTTACCCTTAGTATCCAGTAAGTATATACAGCCTTTTACTTTTTGATTTTTTTATATCCTGGATTGAAAATTGGTCTTTTTTTTTAAGATTTAGTGTCAGAAGTCTCAGGTGAATATTGGACAGACACACATTGCTCTCTATACACTGTTATTCCATTTTAGTCAGAAAAGAAACGTCACTGTTTCCTTTCATATTAATTTTGATCTTTAAACTTACCGGATTTTTATTTTATTTATATCATATTTTTTACTTAAGATTATAATTTTTGGTATCAAATAGCCACATTCTGTGATGCGAGCTACCGAACTGTATTTTACCAAGTCAGTCAGTCAAATTATTTCATATTTTCTTTACTAAATATGTTTAGAGAGATAAATGGATAGATCTTTAAATTCTGTAGATAAATCTCATAAAGTAATACGTATCTGAAATCATCTTTATATTTCAGAGACGCAGTGTTATGTGGTTGCAGCAGCTCAGACGGGCCAGCACAACATAAAACGGTCTTCTTATGGACATGCTATGGTATGGGATGTGGAAACTTATCTCGTTTTACTTTGTTTTTTTATTTAACGGCAGTGCGACGCCATGTATGTTGCCCAATCAATCAATCTTGACTGCAGTGAAGAAAAGGTATCCATTAACAAAGTCTTTATGGTTCTCTGTGAATGCTGTCTTTGTGGTCATTTCTGTTCACATTGCAATATTGGATCTTGATTTTTGGTACTGTCTGTCTGTCTGTCTGTTGGTCCTGAGGCTTAATATCTCAGAGGTGTATGAACATTGACAGTTAGCTTCCTTATTTGAGACATTTACAATAGCAAGAACGTATCCCATTTTCTCTGTCGGTCCTCTATCAGAAAATGATGTCGAGCAGTGTTGATATGCCTCCAGAATGGTGCAATCCCCATAAGAAACAAGGGCAGAAAACATGCAGTACAGCCTGAAAAATGAACTCAGTAGAGATATTGAGACATATGCCCTTGCTGTTCTATACATCTCAGTTGGCCTCAGGGATTTGTCTGCATATTAACACTGTCATATTTGGCACAGGTGTGTGTCAAATCAAATAACAATCTTATATTAATTTAGTAGGTACAGTAATTGAACATTAAGACAGGTTTGTTTGTATCAGAAAGTTCACAGGTTGAGTGCTCGTAAGTAGAGGAGGACACTTGTACAGTATGCAGTACAGGTATGTGTCAGTAAGCGTGTGGAGAGTCTGTCGGGGTGAAGCATGTATATTCTACTAAAACTTCTAATGTTTAAGAAGACTACAGTGTAATTTGTATTTTTCTTCATAATTCTCGTAAAAGGGATTTTTCTGATGCATGAACTAATAATACAAGTTAACCTTTTTTTTATCTGACACTCCATCAACTGCCAATTGATCTCCTCATGTATTTATAGAATTTCACATTAATTCACTTTACACTCAGTCCAAAAACTATCTATAGGGAAGGGTCCGATGAATTTCAAGATTAACACTGTGACTCCTGTTTTCTTGGTAGGGTTATCAAAATTCTTCTTCCATTATCTAACAAAAAAATTTAAAGTTACTTTGGTGGTTGTCTGCACAGTACATTCATTAATGTACTATATCCTGGTATAAGGGTTAGAAAGGTTGCTTATTTCACCTTCTTTGTAATTTGGAAGTTGGTTAATTTCAGCTGAATTATCTGTTTCCAGATTGTCGACCCTTGGGGGGCTGTAGTGTGTCAAGTCAGTGAAGGCACAAACTTTGCATTAGCAGACATTAACCTGGAATATCTTGAGACAATTCGCCAAGAAATGCCAGTCCTGTCTCACCGCCGCCTGGACCTGTACCATGTTAATGACGTGCAGTTACCAGATAGTTCAAGGTACAGTTCTCTACAGTGAATTATAGCCTCCTCATGTACAGTAGTTTTTCTATCTTATGTATTTTTATACATACATACACCTGTATTTGCATTCGTTGGTGTATGCCGAGAAATCCTTAAGGGTTCAATATTTTTAAGATATTTTGAGAAATGGATAATTAAAACAAATCGGTAGCATAAAATTGCTTGGTGGAAGAATGGTGGACAGCTTGTGTCGCAAGTTTCATCATGGCTCTGGTTCTTTGTGCTTGTATTACATATACAGGTCCTGTAGTTATCTATAACTGTATATTAATTTGTATCTTTAATGTAGGTACAGTACAGGAGGGGGGGGGGGGGCTTCGATTTTATGGTGATGTAGCAAAATTGGAGTGGGAAGGTAGAGAAATGGAAACAAGGGAATCCTATGTTGCACATAGAGGTCATCAGAGGGCAGCTAAACAATCCTTCATGCCTGAATCAGATTTTCTTTTGTAGATGATATCACACACTCTTAGTTATAAGTGAAGTGATTGCACACAAATTTCTCCACCACTACTTAGTTTTTACTTTTACAAATTACACAAGCAAAACATATTCCTAGGTTGGAAATGTATAGAAAAAAGCAGACTTAAAATATAAAAACATCTTAAATTTCCTTGTAAAGAGAAATTCATCATCATCATTATTATTACCTTAGGCCATTTTTCACACTTGCATGTGTTAGGTTTATAAAAACACAAATAGCGGAACTGTAATTCTAAGGTACAGTAATATAAGTTATAAGCAAGGGTGGATTACTAATGGGGCTGTAGCCCCAGGCCCACTAGAAAAATAGACCCACAAAATTCATTACAAAAATATAAGCCCTTTCTCTATTAGGTCTCTTAGACTAGCACAAAATAACAAGTCCAGTCGCCACAGGCAATAAAAAATCCAGGTGGGTGAATTGAAATATTAGAGCTTTTCTGGCTGGCGATCATTATTTTAGATCTCATTACTGTTTATATCTTGTGCCACTGACATTCAAATTTACTGCTCTGGGTAAGAGAGTACACTTTTTCACATATCTGTTGAGACATTGTTACATAACATTTTGACACATTTCATAACCGAATGACAGACAACATATATCGAATGACCATCTAAAATAACTGTTGGTGGTATGTCATTCTCCAATTGTTACATTCTCAAACTATATGTAGACTGTCGGTTTATTGTTCACATCTGTCAACTAAATAACTTATGTCAATCACTTCCGTAAGCATGAACGAACACTTATTTTAGATTGTCATTCGATATATGTTCTGTCACTCGGTTATGAAATTTATCAAATAGTTCTGTAACAATGTCTCAACGGATATGTGAAAAGGTGTATTCCCACCTTGGGGTTGGCAAATTGGAGAAGACTTATCGAGCTGTTATTGGCTCTAGATGACATAAGTCTGATGCTATTGGCCAAAATATGAAGTTTTGGAGCTTCTCAGTCACAGGAGATGGGAGTTTGTTCATGGTCTTCCAGCTGAGAGTGAGCGTCTTATTTTTGAGGGATAAAATACTTATAAAATAGAAGTTTATAACTGATGACACTTGCTAATGGTAGTATATATGTATTGAAGAGATTGTAATAGATATGTAAACTAAAAATCAATTACTGCCACAATTATATACATAAATACATACATAAAATATACATACAATATATACTCAATATATACTCAAAAGTCTTGAACAATTGACAGTATTTGGCAGGTAAGTACCCAAAGATCTTAGGTATTAAGGAGAGTTTTATCCCATTTTGTGGTTCAGGCATAATATGTGATAATAAGTAGTGTTACTAGTACAGGGTATATCCCAATCATACATGTATAACTCAGAAGTAAATGCCAGAATTTGTTAAGTGTTCAAGACTTTTTACCCCGACTGTACATACATACATACATACATACTGTACATATTAGCCTATATATTTTAGCCTATGCAAATAGCCCTCTGGACTTAATTAGCCCCAGGCCCACGAGACCCTTAATCCGGCCCAGGATATAAGGCAGAGTAAGCTTAAGGTAGCAACTGTTGAGGAAGCTGCAGCTGCTTAAAATATTCTTTTCCAGATATTCCCCCGGTAAGTGAGGGGTGTGAGGCGGTGAGCATAATATAGCAGGAAATATGGTACTTTCACATGGGTAGAAAATTGAATAACTATACTGTTAGACTTAACTATATTATAGAGTGGCATAGATAATGAAAATGCTTAAGAAACAAAAAATAAATAAATTAAATGTACAGACAACCCTCGCTTTACGCGGTCCCACATTCCGCGTTTCCACGTTTACGCGGTACCCTGCCGAAACCGGAATGCTCACATTCCGCGGTGCGTGTCCCCCTTTACGCGGAGAGCGGCTGGCGAGCTGCGCCATTTTTGGATCCAAACCTCCGCCCTCTCCCGCCATCCGCCATGTTGTGTAAGCGGCGCGAGCAGGGTGCGCACAAGGTCGCCCAGTCATCAAAACATTACCGAGTTCTTCCCCCGCCACCGATCACAGCCGGCCCAAGTCAGTGATAGTGATAATTATAGTGAGGATATGGACTTATGTGGACTTTGAGGGGTTTGACAAAGAGGCCCTGCAAGCCTCTGTGGTGGATAGTGATACAATTGATACAAGTGATACAGGTGAGGGCTAATAATATGTCCTCTGCCTCGGAACCAACCCCCCATCCCCGTGTGCCCAGCCATCTTTTCTACTAATGTAAGTGTTAAAAAACCTAATATTATTGATATTTCTCTTAATTATTAATTGTGTGTGCATACCATCATAAAATTAAGAAGTTATTTTTACTACAACGTAGGTATTGTGTCTGAAAAAGTGGAGTTTGGGGGTTGGCCCGGTCTCTATTTCAATTAATCCCATATGTTATGTTGTTCACTTTACGCGTTTCTCACTTTCCGCGGTACCCTGTGGGTTGAATTGACCGCGTAAAGTGAGGGTTCACTGTACAGTCACAAACAAGAGTCATGTCACTTCTTCTGCTGCTCCATAAATCCCAAGATTCAGACTTGTGAATCTGAAGCATTTATGAACATCAGCGCCTAATACTTTGGGTTCATGAGTCTGAATCTCAGGGCTCATGAAGCACCAGAAACATGACAGGACCTCTGTTTGTGACTGTACAATCATTTTAAGACAATAAGAATGTCAGCCTCATAGGGGATTATTGATACAGTATACAGTAGTACAGTATTGTAATTAGATTTTCACTTAAGGAATTTTAAAAGTTCAAGTTCTTTTATTCATCTGTTGCTTTGTTGCTTTCTGTTTTAGTGTAGAATTTAAGCTGTTGTAACCATCGAGCTTATTTGTTATACATTAGTGTTGTATCAAGCCCTTATTCTTGCATCACTTTGTGAGCTCTCATTAATACTCACATACTGTATTATATTACTGTATTTTAATGATCTTGTCAATAGTCAACATTAGACATTTCCTGCTGGTGATGTTTGTGCCTTGGTGGACTCTGTATCTTGGTTCAGAAAACATTATTGTACAGTGGAGTCGCGATAATTCACAAGTTATTTGAATCACCACTCGTATCTACTACTGCAACACCTCCACATCTTGACTGGGGGTATCACAAGTGTATAGAAACACCTTTCCCTGACTGTACCAGAAGACATTGTGAATTTGCAATTCGTAAAATTAGAGTGTAATTTATTTAAGCGGAAATAATTAGTTAGGTTCCAGAAGCCAAAAAAATACCCATAAACTGTTGTAAAACTGTTTTGGTCAACACTGAACATCATACATAATACATAAAAGAATACAGTAACTCATAGATATTGTACAAAAAGTCATTCTGTATTACCTAAACAGCTCCTTGCCTTCTCTTAGTCATCCTTTAGGTGACATCAAGACAGGCAGGCATCAGGACTGGCTGCCTGGTCAGCTGTTCTCGTTATGTAAACAAAGCACTGGGAATTAATACAACACAATAATTCATCTGGGGTCGAGTGCAAGATTTTATTTTTTTTTTAATTTATTATTTTCTGATACTGTTTAATTACCCCAGCACCAAATTGACCTACGTAATATGGCACTTCTTGTGAAATTGCATACTGCCATTTTAAAGAGGTCGCAAGGTGATGGTTGCTTTGAGAGCGGAGGGAGGAAATTTTCTACTGAAGTCCAGCCACGAGTCCAACCACTCAACCGCCCTACCTCCCATCTCTCCCACACAGAATTTACTTTCCACTCTTCTTTTTTCTTCTTTATAGTTTTATATTGTATTTTCTTTATTTTTAAGTCACATTAGAGTATTGAAATGATATTTCCACAAATTTTTATGGTTATTTGTGTAAATAAATACTGTGACAGCTGGTGCTTGTCTGCAAATAAAATTATACTTGATGGAAGTTAACTAAAGAAAACAAGAGAACACTTTAGGTGGTGAATATCAGAAAGGAAGAACAGAATATCTCAGGGTAAATGTTGTAGTGCTTAGTAGTTTATAAAAGTGCTGATGAGAATGTTAGTCACCACTTGTGTATACTTGTAGTTAGTAAGTTACCTTAGAAGTAACATTCAATATTAATTTGAAATTTATCCCTTCCTCAGGATCTGTGACTTGTATCCATTTCCAAGTCCATACATCAGTTATCAGTTTGGTACGGTCGCGGTCCCTGGGTCGTGTGTGTTCCTCAAGTCTCGTCTTTCCCAAGCGTTCGTCAACAAGAAGCCTCTGGTGCCAGGACGTATTCTTCTATATTATCAACTCTATTTTTTATTAGTTTAGGTCAAGAATTTATTGAAGTTTGATATCTTGTCCCATTGTTGATATTAATGTTGAATAATAGTACTAAGTGTTCTTGAACAGTTAGTTATTTATCACACCTTCTTTAGAAATTATTTAAATTTTTTAGTTTTCTTTTCGATCCAGGTAATATAATCTTTTGCCTATCAGCCATTGTTTCTGTGACTGTATGCAAGACGTTACTCTCATCTTCTCATTTATAAGCTTTGTGTTGGGATCTTCTTGAGTTACTTTGTTTCCTTTAGTCTGTTAGTGAGTGTAGGTTAGGCTCAGGCTTGGTGGTGGTTCATTGTGGTGAGGGAAAGTCGGGATTTCCCTTTAAAGTTTTTGTGGATTCTTCCCATTCTTCACAGTGAGTACCTATACAGTATATAGTTTACTCATCAGTAGTGATTTTACCCAACTCACCCTCAGTACTGTTGTTTGATATGATTTGAATCAGTTTGCTAACAACTTCCAAACCACAAGTTTCAAAATAAGATCAGAGGTTTGTAAGGTAAATGAGAGGGACTACGTCCCTCCTCCACTCCTGTGTCTAGCTGACTTTAGACCACCACAGCTGCTTGGCAAAGAGCACAAGGTAAAAATAGAGGATTGTTCCTGAAATAAATTTTTTTGTCAATGCCAAATTCAGTGAACAAAGGAGAGTGGTACCATAACTTCGGCATAGTGTGCTGGTTGGGCAGACAGAGATTATGAAAGACCAGATCTCCACCATTTTGGAGATGAAGAGTGTGATTGATGGTGAGGGAAGGACTGCTGGGTTACTTAAGTGAGTTAATAGAACAGAATTAGCTGATACAGTATAATGGAGGGGCTGTGATTTCTGCCAGAAAATAGTAATATAGTATGATTCTTTCATTTTATTTGATACTGCCATTAAAACTCTTGTTATGTAATGCTTAACTCAAGATACAGACATCCTTGTGACTTCAGAGAGGCCAGCTAAACGTCTAGTAGAGTTGCAGGTTCCAGAGATTAGTGACTTGGCTCAGCTAACCCAAAAAGCTCTTGAAGTTGTTATGTGTCAATACAAACCTGAGAGCTGCCAGATTGCTATCCAGGATGGACCAGCAGCAGGACAAACCATTGATGTATGTATGGTCTGATAATAATACAATAAGTGCAAATTGAAAGTAATAAATTGAAAGGTAGATGCTGATGATCTTTAAGAGGTTTAAGATATACTATTATTTAACTTCCATATCATGTTACCGATGGAAACACAGTACAGTAAATGTACAAATATTGATGAAATAATATGGTAACTTTGACTTTGTTCTTTGTTTCAGCACATTCACATTCATATTGTACCACAAAGCTCAGCACCAACACAGAAACTACAGGGACATGAAGAGGACTTTGTTAGTCAGTGGCGAGACACAACAGAGATGGAGGAGGAAGCCGGTCAGCTGAGAGGGGTGGCCATGCAGATCCTCCCGGGCTTGTCCAACACTGTTTCGGGCATTTCTGAGTAAGTCGTGTTTTGTTTGAAGATGAACGAGAAGCATAAGAATGTATTTAGTGAAATTTTCTGTGAGAGGATGGAAGAAAAATTGGGGATAAAAAGATTGGACAGAGATGTTGACTATACTTTACATACAGTAGTGGGTAATAACATACAAAGTATCAAAGGAAGGTGTGCAGCAGTTTGGTACTGTATTTAGAAAGGGTTAAAGTGTTTTGTAGTATTATAACAAGTCAATGTTAGGTAGAAATAACACAAGTGGAGGTACCACTGATTCACAAGGGGAAAAAGAGGGAGAACAAGTGATCACAAAAATGATCTTCTTGAGGCTTTAACGTAGGACACAGTTACATGTGAGAACCAACAAATAGTAACTACCCGGTACTGTACTGCCAGGTATAACACTGATACAGTACATGGCCATAAACTGTATGTCCCTTATAGGTTCAGTTCAAGTGATCATCCTCAGAATATCAATGGAGGAAATAGACCTATGGTGTACTTTTGTGCCATAAATGATCTATTTACAGAAAAAATACACACTATATACACATTATTACATCCTACCTGATTGAGAGAACAGTCTAACACAACTTTCATCCCCAGCAAAGGAGCACAAACTAACTTGACCACATAAAGTGTTAGTGAGGCAAGAAGAAGACCAAGTCTTTCCATCAAAATGATGCCTGTACAGCAGAGGGAGGGTCACAGTTGCTAATCACCATTAACCCAGGCTGACCTGCTACTATGCACGCATACAGGAAAATCTTGCCACAAAATGCTTTGAAGTAGCTCACACAAATTAATGCATCTGGAGATTGGACATTAGTACAGTATAAGGAAGTAGAGAATAATGAGTTACATTCAATAATCACTGAAAATCATCTGAATAAAACTGATGCAAGAAAATATATCAGTGGCGTACCGTGGTTGCACTGATGAGGCATGCAGAACACCTCATATATCAGTTATCAAATCAAATATTAAGCAGGATCTGGCCTTTCTCTAAATATGGGGTGTAAAATTTTTATTAATACCCAATTTCTTAAATTATATCAGTGGCATCTGACAAAGTATCTATTATAAAACATTTGATAATGGGTGCAAAAATTCTTACGGCAAAAGAATATTAAACTTTCAGTGTGATCTACAGTAAGTTAGAAATAAAGTAGTTAAAAAAATGACTTGGCATCATGCACAACACTGGCCCTCTGTAAAGTTGCCAATGATCTTATTGTGATGGCACCGAGTGTGAGCTCATTCAAGGCCAGACTTGACCAACACTGGTGCAGGTTCCGATATCTTCAGGAGCCAGTTCATGCCCAGTATCTGCCACCAGTGAATATGAGACGTGACCGACCGCCCAAGTGGCTAACGAGCCGATCAGTGGGAAAGAGGATAAAAGTAATTTAAATTGTTAGTAAATATTTATATTTATATGATCTGATTATTATTTCAAGTAAAAAAGAAAACTGAATAACTTTCCCAAGTGAAAAAACTAATAATGTGGACCAGTTTTGTCCAGCTGAATGAGAGTCGTCGCCGGTCTACAAAGCCTCTCGACAAGTGAATGCAGTTTTTGATGTGCATGCATTTGTTCCCATTACATTTACAGAAACCTTATTAAATAGCCACTCTTATGGAACAATAACTCTTAGGTAATATAATATCACCGTATAACATTAGACTTCGTGCTTATTAAGGGAAAAAGTATTAAATTTTACTAAAATAGCTCAAATTCCTTATGGTCCAACACAATAAAGTTAATTTTAGCATGTTATTGTTAGGATGGTTATATCTATATGTCCATTGAGGGCATGCAGCTTATCCTTCTGCATACATTGAGGGATGCTGAGTCTCCTCAGCTTTCCTGAGTGAAAACTGTGAAGACTCTAAAATTAAATCTGTATTATTCAAGGTACTATGTACTATTTAAAAATATATTTTGCTCTTTACAAGGCATGCAATGCTTGCCTTGTATTCATTAAGAATGCCCCACTGAAATATATTTAAAAACTTAAGTAATATATCCATTAGCCGGAATTCTTTGATAGCTTTCCCAAAGCTGGAATTTTCTGGAAAATTCTGGAGATTGGGGGATTTTTTTCTGGGTTTGAGAGATGAAAATCAGGTGCATTTTCTGGAAATTCTGAGAAAAATTTTCCAATGCACAGAAAATTCTGGGGATGAGGGATTTTTTCCAGCTTTGAGAGAGTCGTCTCGTTACCTCGAAATCTCATTCCCGGAAGTTCTTTGCACCAATTGTTCCGGCTAACAGAGATATCACTGTACTGCACAAGGAATGTAAGTCTCTGCCGCTGTTATAGTCTGGTCTCCGCCTGATTCTAGAATCTGAAAACCTGAATTAAATAGACAGTTAAACAATCGAAACACAAGCTACAATGATGTAAATAATTTAGTGCTACAATGGAACAGTCAACATAAATTAAACTTGCTCCTTAAGGCACGAAAACTACAATTAGTAGTTGGTGAGCTGCTGCAGGCTATCAGTGGTCTTGGGGAAGTTGGGAGATTGGGGAATTGATAAACATGGAATAAATGAATAAAATAATCATGTGCCCATAACTTTACTGTATATATATAATACCAGGTATACAAAGTTAGATTATTTAATTCCATGAGTGACTTTATTTCCAGTGATGTGGAAGTTCCTGACCCAAGGTGTCCCCAGAGCTTCCAGTTTGGTTCAGTAAAAGTTCCCAGCGGTTGTGTGTTTGTTAAAACAAAACATTCCTGTGCCTTTGTGGCGCCTAACCCTGTTTTGCCGGGTCGTATCCTTTTATAAGGTTTAAGAATTTTTACGGTATAACTCCTATAACTGTATATTCATATACAGTACAGTATTGTATTTACTACAGTAACAATATTTTCTCATTTATATACTGTGTGGCTTCAGCAGTACAGTACTGTATTGTAGTTGCATTTCTGAGACACACCCCATTATAGAAAAATCACATTGTAGTAACAATTGTTCATTGGAATTTGAGGAGTTAGGGCGTAATAGGTTCAAGAACACCAACATTACTGAAAATTTTTCTTTACAATTTGTTATATTTTTGCTAGTTTTTATGTGTTTTATAATAACTTTGTTTGATAAAATTATTCAATAATAGAATAAAAACATGAAAGGGAGTAATGCTTGTTACAGCGTGTTAGACTACATTGCTAAGTGATACAAAATGGAGCCATTGAGGAGGGTGCAGAAGGAAATAATACATAACGGAGTGTCACTCACTTAAATGCTTTTTATGATAAAACCTTCAAAAAGAATTTTAACCATAAGAAATGTAAATAAACTTCTGAAAATGTTTTAACACTCACGACAAGAAGAGAAGATGGTTGTTTGAGATGAGTGGTGGAGGAGGAGGTGGAGTCAGTCTGCCGATAGAAGTGAAGGTTCATACTGCTTTATCACATCAATTTTTTTTTCAAGAGTACAATAATAGCTTTTCTTTGTTTTACTTCACTTCCACTACCAGAATGTTTCACACCCTTGTCACTCATTGCAATTAAAAACAATAAAGTTGATACAGTCTGCAATAGCACATCAGATGTGTATGGAGACTGCAGGGGTGGTGCGTCCTACCTTGAGTGATGCTACGCCGAGGTGACTGCAAAACCGCTTATTTCTACTTGAGTGACATAGTCCCCTTTACTCAATCGTGTCATATCCAAATCACATCCACGTTATAGAAAATGTGTTTCCTAATACATTCGTTGCGTTGTAACCAAATTACACTACAAAAACATGCTTTATGGGAACTTTCTGTACTGGACAGTACTTAGATTTTAGTTTGTAAAAGCTCCCTTTGCCAACAACCATAACTGTATCTCTCACACACACACAACAGGTGGTTTTGTGTACCTTGCTGTAGCTAATACATTTCTGATTCCCTCTGACTCCTTAACTCTTTCATCAATACTTAGTTCTTATTGTCTTAGTTTTATGAGTGTAAAGCATTGGGATCATGAGGCTCTCCATCTACAGCACCACACACACACTGCCTGACTTATACACTTTACCTCACTCTATCCTACTGAGACATCATCAAGTCCACTGCACTAAAACCCATCTCATTCATAAGCTCACTTGACCTGGCCCAGGACATATAGTGTGAGATACATGCATACCACTGTACCATCTACTGACTTGGAACTGAAAATAAGAAAAGGAAAGTGCAGGAATTTACCAGATAAAGTAAAGCTGCTGGTTTGTGTTGGAGTACAGTACTCTGCTCCCTTCTTCCTCCTCTTCCCCTTCTTCCTCCTCTTCCCCTTCTTCCTCCTCTTCCCCTTCTACTTTCTCCTCCTCCTCTTCTTCTATCTGTAATTTATTATATCAAGTCTTTATCTTTTATCTTGTAAATTCTTTATGAATACAATTTTTTTATCACATCCCAAACTGTCATTGTTCTTAACTCACAACAAGATGTGTATGTTACCCTGCTTAAGCCGTCAATAGGGTTTAGGAAGGCGAGTGCAGACCAGCTCACAGATTTATTTCTGAGTGTGCAGTCAGCCCAGCACCTTGTGGAGACCAGCCAGAATGCTGACTCCTCTACCATCGTCCTTCTAGAGAACTCACACTCATCTCAGGCAGATCAGGTACAGTAAAATGAAGCATCTTTTAATGTAACATATCCTTGATGTGTTTTCCTGCATATTTTAGAGGATTGTGTAACTTATAAGTGGAAGAAGAGGGTAATGTTTTGAGGCCTAAAAGTTAACCCCTTTGGTGTCTTTGATTCATAGTTCATGATAATTTATGTGCAGCGTCTGCTGGAAGCTGACCCTATGGATTAGGCTGAATAGTGTCTTAGGGAGTATACTGTGCTGTACTGTAGTATCTAGGTAGTTATTTACTTTGTGACTACAGACAAGAGGAATTGTTAATTCATTTTAGTATTTAGAAATGTTAAATGCCACAGGATAAGAATTTTTATCAAACTATCATTTGTCATCAAGCTTGTTTATTTAACCCATAAATGTGGTGTTAGTTCCAAAAACTTCTTTTTACAATTGAAAACAAACTGACAACCCATGATACTTACCCTCACATCATGACAAGTTAAGTAGAACAACAGCCAGACTGAAGTGCTGTTAGTGGGTTCAAAGATGTAGTATAAGGGGCAGTCCTCTTCCCTCAAAACCTAAACTTAAATTAATCACACTTTCAAATCTACAAATGAATATCTCATCATTACAAGACACTTTCCTCTTTAGATAAAAGTTGAAAAATTTATAAAGCTGTGCAAGTAACCTAAACTATGTCCGGTGAGGAGAAGATTGAAGTGGTCAACAAGGGTGACAATTTAAAAGCCCTTCAGCCATTCTGGCTTTGAGTGGCATCATCCATATCAGTCAGGAACATATTTTTCTCTGGGTACTGATGGACCTGAGTGTGGTTGGTACATCCTAACAAGGCCAATATGCTCAAGAAGCATGATATGGTAGCTCAATCTTGTTGAGTCAATGTAAATTTTGTAGACAATCCACAAAGGCTATACAGTATTACCCCGCTTTACACGGTTTCACTTTCCGCGATTTCTCATTTACGGTTTCACTTTCCACGATTTCTCATTTACGGTTGCACTTTGCGATTTCTCATTTACGTGGTACCTTGCCAGAACCGGACTTTCACTTTCCGCGGTGCATCTACTCATATACGCGTGAAGTATAATTTTTTTTTTTTTTTTTATTTAGCTCATAAAATTTATACAAATTACCCGGCCAGAATATAATTTACATTGCTGGAATTCTTACAATATGATGATCATGGATTTTGCATTAGACATACAAATTTTAGATCTAATTTCATAATTTGGTTTACACAAAGCAAGTATTTTATCTTTTGTGCAAAATATATGAAGTTTACATTCAAAATATTCCCTGACCTGCAAGAAATCCAGAAATGTCAATTATATTATCCTAACTTTAGTCTGAGGTATTATTTATTACTCAACGTTAAAATCTAGTGTTTCACCCAATCATTTCTCAGAGAGGTAGGGGCCAGTGAGCTGGGAAGAAGGGGGGGGGGGGATTTGAGTCCATTATCTGAATGGACATTAACCTGGCGACTGTATTTCTCTTAAATATTAATTGTGTGAGCATACCATCATAAAATTTAGATGTTATTTTTACAACAACATAGGTATTGTGTCGGAAAAAGTGGAGTTTGGGGGTCGGGCCAGTCTCTATTGGAATTAATCCCATATGTTCTGTTGTTCACTTTGCGCGGTTTTCACTTTTTCACTTTCTGCGGTAACCTGTGGGTTCAATTGACCGCGTAAATCGGGGTACTACTGTACAGGTAGTTCTGCTATAAGGCGATAATTGTGTTCTTGTAAAATATCGTGTTATAGAAAATCGCGTAATAGAAATAACAGGGCTTATGGAGAAAATAGGGTTAGGTGCAGATTACTCGAAATCGAAAAAATTTAGTACAGTAGTTAGCCTTACACAAAGGATAGCACAGTCTAAATAAATGTTACTTTCATATCTAATAATGAAATCATACAGTAAATGTAACACTTTACTTGATGGGGGAGAAGGGTGATTTTGAGGTTGATAAAATCGAGCTTCTCTTCAAGTGTTATATCCTTTCTTTTACGATCATCACCGGGAAATCTATCACCAGAACGCTTCTTGTTGATATTCTTCTTTACTATATTCACAGTTAATACAGTGGGGTATGCTATAACGAACGGATCCTACTACGAATATTCCTATAACGAACGGTTTTACCTATAAAATTGAGAATGCTATAACGAACGAAACTCCTACAACGAACATTATTTAAAATTTTATTTTATTATATTTTTTTTCTAATTTATTGTTTTTTTATTACAAATATTAATGATATTCTTTATTTCAGGGGTTTAGATGCATATTTATGCACTTTTTTACAATTTTTACAATTTTATATTATATTTTTCAGTGTTAAGTGGTTGTATTTGGGGGCCTGGAACGGATTAATCCTATAACGAACAAATGCTATAACGAACAAGGTTCTAGAACCAATTAGATTCGTTATAGCATACCCCACTGTACCACAAAATTGGAGAAATAGTAAGCAAAAATCGCGTTATAGCAAACAAGCGTTCGCGTTATACAAATATCGTTCCTAATTCATAAATCGCGTTAGAGCAAATTCGCGTTATCAAAACACGCGTTATAGCAGAACTCACTGTAGTACTTGTAAAAGTTATTGAAGTACTGTATATGTAAGAGATATATAAGTACATTCTACATATGAAAATGTATGAATTTAATATTGATACTTTTTTTAACTGCAGTATCTCCAGCTACACGCACACATCATACCAAGAACTGAAGGGGACCTCACCAACAGTGACGACATCTACGACTCTTTATTAAGCCATTACCAGCAATGTTCCGAGTGGACATTTACAGAGCAGCTATTGGCTCTGGCCGGTCAGCTGAGGAGCTTATGATTTATGCTGAACAAAACTTACAAATGGGATTGATGTACCAATTGTTCTGGGACTGAAAGTTGTCCAGGTCTGTCAGAGAATTGGTGCTGATTTTTTTCCCATCAAACTTATAACTTTTTAAAAAATATTTAGATGTAAATATTTCTAAAGTTTATATTACATTAAAATCAGTCAATGAGTGAGAGTAGAACTAGCAGCTAAGTGATGACTGTGATGTGTCAATCTTATATTTTTCAGAGAGCATTATAGCTTCAGTGTCCCAAAGACTGAGTGTGGTGAAAGAGACTGTAAAAACTTATGGGTTAACCTGACTCGCTGAAAATGTTTAGTAATGGCAAATAGTTCTACTGGTCCCCACACAAAGGATTAAATTTAGTATTTCTTATCTGCTGTAATCCCCAACCCGGATCTCCTTTACTATAACAAAAACAGTAAATCATATTGAGTCAGTTACAGTATATCAGATTGATTCATTATAGTATACAGTACAAGTATCAGATTGAGTCAATTACAGTACAGTATATCAGATTACTTATATGTTTCTTTTACAGACATTGTTCATACAGACAGCTAGAGATAGAGGCCATCATATCAAAATACTGTGTAAAGTTCCAGGCTCACTGCATGAAGGTACGAAACATTATTAAATTAGTCAAATAAGTTTATTATTCTTCATAGTTGGTGCCGGTACTAGTGCCAGGCTGTAGACTCGCCTAACACTCACTACAACACTCTTTATGGGTTCTTCTGTAGAAATGATTATTTTAAGAAAGGCTTCAGGTTCTTGTAGGTGTTTATCCATTCTTTCCTCTTGTCACTGTGTAGTCTATTGCCATAGTTATAGAATACAATACCACATGTATTGATACAGTAATGTATTTAGATTCATGAGAAAACCAGCTACAGTGTTTACAGGGGAGTGTTATTATCATTATCACACCTAGGTGGACTGACTGAAAGAAACAGCACTTCAAGCATGATAGAGAAACAGACGCAAGTGCTGTACACACATCATAATTATGAAGTGCAAAACATCTGGATAATTGGAAACCTGCAATCATAGCCATTTTCATATCATTACCAATGCTGTGTTATACACTCCTGTACCATCTAGTATTGTACTTCCACGACTTATATATTTCATGCAGTAGTTTGGGTGATTTGTTGGAATACAGTATATGGCAGAAGTATATAGTAGGGAAGTTCCTTAAAACTTAAACACCAGCCATCAGTGGTGGAAGTTTGCTGTAGGGATGGTGGTCATCATCTGTGGAAGTTTGCTGTAGGGACAGTGGTCATCATCTGTGGAAGTTTGCTGTAGGGACGATGGTCATCATCTGTGGAAGTTTGCTGTAGGGACAGTGGTCATCATCTGTGGAAGTTTGCTGTAGGGACGGTGGTCATCATCTGTGGAAGTTTGCTGTAGGGACAGTGGTCATCATCTGTGGAAGTTTGCTGTAGGGATGGTGGTCATCATCTGTGGAAGTTTGCTGTAGGAACAGTGGTCATCATCTGTGGAAGTTTGCTGTAGGGACGGTGGTCATCATCTGTGGAAGTTTGCTGTAGGGATGGTGGTCATCATCTGTGGAAGTTTGCTGTAGGGACAGTGGTCATCATCTGTGGAAGTTTGCTGTAGGGACGGTGGTCATCATCTGTGGAAGTTTGCTGTAGGAACAGTGGTCATCATCTGTGGAAGTTTGCTGTAGGGACAGTGGTCATCATCTGTGGAAGTTTGCTGTAGGGATGGTGGTCATCATCTGTGGAAGTTTGCTGTAGGAACAGTGGTCATCATCTGTGGAAGTTTGCTGTAGGGACGGTGGTCATCATCTGTGGAAGTTTGCTGTAGGGACGATGGTCATCATCTGTGGAAGTTTGCTGTAGGGACAGTGGTCATCATCTGTGGAAGTTTGCTGTAGGGACGGTGGTCATCATCTGTGGAAGTTTGCTGTAGGAACAGTGGTCATCATCTATGGAAGTTTGCTGTAGGGACAGTGGTCATCATCTGTGGAAGTTTGCTGTAGGGACAGTGGTCATCATCTGTGGAAGTTTGCTGTAGGAACAGTGGTCATCATCTGTGGAAGTTTGCTGTAGGAACAGTGGTCATCATCTGTGGAAGTTAGCTGTAGGGACGGTGGCCATCATCTCTGGAAGTTTGCTGTTGGGACGGTGGTCATCATCTCTGGAAGTTTGCTGTTGGGACGGTGGCCATCGTCTGTGGAAGTTGGCTGAAAGGATCGTGGCCATCGTCTGTGGAAGTTGGCTGAAAGGATAGTGGCCATCATGAGTGAATGTTTCCTGTTTCCCACATTCTTTTTTGTTCCTGTAGGTGGGGAGTGGGAACCCTTATCCACTGATCAAGGGTTAAGTATCCTGTCAACATAATCCTTAACATTGATGAGTATTTTCAATTTCATGTTTGTTTGTTTTGTTCTCAGTCTCTGTTGACATGATAATGAACTATATCCAATAGGTGGTACAACTTTAAGCAGTTAAATTCTAGGAATCTTTAGTTAACCCACATGCTCCTTCCTTGTCATGTTAGATAAAGTTACTTGCTCAGTATTCTTTTGTTCAATCAAAGACCATCTAGAACCTACATGACTCGAGCTGTTTCTGACCTGTGGTTAGTTAATGTACCTTGCACACTCCCTCTCCTGAACACATTTTTACTCTGCAAGATGCAGTAATAATTTCTCTTCTATGTGTGGCAATATCTTTGTTGATGGAGCTATTCTTGTCAGTGTTAGCCAGCCCAGTAAGTGATGTTACATAATAATTATGTGTCACTTTATAATTGCTCTTTCCTCCACAAAATTTATGGTTAAAGCTGTCTAGGCAGTCTGTGTCATTTGCATTCCATTAACTGCTCAAGAATTCTGTTGATATGTTATGACCACAACAAGTTCAGATCATCTTGTGTGTACTGTACTGCAAGTTTACTGCACTCTAGCTACGCCACTGGGATTAGCCCACCCGGGCATAAATCACTGACTCACATCGGGGCCTGGTGGGCGAAAATGTAATAGTAGTAATAATTATAATAATAATAATTATTCATAGTAAATAAAAATTTTAATTAAAATACTGTACACCAAAATAAAATAATAATAATAACAATAATAATAATAGTAATAATAAAATACAATAATCAAATTAATTATAATAATAGCAATAATACTGTAATAAAATAATAATAATAATAAAGAAATACAAGAATGAAAAAAGATCAAAAGTGAGAAATGCGACCTAGACCTATGAATTATTATTACAGTATTATCATTATTATTATAATATTTTTGCCCCCCCAGGCCCCGATGTGGGTCAGTGATCTATGCCCGGGTGGACTTATATACTGTATAAAAAATAAAAAAAAATAACCATTCTGAAAACCGAAAAATTCCAAAATCCAAAATGCCTCTGTGTCTTCCATGATGTAAAACAAAGCATTGACAGAGAGGAAGGAGATGCCCACTTGGGGCTACGGTACACAGCTGATTACAGTATATCACCCAGAGTGATGTCAAGTCACACACAGCTTAAATCATGGCTCAAAGACATAAAACATCAATTAATGACAATATCAGTTAAGTGGGTGTTGTCAGATGGTAATTATAGCAGTTTAAGTGTTAAGGGTATACAGCAAATTTGGTTACAAATTTGAGAAAAATTAGTAAGGTTAAGTAGTTGGTTACTGTCCTGAGATATTGTAAACAAGATGATGCACTAGTCATATAATCAAATTTGATCAACATTCAGCAAATATAGTCATATTTATCACCCCATGTATTGTAGAATATATGTATTAGATTAATCAGCATTGGACAAGACTGTGCTGGCCCTCCTTTTTCTGGTATTGTACTTGGCTGTGACAAGAAGGCTTTATGTATAGTACTAATTAATGAATACATTCGTCACTAATGTTTAAGGGTTAACTTAGGTTTTCAGCCCATGGACCAGATATCAGGATCTGTACTTCATTTTGTATTTATTAGTAATTAATTGGGTAGTAATACTGTACCTTCAGCTCTTAATTTTCATTTTTGTGCACTTGGTAAGCTTATGGTTTTATGTCCAAGAAGAGTATTTGAAACAAATATAGGTGCCCCTTTTGTAGAACTGTATAGTGGTTGGTCTTAGTGTATACTTTAGAGGATTCATGGACAAAACGCACCATTGCCTGAGTGCACCACTCCCTAGTCTGAATGCACCACCTAAGATAGAAAGAATATATCAAAAGTCTCACAGACAATGACAAAGTCTTATCTGAAAATTTAAATGGTACACAAAGCTACCAGTAATTGTGAACTTAATTAATTTGTTCCCCTATATGGACCAAATCTGTAATAACCTCAGTTAGCAAACTCCTTGTTACCGGTGTTTGGTAAGGAAAACTGTATACAATCGAGTCAAGGAATATTGACTACGCTCTGCATTCATGCCTCAGATTACAGTACGTAGCTACATACGACAGCTGATGGCACTGCCCAACCTTACAGCTTCCCATATCAGCACCGCATTCAACCACCTAAAACAGCAATGCCCTCAGATTACCTCAACACAGAAACTTCATGATCTTCTTGTCTACTTCAAGAAGACATGGATAACCAGCACATGACGTCCAGCAACTGCTGAAGCAGCTCTGGACCAATTACAAAAACCATGACATCATTATATCTGAGTACCTGAGGAAGTGTAGTGACCCAGCAGATTCCTTTTTCCTTTACGGGTATTAGCCCACCCGGACACAGGTCACCAACCCACATCAGGGCCCAGGGGGCGAAAACGTAATAATAATAATAATAATAATAATAATAATAATAATAATAATAATTATTTCAGATAAGTAAAATTTATAATAAAAAATACAAAAATAAAAATAAAATAATAATGATAACAACAATAATAATAATGAAAATATGATATATGTATGTTGTGTTGTCAATAGCAAGAGAAACAATTGAGACCCTGCAATTGTGTGAAAATGAGGCAGAAAGTCAGATCAGCAACCTGGGACTTGGTCACAATTTTTGCAATGCCATATGGCAGCAGGGTCTACCATTAGACAACACATTATGCTTCCAAGATAAAGAACTAGACTACTGTATAACACTCTTGTAATTGAAGAAAAGGGCATTATTTTTTTATTTATAAAATAATATTTTGTAGTTTTAAAAGTATTAAGAGCAATATTATATACGTAGTTATGACTATTGATGAGAACATGAAATTCCAAAACTCGTTGGTTGGTCGAAACTACAAATTGACCGACTTTCGTATTTGCATAAAAATCAATATATTTTAATTATAAAATAACATTTACCGTATTAATTATAAGAGCAAAATATCTTACTTGTAATATTATGGTGCAGTTGGTCTGGTGCATTCAGTCCAGGGTAGTGGTGCATTCAGACTAAGGTGGTTGTGCATTCGGACTGGTGCATTCAGGCAATGGTGCAAATAGACCAAGTACCCTGTAGAGGGAGTGAAGGGGCTGTCTTCCCTCTCACTGCTGGTGCTCTAGTTAGATTGCGTCCCACCTCACCACCACTGCCCACTTTTCTCTCCTCCTTTTACTATGAAAATGTTTCACTGAACTTGGTACGAAAATAATGTGTGTTGGTCATAAGTCTGCCTAAGGTGTTAAACTCTTCATCCTTTAGGTCCTCCTAAGATCTGTATTCAGATCTCTTCGTATTGGGAGATTACCGACTGTTTATTGATATCTTATTGATGTCAGAGCTGTTACATCATAGAGGCCACTACAGTACAGCTACTCCTTGACTTACGACATAGTCGACCTACGACCACCTCCGTCGTACCAAAAATTTTTAAAATTACATATTTTTGAGTCCCAACGTTAGTGATTGCACTGTGTACTGACAAAATTTTCGTTTGTAATTCACTTTAAAATGGCTGGCAAGCTTAAAAGTGAGAGTTTTGTGGTGCTGAGAAGAAAAAGAGACACCCATTTTAGATTTTCTATGTATTATTTAACCATTTTTGACTTACGACCAATTCGACTTCGACCTGGAATTGGGTCCCTAACCGTGTCGTAAGTCGAGGAGCAGCTGTATTTGCAAACTCAAGACAAGATTTCAAATGTAAATAAATTGTAAATACTGTACTGTACAGTAATCTCCCCATTAATCGGAATCCAATAGCTGGAATAGAAACTGGGCTGGAAAAAAATCCGGGAAAACGCTTTCCTTTCTGGGTCTCCGAACGAGTTTCTGGAAAAATTTTGAAAAGGTTCCAAGAAAATCTTTCCAAACCTCTCTGTTCTGGGCATGAGAATAAATTTTTCCGAGAGATTGAATCATACTCCAACACGTCCCCACATGCCAGACGTCTGGGTTGCTCAGCTTCTTGGATTGCTTAGTTTATATTCTGCTGCCATTGTAGAAGGTTGTTCCCTCGCTGGCTGCTGTTTTTACATACAATTTGTGTTGTGCAGTACCGTACATTACTGTACCAGGACACAATAAGCCAAGAATACTGTGTTAAGTTGTAAAACATGATTGGAATCACATACTCTACTGGAGCCCTTCAGCTTTTGTCTTCATTCAAGACATCTTCAACTCATGAGACCCACTAATCCCCCACCTCAACAATGGGTGACCTGACTTTATATTAGAAAGTCAGTAATATGAGAGAGGAGATTATATACAATGGGTGACCTGACATTGCACCAGGTCAGGTCAGTAACATGGGACCCAATAATCCCTTTCCCCACTTCGGTCGCAAGTGTTAAGACATAAAAAGTGTTTACAGTTAGGTATTACATTCAGCTGATTGTAAGCCTACTGTACGCTCAAGACGACAGCATCTGCTGGTGAGTACAGTATGAGAATACATTATTTTGTTTATTTACAATATATTGTATGTGTACAGAGGTGTCTGCAAAAATAAATACAGCTCTTGTGTCTGTCCGTACGAGATGCATAGTTTAGACTTGGAGAAAACTTTTCCCCAGTGCAGGGTGGAAAATTCCACTGCCTCCATCATTATATTGTGTCAAAATATTTTTTCAGGATCTTTTATTGGAACAGTTGTGAAAAGAATTTATTAAGGATGATTATGGAACCAAATTCATCTCTCTAATACTATTAGAACAGATGCTGTTAATAAAAGTTTATACACTCTTTCGCTAGCCGTAAATATTTTCACTTGTGCCCGCAATGTAAATGTAAAGGAGACATTGTCAATAAGAAAACTTCCCCAGCACCCAGAAGCATTCTGGAGATGCCATAGTGTCTTTCTGTGTGAGATGTGTAGTTTAGACTCTCGGAAACTTTTCCCAGCACCTGCAAAAATTCTGAGGGTGTGATTTTTCTGGGTTTGAGAGTCGTCTAGTTACCCAGAAATTTCTCATCCCCAGATGAGCTCTGCACCAATTGTTGTGGCTAACGGGGATATCACTGTACAGTACTGTAGTGATGTGCTCCACTATTGATGTCGAAGAACTATGGTAAGTTTTATGTACCGTATTATCAAAATTAATGGCTGTATTTTGGGTCTTTTTGAACAGACCTCATAAGTCTCCTACATGTAAGGAAACTAAAGTATTATTAAATAGTAAAGTGGCTACACTTGGTGTACAGTACCATGAAAGAGGCTCACCCTCTCTTATGGTACAGTCCGATACTGTATTTAGATAATTTAAAGTTTCCAAGAATTAACTGGATTGTGTTTATTTATAAGTGCAGGTACAGTACTGTATATATCCATGTATCACTGGGGTAGATACACTGTTTGTTTCATTTGTAGCTCTTAGTTAATTATTTGTAAAGTAGAATTAATCTGTTAATATTAGAGTAAATAAATGTTATGAGTGGTGAAGTAGATCATCTGTAACTCCTAATAGAAACAAAAATGTCAATAAAAACTTGCAAAAGTACTTTGATGTTTTAGAATATGATGAAAGAAATAAGACAATCTACATTATTAATAAATGTACTGTATAGAAGAAAATGTTAATGTTGTAGAAATGGGAAAACCCTTTTATTAGGTCTGGAAAATAAAATACTATGAGATGATGTGTGTGGTGTGGTAGAGAGAGTGAACTAGGTTTTGAATATGATCTGAGCACTGGCCATTAAAATAAGGTAGAACAATGAAAGGAAGGATGGAAAATGGGGTATGAATTAAATTATTGCTAGGCTTATGGATTGATCAGATGATGACTGGAGATTGAATGTACACTGAATGACCTTAACCTGCACTGTTGGATCTAGGGAAGTGTTTCGTGGGGGCTAGAAGTACAAGGGGGAAGCACTGTAATGTTGATAAAATGCCTGGCAAATTTTTTAACAACTTTACATTGGTATCTATAAAGTATTATTATTTAGCTACAAAGTATAGCACTTTGTTTTGTAAACTCTTAGCAACCAACATAATTTGTTGCTTTTTGCATCAGACAAATACGCCTCGGCCAGCAACCAATTAGCATCGTGGTTGCATCTTGTTGCTCAGTCAGCCAATGAGCTTTGAGTTTACAGCAGCTTTCCTGCTTGGCCAGTATTTACACATGTAACTTGTGACATTGATGCACTATTTTGTCATAAATATGTAATTCTTATATTCATAATGAGTTCTTCTGATACAGCAGTGATGTGCAGTCTAGAGAAACACAATGGGACAGGTGCAGGAAGATGAGAGCGTCAGGTGTCACAAGTGCCAGGCACCTCTGTCTTGAAAACTTTCAGAGAGAGACTCCCACTCCCTGGTAAAATACCGAAATTAAAGTGGTAGAGTGTTTATATAGTATTTATATTAGAAAGTAAGTGCCATTAGAAAATAAGATAAGTTAGAATAAGTGATAAGTGAAAATAAGTTTACCAATCTGTCTTTCAGTGTTCCGACAGTCTCTCCCTCCCTCCCTCCCCCCCCTCTCTCATCCCACTTGTTTTAGTAGCAATGGGGTGTGAAAGGCTGCCGATATCCCTGCAGTAGTGGTGGTGGTGATAGACCGAGGCGCTGATACGGGTGGCAGGGTTGCACCAGCTCCACCCAGTCCACTCCACCTCTACCACTCTTTCCCACTTCATCCGGTCCACTCCATCTCCACCATTCCCTCAAGTTACTCCACTCCACAATGTTTGGTGAGTACATTACTATTTTTTGTGTTTCTTCTTGTTTGTTTTTTTTTCTCTTTTTCTAGGGTGAATCGGTTCACTTCTGGCCCATACATATATTTTTATTGCATTTACTCGCTCTAGACACTATTCTCTACTTATGGATACGACCATACTTGAGATTTTTTTCCACTGTCTGGAGGTTGCCAAAGCGGTGAAGTGGTCCATCTTCAATGATTCACTATACATTTTAGGTGGCCCATAAAGGAATTTGTCTGTAATTCCACATCCCTGCAGCCAAAAATTACCAATAATTTGTTTCCAATGACAGTAAACTTTCTCTGTTCCGGACTGATGGGGGGGGGGGGGGGGGGGGGGTTCAGTTTGGCCGAAATTCCAGGTTAGGCGAGGGTATGTATTGTCTATGTTGCAAGGTGTAAAATTCCAGAGGATGAGGGATTTCCCACTCAAGCTAGTATCTGAGAACACCGCACCTCCTGTAATTTAGTGATTGCTGAGTGACTATTTAGGCTTATTTTCTAACACAAGTGTAATATTATACAGTATTGATCAAAACCACAACAACAAGGAACAATTTATTTTGGAGATTCTTACAGATTGTTCTCTGCTCCATTAAATCAAAAACTATTTCCAAGTCATTGCTATTTTGTACAGACTTCAGGATACAAAGTCAGAACCATATAAAAATAACTATTAACCAATAAATAATGAAGTCCTATTCAATTTTTTCCTAATACTACTAGGAATGGACTTTTGTGTTAAGTTGTGTATATACTGAAATCAACATCCTAGTACCTTCCAAGCTTGTTCCTGAGCAGCGTAGACACTGCTTACAAATGACAACAGGTAGGAGTTAAGATCTTACTAAACAGATCTTGCAGCACAGAGGCACAACAAAGAATTGTAAATAGTGAAACTTATCTGTCTATACATGACTTAGAAACAGAAAAAACATACACTGAAGTATATATATATATATATATATATATATATATATATATATATAATATATATATATATATATATATTATATATATATATATATATATATAATATATATATAATATATATATATATATATATATATATATATATATATATATATATATATATTGTGCACCCTCCCCATGACTTGACTTTTGGCATTAGCACTTGATAAACAAAATAGTATGTAGCCTAACCTGTGGTTGACCCATCAACCATTACTCAAACATTTACAGTCAGACCTTGAGTGGACTAACATTAAAGAAGTACAAAGTTGGCATTATATTAGGGTGAATAATTTTCATAAGTTATTTATCTGCATGCATAAACACCTAACATTCTCTTGAGTGTAAATGTAAAATAAGTGTATTAACAATAATAATTTGGCCATAATGTGGCACTGTACACAAGTGCCACTCTAAGGTGCTATAGGTAAAAAGGTACTTGTCATTCAGTCACTGTCTTGCTTAAACTTGAGCCGTTTTAATGTTTGCACTACACAAGGCATCACTTAGTGGACCTATAACAATGGCAACTAAGAATTAAAGCAAAAGAGACCCAAACAATGTAAACAATGATCTCTCAGCAGAGGTCATGTTCACATTATCTGTTAGAAAAGCATACAAAAAAAAGATTGCATATTAAACAAATGCTTGAAAGTTATTTTACCTAATCAATGACACTTTACAACAAAGGAACTTTCAACAAAATGGTTTGTTAAAAAGTGAGTGTGAGGAAAATTAATTTATAATTGGATACAAGAATTTCGAAAAACTCTCGTTTTTACTAGAGGTTGTATATCTAAATGGGTTGTGTAACTGTGAAGACATTCAGAATGTGGAAATAAGGGTACCAGTAGCCAAGGGGATCACAAACACCTTTCATTTTTATAATTTATCACCCTTATATACTGCCTTACAACCCTTATATACCATCAATCGTAGAGAAAAAATACAGTAAAAAACACTGCACTACCATGGCTATCAGAGATAAACCATGTCGGCAGTGACTCAGAAAGACACTTAGCAAAATGTCATTGTGTGGGTTCAGGCTTGGGTGTGTGGGAAAGGCAATACATTGGGTAGGGTAAGGTTGGGTTGCCAGCACTCCATTGGTGGTGGTGACCAGGTGGGATGGGGAATTGAGGTGTGGGGGGGTTGAAGTGTGTAGAGTGTTGGGGTAAGAGTGAAGTGTTGTCGGAGGCAGTGAGCAGGACCTTCACCACTAACTAATTGCAGCCACCAAACAATTTTAGGCTATATTTTAATGTACATACAGTTACTTTAAATCATACATTTATATATTCAAGTTGTAGTTGACATGATTTATTATAAATATGGCTGTAAACAGTTGGCAAAGGATGTCAACTGCCATTCACCATCACTGGTTGACTGTATGGTGCCCTGTGGCCACTATATCTATGCCATTCAATGATCTTCAGGATTTTTTTTAGTTTTAAGCAATGTAATGTACAGAGTATATATTTCTTGCTTTAGTGTGTATTGGGTTGTAACTAATTGATATGAGATGCTGATTGCCACATAGCACTGCCAGCTGACATTGTGGCAGCTACCACTTCACATAGACAATCACAGTACACAGTGTGACATATTCCACCACCACAGGCCAATCAGCAACCAACCAGACCAATTACCTACCCACTTCCCACGACTCAAGACATCTTGCAATCCATTTTATACAGACTCACTCAGTATCCTCGGCCTCCCAGCCAGAGGCAAAACCATGTCATGTGGGAAGATCCATGTGTGGAAAGAGAAGTCCAATAAATGTTGAACAGCGCCTTAAGAGGTCACACATTAACAAGGGTTTGCTGTATAAAGTCAAATCATGTGCTAATCAGTTCACACTTCAATCCTATAAATCAGATCTAACATTTCTGCACAGGATGGTTTGTAAACATGAAACTGGTCATGACTATAAGAAAGCACAACGAATTCATAACAATAACCTTTTTGCACATTTCCAGTGATACATAAATCCTGTGGTACATCCCTACCTCACTGTGGTCTGATACATACATCATGATTCACTAAAAGTTTTAAAAGTGTACATTGCTATGATTTATTTCAGTACCTCTCAGTAAGGCAAAACCTCTATTAAATGCATGAACTCATAAATCACATTTGAAATATAAAAATATGATTGTGCTAGAACCAACTGATAGTACTGTACAGTAGATCAGTGCACAACAGTGTGATGGAACTTATGAAGAGTTGTCTACATTGTTTTTCTCGCCTGATAACACTAACGTAAAGTGAATTTAGCTTTAGTAATGATCACTTAGGCATACATAATGAGGTGTACTTAATTATTTTATTACACTGGAAATCACAGGCAAGATATTCAGAATTCATGTTCTCGGCCATTTTGTTGAAAGAGGAACCCCTGCAGGTCACCATAGGTCACACACGGCATTTCGTAATGACAATACAAATGTACTGTACAGGTTGTATCTTAACAACTTCCACTTAGTACCTGTACCAGCCAACTACTACATGCTATTCACTCTTTCACTTCTTATTATTAACTTGTAATACAAAATTAACAACTCTTATTTATTTAGTGTGACTTATGATGAAACCTATGGTATATGCACAATACTAAATATTTCTCATAAATAATTACAAAATGATACCAAAATTGGCTTTTAGTGGCTATTTAAATTATCTTCACATACAGTACAGTAGCAAAATGCTAAATGACCTATGAAATTTCATACCTAATCTCACAATCCACTTACTAATCTAGTTATTTACACATCAGTTATACCAAAGACACTATCAATAACTATATCAGTTAATCTTTATCAAATACCTATTTTAGTGATATATATCTAATCATTCAGAAGGAAACATTCTGAGCACTTAAGTATGTTTGGCTTGCTTGACTTTTAGTGTTTGTTAATCACATTACATACATACATATGCATGTTTATATATAAATATATATATATATACTGTATATATGTATATATATACAATACAAAAATGGTTGTTCTAAAAGGGATACAGCAGTAGCCAAATAAATGCCGAGATATGACACTGGAGCATCTTGCATGATAAGGCCGGCTACTTGGTGAGGTACCGAGCTGGTTTGCTAAATTGACTCAAGTTTCCCCCCCTCAAGATATATAACAAAAAGTCATATAATTTTCAAGTTTAGAAACTGCTTCACCAGGAAATGCTTTACAAAATTATGTCATGTTTCAAGAAGCTAAAAACAAGGCTTAAATAAAACACTTCTTTTTTTTTAAGAACTTAATTTCAGTCTTGGCTCTATAATGTCTGTGATTACTTCATTGGGTTGAGATGCTGCATAACAATCAAATAGTATTTACTGTACAGTATTCTCCTTAAAATCATATAAAACTATATATCTCAGGAAAGTTGCTTATACAGGATAATTTTTGTTTTATTCTAGAACCCTAAATGATCACAGTACTATATTTTATAACTTGCAATAAACAGGAACCTAAAAATCCATATGAATAAAGTCTGATATCATTGGAAAGAACATTCATATTTTTCACAGTGATCAGGCTTTACTCCTACTGATTTTAAGGTTCCTGTTTATTGCATGTCCTAAAATATAGTAATCAATCAGGGTTCTCAAGTTAAAAATGAACCTGTACTTCGTCATGTTTACTGAAATGTAATTATACCATCTCAGTCTTGGAAATTAACTACAGATGAAGGAAAGCAATATCCAAACATACAGCACAAGTACAAAATTTCCCTGACTACAAATCTGATTAAATTTATACTTCCTTGTTATATTACTTCTTAAAAAGCCATCTTTATGTGTAGTTGGAACTTGACCCGTTGATGAACACCACTAAGGGACCACTTACGATGTAACACTACACTTTGGGTTGACTTTTCTCCTTCCTTACTCACCATGACACAGGATGTTATGAATGTACAGTCACGGAAAAAAGTCCTGTCAGTCCTCCGTCCCATCCATGAACCCTGAGACTCACGAACCTGTGAATCCAAGACATCACACACATTATTGGGCCCATAGATAGCACACTGTGTGATGACTTGGATTCACAGGTTCATGGATGGGTCACATGACTGACAGGACTTATTTCCATGACTGTGCAGAGCAGCAACAGCATCTCTCTCATACGCACACACACACACACTGGACCCATTACTACGTGGAGCCAAATATCAAAATGATGTGTGAGCTTTTTTCAGCTATCTCAATTGTGACTTCAGCCTTCTAAATGGAGTCTATGATGATGAGACAAATTTTCAGCCGTATTACGATGAGTGTGTCTACCGAAACAATTCTGACAGGCCTGCATTCACATTTGTCATTAATATGATATAAGTAAATTGAAGCCTCACATTGTTTATTTAAGGCATTTCACCAACACTTGGGAAAATGTTCCTACAATATACAAATGCATGGCTTGAAATCAGTATCCACAAGTCAAATGAACTTAAAAACTATACAATTTTCAATTCCATTTTCTAGCTTATTCTGTTGGTACAGTTCCTCATTGGGAAGTCATATCCAGGGATCTCGAAGGTAAGATTTGTCACAGCAATTGTACAAACAACCTGAAAAAGGTAAGAATATTTTGAATATATGTAAGTCAACAGTTCAAAACATTACGAACAAATTACAGTATGTACAGGGGGGGTCCTTGCTATATGTTGTACCTGTACCGATAAAAGTAATTTTGCGTACAGTATACTGTACATCATTAACAAATAGAGGAAGAAATTTTCATTATAGTCATTTGTTTCACATGAGTTTGGGACTTATAGGCTGTGAGCCTGTTAGACAATTAAGCCGAAGTATGATTAGGCTACAGGAGTGTTTAAGCCTGAGATGTTTACACTGGAAGATAACAAATATAAAATAATATCGGTACAGTATTTATTTTCTTACAAAAATTAATTATACCTCTTCAGTATTGTACATGAATTAAAATACAGTAAATAAATAAATTTACAATATCTATAAAAGAATTACACAATTTATTGAAATCAATTATATTAGTCAAGTTATTCGGGTTATTCTGCATGGTGAATTACTCGTATGAAAAAAACAAAACATTTATAGCCATACCTATAAAGGAATAAATTGCACTTTATTAAAATCTGTTATACATGTTACTGTAAACATGGTGCTGCATGAAGGTATGTCTTTATTAATATGTTGGTCCCATAAATTAATCAGGTGACTATGCATGTTTTTACACCCTTTCACTAATTGAATTTACAGGGGTACCAGTGAGGCCTGTGTGTGTAGTATTGCACTGTACTGTAATTCTATAAGTTTGTATGTGTTTATTTGCACGGCCACTAGTGTTAATTTTTCTGTGCCATCCCTGTACACCAAGGTGACCAAGGGGTTAGTCTTGGTGTCAGGGAATTAGTTATAAGGTTAATTAATCATAAAATATTCATCACTGTAATGTATACAGTAATTACTTAAATTTGTAATAGGTTTTAAACTCCATTTCTTTAATTTTATTTGTAACTTCCTGTACAGTACTTCACGGTAATATATATCTAACTAGTACAGTATATGTTCTCAACTCTTTAATTGCTTGTAATTCATGTTGCACCTCCATTGTTCGCTGCTCCTTCAGCTGGCAACCGGCACTATACTGTGACAAAACCAATTCACCTCAAGGGTTTACCTGGAACACTTCATAGCAGGACCTGAACCACTAACTTCAACCACACCTTGCACTTGTTTAGAGTTATTGAGTTGGATTTGTAAATATGTGTGGGCACCACATAGCACAGCCACATTGACCTATTACTAGCACATTAGCTATGTGATTATGGCACTATATATCACTGACACGGTGAGACAGATTTAACATTTTATCTCTGGCATATGTTTGTAAAGATTGGTAAAATGATCTCATAGTCAGGTGATATGTGCATGGAATGGATGAAATATTTTGAAGGGTTTATGAAGGTTGAAGAAGTAAATGGTTAGTGATTGGAGTGGACAGAGGCATACAGTTTTGTCTCTAGGGATTGGCATGCTCAAATTACGGATAAGTTTGGAAATTTTTGCAGAGAATGATGTACATTTTTTACAAAGTCTTGCAATTTTGGGAGAATTTTGGTCATTTTTATGATGCACTTGGAAGTTTTTAAAGAATTTTGGCAGTTTTTATGGAAATTTTTTGTAAATTTTGAAGGAGAATTATTACTGAAAATTTTGGCAATTTTTATGGAGAATTTTGACCATTTTTCAGAGGTGACAAGGTGTACTCTGACTTACTGGTGGAGACAGAGACTAGCACGGGAAGACAAGCATTATCTATAAACAGCCAAACGACCAGGCGTCCTTTACTACATGCTCACCAAGACGTCTACTTTCTCTCCACTGCAGGTGTACTGAAACACCTGTGGACGTACAGTTGGCCAGAAATCCTTGGCTCAAGTAATTGGGTGCAGTGAGTACCGTATGGTGATGTTGAGATTTATTATATAATAGGGTTAAGAGTAGGATTAAGAGGATGTTCTTTCATCAATATGTTTTGTTCTCTTATTAATGTAATGTATTTCCATTACCTCAGGTTCATACATTTATCATCATATAATTATCCTGGAAGTCACAAGTAGAGTTTAAATTATTCAATTAGATTCATTCACGTCCACAAGCAAACCAAACGGTGACAATAAGATTTTAACTTCAAACTGAAAATCCTTTGCATGTACTTTACTGAACATTGATATTTAATTTATTTAATTCTGTTTCCATAATTAAACAGCACACCATGATGGACTACAGGGGCAAGACATGTTTGTGGGGTGAGTCAAAGGTGGTGTTCTAGTGTCCTTGGCTGCTAGCTGTCTGGTGCCCACTTCATTCAGAACAAATACCTGATATCGCTGCCGCAGCAAATGCAGTCTGAGGTGTAGGATTGAGGTGGCTGGTAACTACGGGAACTACGTGACCACCATTGCTTTCACAGAACTACCATAAAAGCAGATCGGCAGGTTCACACACCACAACGGACTCAAGGGGCAAGACGTTTGTGTGGGGTGAGTTGGTATATAGCCTATGTACTTTGTTTTAACAGTTTTAGTATTAGCACCTGGTCAGAGGGGTTGGTCCTAGCAGTGGGTGTGGGGAGAAGGGCATTGGAGGTAGTGATGTGTTGGGTACTGTCTGTTGTTGAGATGAGTTTATTCCATTTTCTGGGGATGTTTGAGGTTGTGTGCTGCTTATAGGGCATTGTGGGAGTCTACTAGGGTACTGTGTGAACCTCTACACCTACCCTTAACCTCCACATCCCACCTACAACCTCAACAACTACATCCACCCTCAACCTATGCACCCCAACCTCAATAATCACCTACATCCTCCACAACTACACCCCACCCTCCACATCTACAACTTCCACCTCTGCACCCCATCCTCTACCTACACATCTACATTACACCCCACCCTCAATCCTTGCCCCCTACACCTTCAACTGCCACAGCCCAACCTCAACCCTCAATCTCTGCACCCCACCTTTAACCTCCAATTCACCTCTACACCCCTCCCTCAACCTTCACACCCCACCCTCAACCTTCACACCCCTCCCTCAACCTTCACACCCCACCCTCAACCTTCACATCCCACCCTCAACTTTCACACCCCACCCTCAACTTTCACACCCTGCCCTCCACCTCCACCCTGCCCTCGTCCTCCACACACACACACACAGCCCCCCTGCCCTCCACACACACACACACACACAGCCCCCCTGCCCTCCACACACACACAGCCCCCCTGCCCTCCACACACACACACTCGCCCCCTGCCCTCCACACACACACACACTCACCCCCTGCCCTCCACACATACACACACTCCCCCCTGCCCTCCACACACACCCCCCCTGTCCTCCACACACACCCCCCCTGTCCTCCACACACACCCCCCCTGTCCTCCACACACACACACTCCCTCCTGCCCTCCACACACACAACCCCCCCCCTGCCCTCCACACACACACCCCCCCCCCCCCTGCCCTCCACACACACACACCCCCCCCTGCCCTCCACACACACACACCCCCCCTGCCCACCACACACACACCCCCCCCTGCCCTCCACACACACACCCCCCCCTGCCCTCCACACACACACACACTCACCCCCTGCCCTCCACACACACCCCCCCTGTCCTCCACACACACCCCCCCTGCCTCCACACACACACACCCCCCTGCCCTCCACACACCACACCCCCCCCTGCCCTCCACACACACACCCCCCCCCCTGCCCCCAACACACACACACACCCCCCCCTGCCCTCCACACACACACACCCCCCCCTGCCCTCCACACACACACCCCCCCCTGCCCTCCACACACACACACCCCCCCTGCCCTCCACACACACCCCCCCCCTGCCCTCCACACACACACCCACCCACCCGCCCTCCACACACACACACACCCACCCCCCGCCCTCCACACACACAACCCCCCTGCGCTCTACACACACACACACCCCCTGCCCTCCACACACACACCCCCCCCTGCCCTCCACACACACACCCCCTGCCCTCCACACACACACCCCCCTGCCCTCCACACACACCCACCCACCCACACGCCCTCCACACACACACACACACCCACACGCCCTCCACACACACACACCCACCCACACCCCCTCCACACACACACACCCTCCACACACACACCCCATCCACACACACACACCCACCCACACGCCCTCCACACACACCCACCCACCCACATGCCCTCCACACACACACCCACCCACACGCCCTCCACACACACACCCCCCCGCCTCGCCCTCCACACACACACACCCCCCCGCCCTCCACACACACACCCACACGCCCTCCACACACACCCACCCACCCACCCACATGCCCTCCACAAACACACCCCCTCCACAAACACACCCCCCGCCTCGCTCTCCACACACACACACCCCCCCTGCCCTCCACACACACACACACACCCCCTGCCCTCCACACACACACACACACACCCACCTGCCCTCCACACACACACACACATCCCCCCCCTGCCCTCCACACACACACACCCCCCCCCTGCCCTCCACACACACACACCCCCCCCCTGCCCTCCACACACACACACCCCCCCCCCTGCCCTCCACACACACACACCCCCCCCTGCCCTCCACACACACACCCCATGCCTTCCACACACACACACACACACCCCCCGCCCTCCACACACACACACACACCCCTTGCCCTCCACACACCCGCCCTCCACCTCACATCCCCCCTGCCCTCCACCTCACACCCCCCCTGCCCTCCACCTCACACCCCCCCCTGCCCTCCACCTCACACCCCCCCTGCCCTCCACCTCACACCCCCCCCCCTGCCCTCCACCTCACCCCCCCCTGCCCTCCACCTCACACCCCCCCCCCCTGCCCTCCACCTCACACCCCCCCCCCCTGCCCGCCACCTGACACCCCCCCCCCCTGCCCTCCACCTCACACCCCCCCCCCTGCCCTCCACCTCACACCCCCCCCCCTGCCCTCCACCTCACACCCCCCCCCCCCCCTGCCCTCCACCTCACACCCCCCCCCCCTGCCCTCCACCTCACACCTTTTTAATCAAAGAAAATGGGAAAATTTTTAATCAGGGAAAATGGGAAATTTTTTATTCAGAGAAAATGGGAAATTTTTTAATCAGAGAAAACAGGATGTGTGTGTGTAGGGCGGGGGGGTTTGTGTGTGGAGGGCGGGGGTGTGTGTGGAGGGCGGAGCGGGGTGTGTGTGTGTGTGTGTGTGTGTGTGTGTGTGTGGAGGGCGGGGGGGGGGGGGGTGTGTGTGGAGGGCGGGGGGGTGTGTGTATGTGTGTGTGGAGGGCGGGGGGGGGGGGGTGTATGTGTGTGTGGAGGGCGGGGGGGTGTGTATGTGTGTGTGGAGGGCGGGGGGGGTGTGTGTGTGGAGGGCGGGGGGGTGTGTGTGTGGAGGGCAGGGGGGGGTGTGTGTGTGGAGGGCAGGGGGGGTGTGTGTGTGTGTGGAGGGCAGGGGGGGTGTGTGTGTGTGGAGGGCAGGGGGGGTGTGTGTGTGTGTGTGGAGGGCGGAGGGGTGTGTGTGGAGGGCAGGGAGGGGTGTGTGTGTGTGGAGGGCGGAGGGGTGTGTGGAGGGCAGGGGGTGTGTGTGTGTGGAGGGCAGGGGGTTGTGTGTGTGTGGAGGGCAGGGGGGTGTGTGTGTGTGTGTGGAGGGCGGAGGGGTGTGTGTGGAGGGCAGGGGGGTGTGTGTGTGTGTGGAGGGTGGAGGGGTGTGTGTGGAAAGGGGGTGTGTGTGTGTGGACGGCAGGGGGTGTGTGTGTGTGTGGAGAGAGGGTGTGTGTGTGTGTGGAGGGCGGAGGGGTGTGTGTGTGTGTGGAGGGCGGAGGGGTGTGTGTGTGTGGAGAGGGGGTGTGTGTGTGTGGAGGGCGGAGGGGTGTGTGTGGAGGGCAGGGGGTGTGTGTGTGTGGAGGGCAGGGGGTGTGTGTGTGTGGAGGGCGGGGGGGGTGTATGTGTGTGTGGAGGGCGGAGGGGTGTGTGTGTGGAGGGCAGGGGGGGTGTGTGTGTGTGTGGAGGGCAGGGGGGGTGTGTGTGTGTGTGGAGGGCAGGGGGGGTGTGTGTGTGTGTGTGGAGGGCGGAGGGGTGTGTGTGGAGGGCAGGGGGGTGTGTGTGTGGAGGGCGGAGGGGTGTGTGTGTGTGTGGAGGGCGGAGGGGTGTGTGTGGAGGGCAGGGGGTGTGTGTGTGTGGAGGGCAGGGGGTGTGTGTGTGTGGAGGGCAGGGGGGTGTGTGTGTGTGTGGAGGGCGGAGGGGTGTGTGTGGAGGGCAGGGGGGTGTGTGTGTGTGTGGAGGGGGGGGGGTGTGTGGGGGGTGTGTGTGTGGGACGGCAGGGGGTGTGTGTGTGTGGGAGGGGGTGTGTGTGTGTGTGGAGGGCGGAGGGGTGTGTGTGTGTGTGGAGGGCGGTGGGGTGTGTGTGTGTGTGGAGTGGGGGTGTGTGTGTGTGGAGGGCGGGGGGTGTGTGTGTGGAGGGCGGGGGTGTGTGTGTGTGGAGGGCAGGGGGTGTGTGTGTGTGGAGGGCAGGGGGTGTGTGTGTGTGGAGGGCAGGGGGTGTGTGTGTGTGTGGAGGGCGGGGGGTGTGTGTGTGTGTGGAGGGCAGGGGGTGTGTGGAGGGCGGGGGGTGTGTGTGTGTGGAGGGCGGGGGGTGTGTGTGTGTGGAGGGCGGGGGGTGTGTGTGTGTGTGGAGGGCGGGGGGTGTGTGTGTGTGTGGAGGGCGGGGGGTGTGTGTGTGTGTGGAGGGCGGGGGGTGTGTGGAGGGCGGGGGGTGTGGGTGTGTGGAGGGCGGGGGGTGTGTGTGTGTGGAGGGCGGGGGGTGTGTGTGTGTGGAGGGCGGGGGGTGTGTGTGTGTGGAGAGGGGGTGTGTGTGTGTGTGGAGAGGGGGTGTGTGTGTGTGGAGGGCAGGGGGGTGTGTGTGTGTGGAGGGCAGGGGGGTGTGTGTGTGTGGAGGGCAGGGGGGTGTGTGTGTGTGGAGGGCAGGGGGGTGTGTGTGTGTGGAGGGCAGAGGGGTGTGTGTGGAGGGCAGGGGGTGTGTGTGTGGAGGGCAGGGGTGTGTGTGTGGAGGGCAGGGGGTGTGTGTGTGGAGGGCAGGGGGGTGTGTGTGGAGGGCGGGGGGGGGTGTGTGTGGAGGGCGGGGGGGTGTGTGTGTGGGAGGGCAGGGGGGGTGTGTGTGGAGAGGGCGGAGGTATGTGTGTGTGTGGAGAGGGCGGAGGGATGTGTGTGGAGGGCAGGGGTGTGTGTGTGGAGGGCAGGGGTGTGTGTGTGGAGAGGGGGTGTGTGTGTGTGTGGAGAGGGGGTGTGTGTGTGTGTGGAGAGGGGGTGTGTGTGTGTGTGGAGAGGGGGTGTGTGTGTGTGTGTGTGGAGAGGGGGTGTGTGTGTGTGGAGAGGGGGAGTGTGTGTGTGTGGAGGGCAGGGGGGGTGTGTGTGGAGGGCAGGGGGGGGTGTGTGTGGGGAAGGGGGGGTGGTGTGTGTGTGGAGGGCAGGGGTGTGTGTGTGGAAGGGGGGGTGTGTGTGTGGAGGGGGGTGTGGAGGGGGTGGAGGGCGGGGGCCGTGTGTGTGTGTGTGTGGAGGGCGAGGGGAGGTGTGTGTGTGGAGGGCGGTGGGGGGGGGTGTGTGTGTGTGGAGGGCGGTGGGGGGGTGTGTGTGTGTGGAGGGGGGGGGTGTGGAGGTGCAGGATGTGGAGGGCGGGGTGTGGAGGTGGTCGGCGGGGTGTTGAGGCACATATCACCTGACTCCAAGATCATTTTACCAGATCTTTACAAACATATACAAGAGATAAAATGTTAAATCCATCTCACCATGTCAATGATATATAGTGCCATATTCATGTAGCTAATGTGCTAGTAATAGGTCAATGTGGCTGTGCTATGTGGTGCCCACACAGCTGTTGCAGTACAGTGAGTTGACTAAAAAAAATGGTCTCTGTAGGGGAGGGGGGGAATGTCAACAATGTTGCTATGGGGCCCCTTGGTCCCTTATTAAAAAACTTCTAAAAAAAAAAAAAAAAACTTACTTTATTATCCTTTCATAAGATCTTAATTCCCTTTCTATACCTTTCCTTTCCTGACACAAGTCATTCCACACCATACTGTTTTCAATAATGAGAACTCACCTGTACTACAATCCTTCATCTACCTTTTTTCTTCATGATTTCTACATTATTCTTTAGCTACTTTGGTTTTTAAAATAAAATCTGCTGTATGGACTTTGCACAACAAATTTTCTCAAATACAACATAAAGGAGACAGTCAAAATTACCTGGAAACTGACGCCTGCAAAAATGCCAGTAATAAGTGATGCTGCTCCCATCATACCAGCTACAGAAGCATACTCTGGCTCAACTGTCCTGAAATTGTGAAAGGAGCAAATATAAATAGTAGACTGATGTTTTCAACACTGGTCACTTTAGAAAGATTATACAGGTATCCATTATTTCACGATCATTCACTTAGCAATTTTAATTTTTTAACACCCTTTCTCATATAACTGTATACAGTACAATACAGTATGTTATAGTTTTATAGTGCACACAGTATACTATAAAACTATACAATAAGAAAAATGAAGAGCATGGGTGTGTATGTGAGGGAAGTGAACATATGTATCGAGGCAGTGAGAAATAAGTGTGGCCAGCCACACGTCACCCCCCCTCCCCCTCCCTTATGTGAAGTCACGACATACAGGTAGCAGCCACACGTCTCTTGAATCAGCTTGGTGACTGCCTGGATGAAAAAAAATAATAATAAATAAAAGTAAAAATACTACGTTCCCATCTGGCAATCATTTCACGGGACACAGACAGAGAACAGCCGAGAGATCACCCACCCTGCTCCCCTGCTCTGTGAGCTAATTGCCAATTACATAAAAACTGTTAATACCTTTATGTTTTTGACCTTATGATAATTATTTATTTGATTTTTTTGCAGACTCTGTATGAATGATGTGTGTGCCTGTAACAGAGTAAAAGCAAATGAAGAAAATTATGTATATTTAACCAAAATTATGAGTTGAACTATAACATAGCTCTGCAGGGGCAGATCCAGAAAGGGGGGGGGGGAATTCTGGGGGTCTGGACCCCCTTTTCATCAGAAAATTCCAATACTTTCTCTCTTTAATGCGGTATTGTACTCGTGTTTTTGTATTGTCAAAACTAACCTAGCAACCTGGCCTCCTGATGCACCAGTCTGGAATAGTAGTCTCTTGTGAAGGAATTTGCCATTTTAGGTTAAATTACTGCCTTGAATATCTACGGTTTACATGACCAAAATATTCACAGATCAGCAACAGACATGGGGGCTCACAAAGTCTCTAAATTTCAAACTGCCAAGAGACAGGAAAATGAATGACCCACTGAACTTATGAATCATCAACTATGGCTTAACCCCCTCACTATGGGATGCCACTTTTAAAATTTTGTTTGGCTAACACCAAGTGATTTTATTCAGCAGAGACCCCCCTGGGTATACAAGGGGTTCTGAACCAAAATGGATTCTAAAGTTTCTTCTTCTTTTTTTTCAGTGGCTTTAGTTTGTGCTAAATCTATGTAGATGTTCAGAACTCGTCAACCAGCACTGGTTTGGATAACTCACAATATCAACAATATCATCCTCACACCAGTTTGATAAAAATGCTATCTAGTTAAATGACAGCAGTCTCAAGGGGTCATGTCTGATATCCTATGGAGCAGAAGGTGTAAATTTCAGAGTTGTGGAATGAATGAAGAGAAGTTTGCTGAAAAGGCATGGACATGTGAAATGAATGCAAAAAGTTAAGATGGTAAAGACTGCATACTGTACAGACGAATTACCCACATAACCCTCTATGTGAGCAATAGGTGATAGCCACCCATGCATTCACCTACAGTGGTGCCCACACAAGAGGTCTGCTCATTCCCTGTATTGACCAGGGTCATGGATGTCAATAGCCTTGTGTCACAGCATAAAACTTGGCCTCCATACAACTTGTCCTCTGTCCTCACTCCCTCTCTCCCTGCCATAGTTCTTTCTATCCCATCACATTGTAAGTGTGAGGAGTTTTGCATGGCCCTTATGTCTGTTACCATGTTATTCTTGCCCTACTTTTAATGGTGAATAATGTGCAAAATGTCTCGTGTCTGTCTTGTTTAGCTGTTTGACTACTGTAAATAAACATCTGATGGCTTTGTCAGCGATGCTTGGTCATATTGGCTTATTGTTTAATACTGTTGTATACCTGCACTGTCTTGGTATATTGGAAACTGTATACAATACCTTTGCAGTCTATTGTACCTGCACTGCCTACACATGCTGAACTGTGTGCATGCCAAACCAACTATTACTCCTATAAATATTCTATTACTGTACTGATTAGAGACTAACCCTAAGCTTAAGCAAAGGAACCCTCCTGAAAATAAGCACCTGACAGCTTTGTCAGCTATCCTTGCTCAAATTTCCTTACTGTTTACCACTGTTGTATGCCTGCATTGTCTAGGTACACAGGAAACTGTATGCCGTACTGTACTCTCATGGCCTACATACATCAGATACCTACACTGTCTATAGTCATGCTGAACTGTATGCCTGTAGAGTTCATATACATGCCAAACCAAACCAACAGTAAACTTGCTTGATTTTACTGAATAAATATTATTAATATTAGTGCTATACAATTATTTAATATGAACCCACTTACTGTATGTAATTAAAGAATCACCAAATACATGTAAAACAACAAAGTTCATCAAAAGCTACATTTCTTCCTATAGCTGAACCCAACTGAGATTAGAGGAAGGGATAAGGGGAATATAGAGCACAAAGGAGATACTGTATATAGTGATTGGGCAGTGCAATGTCTCTGAGGGGGGTGAGAGATGGCAGATAAGATTTAAAAAACCCAACCTGCAATAGAAGGTTGAACTCTGCTGTATACTGTACCTTGGGCAATACATAACTGCCAGGGAGGAGTAGTATCCTGAAGTTATGCCCAGAATGGCACCGAGAACCCAGTATGCCCAGTCAGAGTCTATGAGTACAGGCATGATCCTCTCGACATTAACGGGATAGAAGTGGCATAACACGAAGGCAGGGATGAGGAAGATTCGCAGCAGCACAGGGATACACAAGAATCGTGGACCAGGCTGAAAGAGAATCCATGATATTTGTATTCACTGTAAGATATAATAATAATTTTAAAGTTCAATTTTCACATCCAAAAATACATGGTGAATTTTATGTAAGACAGGAGGGAAGTTCATGACTGGTTCTGTCTCTGTATGTATGTAAACAAACTACGTACAGTAAACGTTATCTCAAAACAAATTACCCAAAAAGAAAGATTAAAACAGGAGAAATTAAGTAGTTCTTCAGTAGTTAAATTCTGTCATAGTTCTTTAGTAGTTAAATTCTGTCATAGTTAAACAGTGTTTGGGGTCAAGGTCAACAGGTCCTCACAAAGAGAATTCTCAGCACAGTTCTTGTTTACTCTGATGTGGTCATCTATCTACTCTTAGTTACTTTTGGGTGAGGTGGACCAAGGGGCACAGAAACATAAGAAAAAGTGGGGTATACTGAAGGGATGAGTAAGACCAGAGTTAAAGAGAGATTGGAAGGACTGAAACATCAAGCACAAGTTAACACAGACACACACACACACACACATATACATACACACACTTTTCCTAAAGCAAACATTACTTCATGTTTCCCACACTTAAGGCTGTGTTACAGGGGTAAAAGCTTTTCTCAAAACTTAATATAAATCTTGGGGAAAATATATAATAAACACAAAATCAAATCTCAAAGGAGCTGACAGAGTTTATCCACTAGAGAAATGGTTCACTTCTGCTCACATCATCTATAATGTAGTTGTCATTCATTATTTATATACTGTACTGTACTGTACAACTTTCCACAATCCATGATCAAATGTAGTGGAGGAAGTCTTGATGTCAGGTCTCACATACTGGTAATGACTTAGAACTAAATTATAAAATAAATATGGGTAGTATATGTGAAAAAAAAAGAGAACTAGATAAAAATAATGTATATTTGCCTCCAGGTGTAATGTTATCCCAACCGTACCTCCCTTGCTCATGGTGCAATGTCGCACAACTCAAGTAAAAACTCTTTTAGTTTTTTGATAGACGAATTGAACGTTAGCATAGTCAGGGACAGGGCTGAGAGGGAAGGTACGAAAACCTTAATTGTTGGCGATTCCCAGGTACGGTACCTGGATAGAGCTTTTTATGGTAGATATAAAAATAGGATGAGGGTGTGTTTACCAGGAGCTGGGGTGGGGGATATAGTTGACAGGATGGACAATATCTTGTCTGGTAATGGGAACAAACCCATTATCTGCCTCAGTGCAGGAGGCAACGATATTGACCGGTGTAGGAGTGAGAAGCTTCTTGATAAGTTCAAGACAGCTATAGAACGTATTAGGTTGAAGGGAGGGATCCCTATCATATGTGGCGTCCTGCCTAGAAGGAGAGTTGGCAATGAATCGTTGTCAAGGGCAATTGGTGTCAACGGCCGTCTTGACAGATATTGCAAGTCAATATCAGTCCCATTCATTGACAACTGGGACAAATTTTATGGCAGAAGGGACCTTTATGCTAGGGATGGGGTGCATGTGTCTGGGGATGGGGTGGCAACCCTGGCTGGCTCTCTCTAGAGGGCAGTTCAAAAGATGTCAAAGTCTTTAAACTGCTAGAGGAACATATGGGCACAGAAGTGGAGGAGACTGCAGTAGGAGCAGGTAAACAGAGTGAAAGGTTACAGGGAAATCGTGCTAGGAATGATGACAAAATTAAATTAGGCAGGGAGTTAAAACCTAAACGCGTCAAAGAAAGGACTCAGAACACGACTAACTTAAATGTCTACTACGCAAACAGTAGGAGTATGAGAAACAAAATGGATAAAATCAGGGCGTTGGTATGTGCCGAAAAAATCGATATAATAGCATTCACCGAAACATGGATAAACTTAGACTCATGAGAGTTACCTGTTGAATACCAAATTGCAAGTTACAAATTATTCCATATCGATAGGCAGATTAGGAAAGCAGGGGGAGTAGCAATATATGTCAGGGATAATCTGAAGTGTGAAATAAATATGGAAATAAAAACTGAACTGAATACAGAAACAATTTGGATAGAATTAATCGATGGTAGAGAAAAACTAATCGCAGGAGTAATATATAGACCTCCTAATCTTGATAGAGTTAATGAACGACTCATTTGGGATGAAATGTGCAGGGCATCCAGACATAGCAAAGTGTGTACAAAAGGCGACTTTAACTTTAGCCAAATAGATTGGATCGGTCTTACAGGTAGCTCAGAATCAGAGGATTTTCTTGAAACAGTTCAAGACTGTTTCATAAGTCAACATATAACCGAACCCACCCGGGGTAATAATATACTCGATTAAGTTCTGTCAAACAGAGAAAACTTCATTAGTAATGTCGAGGTAGGGAACAAACTTGCCAACAGCGGTCACAAAGAAATAAGATTTCAATTAGAATTTAATGGCAGATGCAAGGAAAATTCCATTAAAGTCCCAGATTTCAGAAGGGCAAATTTTGATAGGTTCAAAAGGCAGCTGAGAGAAGGGGTATCACGTTTGGGAATGGATTACATGACCTCATGTGTGGTGACCTGACACAATGTACCCACAGAGGGCAAGCTCACTTTACCAGGAGACCTGACAACGATATTCTGTACATAGGCTGAACATACCATACAGAAAACTCAGATCAGACAACAATGATCCTAAATAGATAAACAATTATATAAAGAATATTATTGAACAAAGGAAGGCCATAGGTAGAAGAATAAATCGTGAAGTTTACCTTCGAGATTATTATAAGGTATTGGCCAGTAGGGTTAAGAATGAGATAAGAAGGGCAAAGAGGAATAATGAACTGAAGGTAGCAAGGGAGGCGAAGTCAAACCCCAAGGGATTCTTTCAAATGTATCAAACTAAAACACGAGAAAAGATTGGACCAATACAGTCAGATACCGGCAAGCTAACTGATAACGACGGAAATTTCAACATGATACCTGAGGCATTGACTATATACAGAGATAGTGAAGAAAATAGATTGAGCGAGATAGTAATGACTGGTAATGACATTAGTAAGCAAATAGACAAGTTAAAACCTAATAAGTCGGCAGGTCCCAATGAGATATTTGCCAGAGTATTAAAGGAATGTAAGGAAGAGCTTGGTATGCCCTTAGTAAAATTGTTTAACATGTCCTTAAAAACGGGTGTAGTACCAGAATCCTGGAGGATAGCGAATGTAATACCGATTTTCAAGAAGGAAGATAGATCACTATCCTCTAACTACCATCCAATCAGCTTAACATCAATTGCAGGCAAATTACTGGAAACAATAATTTCAAACTCTATTCGAAATCACCTGGAGAAGCACAAGATGATCAATGATTCTCAACATGGCTTCACAAGCGGGCGTTCATGTCTTACTAATCTATTAACATTCTTTTCAGCTGTTTTCGAATCAGTGGACGAGGGGCACGACTATGATATGGTACATCTTGACTTTAGCAAAACCTTCGACAGAGTCCCCCACGAAAGACTAATAAGAAAAGTGGAGGCTCATGGCATTGGAGGAGATATTCTAAAATGGATTAGGGCGTGGTTACAGGACAGAAAACAGCGAGTGAGCATTAATGACACTAAATCCGATTGGAGTAACGTCACAAGTGGAGTACCCCAAGGCTCAGTACTTGGACCATTATTACTTATTATATACATAAACGACATGGATATTGGCGAAGACAGCAACATAAGTAAATTTGCCGATGACACTAAAATAGAGCATGTAATTAAATCTGACGAGGACTCCACAAAACTTTAGGAAGATCTAAAAAAAAAAAATTTGAATGGTCTGAAAAATGGCAGAAGAAATTCAATGTGGACAAATATAAAGTACTTAGTCTAGGAGATGTAAACAGAGAAACCAGATATCAGATGAACAACGATGTTATAGAGAAATCCGGACATTAGGAACCTTGAGTACAGAGACAGGTTAAATCATCTTAATTTGCACTCCCTCGAGGGGCGATATGATAAAGGTGTATACAAGTAAATGAAAGTCAGGGCTAAACAAAGGGGACATAACAAAGGTACTCAAACTATTCAACCAGGAGCAAACTTGTAACAATGGTTTTAAATTAGACAAATTTAGATTTAGGCGCAAAATAGGTAAACATTGGTTTGGAAATAGAGTAGTGGATGAGTGGAACTAGTTACCAAACATCATTCTTGACTCAAATACGATGGATAGCTTCAAGCATAGGTTGGGTGGATATATGAGCAATAGGGGTTGGGTGTAAATGGGACTGCCCGCTGCAGTTTCCACCATTCTTATGTTCTTATGTATGGCTTGGGAACTGATTGATAGGGTTGTTTCTTAGTATAGTATTGTACTTGTTTTTACCATTATTTGTATATATGTAAAGTCTGGGTCAGGAATTCGTGATATAGTAAGGCCAGAGAGTGAGCAAGTTGTCCCATAACTTGATGGCGAGTCACTGTGCTGAACCTTCCCACTAACACACATGTTACTTGAATGATCTAACAAACATTGTGAGGGACATTGCAGTTTGGGTTAATGGAAGAGGTTTATACATTGGAACAGTGAGCTATCATCCAGATTTTACTTTGAAAAACAAAAATTCAATAGGCATTACTTACAACTACAATATTATATGGTCAGTAAGATTTACAAACTTCTAACAGCGGTGGTTCAGGGTAATGAACGGCTGGCCCTCATGACCCCCCCCCCCCCACATGGAGACAACATGCGGCCATGTGCATGGTGTGGTAGATTGACACAACAGGCTATGTGAAATATTTGTTCCACCACATCTCTCTCTCTCTTTGTCTACCTGTCTATGTGTCTGCAAAGCCATGCTAACAAACTTACTGTTAATGTAGCAACAATATACACACAAATCAGAGGCCACTACTTTACTGTCGATTTTTGTTAGTGAATGAATTACTGTAATAGATTTGACTATAAAAAACTAAATATATTACATAAAGGCAAGAGGAAGTTATGGAAACATGTAATGAGTCCAGTAATGATGTCAAAGTTGACAACCCCGAAATAATCAGGCAGAAACAAAATAAAAATAAGTTGTCCTAGCTGGGACATGAAATTCCACCATGTCGATAAATGGTTAAAACAATATAAGTGGTGGTCAGATCAGTTAACTTGTTGTCAAAGCACCCCCTATACATATTGCTCAGATCAAGTTTCCACTCAGCCATTATGTTACCTGACAAATGCAATAACATAATTTGAGTATACACTGCAATGACGTACTAATGCTATAAAAATCTTTACAAGTTTCCTTTTCCTCGAATGTAAAGACGTTCCATTTCTCATTTGAAACTAGTACAGAATTTTTGTATTTTGTGCAAACATTTATTTCAGTCTTAAAATACTGTAATAAAATGAGGAAAGAGCTGACTAGAATGATGGTATCCAATATTCTAATATTCATCCCATATTAAACATTGTCATACTGTACACTATTTTGGAGATCAGTGCCGATGTTATACATTGTATCTTCAATGAAGATCCCCTTTTGCAGGGATATCCACTGCCAGTATTCTGTTGAGTAACATTGCCTCAATATTTACAGTAAATTGCTAGCATGAAATCTATTATAAGGAACATTTTGTATCTTCATATCAATGATGGATCGGTTTTTGTAGGTGTATTCAACTTAAATACTGTTTAAGCTATGTTGTTATTATCATGTTTAAGTTACACTACTCACCATAACCTGATGTTATATGAGGCGCTCTGCATTAGGAGGTGGTGAAGCGCCAAATTAAAAAAGCTGAGAAAACTGCATTTAAAGTTTTTTAAGTTTAAACAACCATAAATTTTGTGTTATTTTAAGCTAGAGGTTTCTTTTTTTTTATCATGCAGCTCAATCCCTCTCCTAGTGAACTGTGAAAACTGGAAGTTAGTGCTGTAATGCAGAGGGAACAGCACAAGAAGTTCCTGCAGGGCTTGAAGCAGAGAAGGGAAGAGTCGAGGAGGAACGGGGACTGGTGTACATGAGTTATATTCAGGGAGAGGGTAGTTGAAGCAAGTGTGCCGACACAGGGGGAGGGGGCAGCAGCGCACCCTCCACCTGGGAGGTGGCACCAGCTCCGCCTACCAGCCTGGAGGAGGCGAGCGCCGTGTAAACAATAACATTTCTAACCACACCCTGCAAAATACAGTGTACTTAGCAAATGCTGCAGCTTCTGAGGATGGGGGGGGGGGGGGTTACTACTAAGAGCAGAGAAGTTATCGAGAACAAATTCTGGCTTGAATGTCATGTACACTAATACTGACACGTTCCTTGATAAGAGAGAGGAGTTTGAAACACTACTGAAGGTACACCAACCAGATATTGTAGGAGTTGTAGAACTGCTGTGCAAGAACAGGGGAATCGACCCAGAGGAATGTGAGTTCAGTATTGCTGGATATGACTTATTTACGAACCTTTCTCAAGAAACTTGCAAGAGGGGTGTGGTTATCTACGCTAGGCAAGACCTTAGAGCCAGCCAGGAGAGGGTACAGGGAGAGGATGTTTTAGAAGAGTCCAAATGGTGTAAAATTAAATTAAAGGGAAGGGACTTACTTATCGTCGGATGTATCTACAGATCCCCAAACTGTGGCCCATTAAATCAAAGGAACTTAAGAGCCTTAATAGACAATGAGGCAATGCTCAACCCTAGCCACCTCCTTATCATGGGATACTTTAACTATGGCGACATCGACTGGAGAAATGAGTTCACCACAAATGACTTGAATAACCCTGCTACTCTTTTGGTGGAAACTCTGAGAGACAATTTTCTGTTCCAACATGTTAGAGACCCAACACATTACAGAGGGGAGCAAACACCCAAGCCACTAGACCTCATCATAACAAACGAGGAGGGTATGGTGGCCAAGCTGGAACACCTTGCCCCAGTTGGCACCAGTCACCATATAGTGTTGTCATTCAGATAAGGCCAGGCCAAAGTGCAAATATTACAAGGGAAATTACAACGGGATGAGGGAAGAGATGAAGGGTATCAACTGGCCTGACTCATTAAGGCACAAGAACGCAGACACTAAACTGAATATCATAACTAGTAAAGTGACCGATTTGATCGATAAATATATACCCAAGACCAAACCCAGTGCCTCTAGAGATACGAGGGGATCCCTACACATGAACCATGCGGCGGTCGACAAAGTTAAGAAGAAAACCCAGAAATTCAAGACATGTGTTGGGTCACACAATGAGCAGGACAGGAGGATCTATGCAAGAGCCAGAAACCAAGCAAAGGTAGAGTGTAGAAGGGCTGAAAAGGAGTTCCAGAGGCTAGTTGAAAGCGAGGTCAAGTCAAACCCAAAGGCATTTAACACTATGCAAAGTCGAAATTAAAAACGCGAGTAGGAGTATCAGACCTGAGGCTTGAAGATGGTAGTTACACAGATTCTGACCAGGATAAAGCCGAGGCATTGAACAGCTTCTTTTCTTCGGTGTTCACAAGAGAGGATGCGATTAACATTCCTGCGTTTGAGGAGACGGTTCGACACAGCACTGACCCACATTGGGTTTACAGAAGAGGGTATTAGAAATAAATTGTCAAAGCAAAAGGTCCATAAGAGTCCCGGCCCTGACATAGTACACCCCAGAGTGCCAAGAGAGTTGAGCAACGAGCTTGCCGAGCCCCTGAAGATCCTGTTTTGTAAATGCCTGGATGAACAAAAGGTCCCCAGTGACTGGAAAGTGGCTTATGTGAGTCCTATCTTCAAGAAGGGCGATCGTCACTCCACGAACAACTATAGACCGGTGAGCCTGACCAGCATAATATGTAAAGTACTTGAGAGTATTATCAGAGATGCCGCAATGGAACATCTACCATGAAACAACCTTGTAAAGGACTGCCAACACGGTTTTATGCCTGGGCGCTCCTGCTTAACACAATTGCTCAAGGTATTGGATATTTGGACCTATATTCTGGAACGGGGTGGTAATATTGACAATATATACCTAAATTTTGCCAAGGCTTTCGACAGTGTACCCCACGAAAGGCTGAAATTCAAACTGGACGGGTACGGAATTCGGGGAAATGTCCTAGCATGGATAGAAGACTTTCTACATGACCGCAAGCAGTGATGGGTGCTTAATGGCACGAAATCATCATCTGTACCTGTCACAAGCGGGGTACCACAGGGCAGTGTATTGGGTCCGCTGTTGTTTGTTCGTTTCATAAATGACATGCCTGACATTGTACACTCCTCCATACAAATGTTTGCCGTTGACGCCAAGTTATTTCGGGAAATCAAGAACCATGCGGACTGTGAAGAGCTGCAGAAGGATCTCTGTGAGCTCCAAGAATGGTCGAAGAAATGGCTGCTGAGATTCAATGTCACAAAGTGTAAGAGGATGCATCTGGGGCATACCAACGGTAAGGAGGCTTATCATATGTCCCAACGGGATAAAAAAACTGCACTATTTGAGACTGAATGTGAGAAGGACCTAGGTGTGTATGTTGACAATGAGCTGAAGTTCTCGGGCCATTGCGACAAGAAGGTAAATCAGGCAAAATTATTGGGTCTTATAAGAAGGTCGTTCAAATATCGAGACGGTCCGTCACTCGTAACGATCTTCAAGAGTGAAGTGCTTCCCCATCTGGAGTACTGTCACCCAGTCTGGTCCCCGAGATATGCTAGGGACTGTCAGTTGGTTGAAAATGTTCAAAGGAGGGCCACCAGACTGGTGCCTACACTTTGGCACCTCAACTACCCTGAGAGATTGGAGCGCCTGAACTTGCTGAGTTTGTACTACAGGCGGGCAAGGGGCGACCTAATTGAGGTGTATAAGCATCTCAAAGGGCACTACTCAGCCAAGTGTCCTTACTTGGAGCTGGCGGACGCTCACCCCACAAGGGGTCACAGCTCAAGATTGAAGAAGTCGCAGTTCCAGAAAACTGTGAGGGCAAACTTTTTCGGAGTGAGGGTTGTGAACTCTTGGAACAATCTACCAGAAAGTGTTGTGACGGCACCGAGTGTGAGCTCTTTCAAGACCAGATTTGACCAACACTGGAGCAGGTTCAGGTACATTCAGGAGCCAGTACCTGCCCAGTACTTGCCAACAGTACGTAACAGAGACGTGACCGATCGCCCAAGAGGCGAACAAGCTGATCAATTGGTGAAGAGGATAAAAGAAAAAGAAAAGTAACAAAGCGGCTAACGAGCTGATCAGTGGTGAGGAAGATAAAAGTACAGTATAGTAAAAGCGAATAGTTATTATTTTATCGCGAGTTGAATGAGAATAACTACCCGTCATGTACAGTACAGTTGTTTGATGTTCAAACCAACAATAATCGCATTTTTCTGCTAAATTTTCTTATTATTGTGGACTAGTACTGTAAAACAAGTTAATGATCACCAAAAAACAACACTCATCTTACACCCCCCAAAAACAAAAATCTAAATACTAATAAAAAACTCATTTGCCTATCAGCATTTATCTCTCTGTCCCTATTATTAATATTGTTAAGTATAACAGTGTGTAATAATAAGGAAACACCACTACATTCACCCCCCCCCCAACGTAATTAACATACGAATACAAAGGCGGAGAAAGTTTGCATAATCTTGGGAAAAAAACACTACTGTACTATGATAATTGTACAATATTACAATTTTACTTTGTTTAGTTCCTTCGTTTTATTATCCCTGACGATCGTAGTAACTTGAAGTTACGTAAATCCTGAGGAGTGCGTATAACTTTAATGGCCTCGTCATAATCAATCACGTACTGATAAAAGTCTTTCTCTGTACTCTCTAAAAATCGCCACACAGATTTTTCATCAAATAAATCATTGATTTATTGATGCCGGCAACAATTCAGTTTCATTATAAGACTGAGTTATGGGCTCACTTTCACTAACATTCGTTGGGTCAGACTCACTATCAAGGTCAATGCATGTCTCGTCACTGTCCACTTCTACCTCCTCACATTCTGTATGTTCTTGTTGTGATACATTAGTGTCACTGTTTGTGTTGCTACCATTAGACTCACTTTCATCATTTTCATCTTCAATTTCATCACCATTATTGCCGTCAGTGCACGTCACGTAACTCTGTACCAGAACACAGTCTGCAAAAGGTCTTGTGATGCACAGTAGTCACTTTTTTATTATGAGTATACCAAAATCACTATCACCAAGCATTCCTGGGGTGTCCACGTGAGCACTGTCGTCACTAAACACACACTCAGGAATAATGGGCTCCTGAACCCACACCAGAAGGCCTTGCCTCACTCGAGTCTTGCCCTAATATCATGCAGATATTGCACAGCACTTCTTACACCCGTGGAACACGAAAAATGTCAATGTTATGCCGAAAAGGTATAAAAAATAGCAGTAGAAAGTATACACTGAACCTCCTTATGCTATACATAGCACCAAAACTAACAAGGAGGCAGCAGCTGGGCGCGCGGATTGGCCGAGGAGCTGCGACGTAGCAAGGGGAAATCCATTGTGATTGGCTGCCTCAGGGGGTATGGTCCGAGGGAGGTTCGCTGTCATTGGCTCGAGCTCCTCTCGCTCTGAACAGGATGTTGCCACCGTTTTTGACTGAGCGCACAGCCAGATACATAGCTCCAGGCCTGAGGCAAAATCACGCCTTATTTTTTAAGAACTTTCCACCATATTTCTATTCTAGCTGGAGGGTTACATCCAATGCCAACACGTATAGGAAGGGTGAAAATAGTGATATCCATCAAAAAAACGCATTTTGGTCGGGGTGTCGCTTCACCCCCTTCTAATGCTGATCGCCTCACATGACCACTGGCATCCGACTTCCCCATTATATTCTGGGATATGCAGGTAAATGGATAACCTCATTGCAAAGGGCAATGATAGCACCTCTTATATCTTGCGATGTCTCCCCAATAATTCCTCGCTACATTCGATGTAAATCCGTTGATGACTGACCATTGGTATCCATTTATAACTTCTACTCCAAGTAATGTAATATATGATCTGAAGCCTCAGAGGATATCGTTCGATAACATACATACTCATTCATGCTCAAATGTCGAAGGTGTAGAACCACCGATCGTTCAGAAACAGGTTGAGTAACATAGCTTGGAAAGCCTCAAATCACACCGATCCCACGGCTTTTTTGGGGGGACTGTACATGAATACAGAAGTAAATATTACAAATTAATAAGCACAACTATACAACACTGTGGTCTAACTAAAAAGGCATACAGAATCAGGAACAAAATACAAAGGGCTTTACATATTTTTTTTTACTGTGATCAACTACAATACGTATATGATTCTTCCATACTGTGCTTCTGTAAGCTTAAAACTTTAGTACAGGTTGTACCTCTCTAGTCCGGCAACCTCGGGACCTGACCAGTGCCGGACCATGGAAATTCACCCTTTTCCTGGATAGATAGTGACTTGTGCTTAAGCCTGGAAGCACTAGCACCACTTTCTCTGCATCATGGTCTCTTTGAAGACATATTGAAGGGTTAAATGTCGTATAGTAGCTTCTCAAATTTCGCGAGTTTTTAATTCTTAACGTATTTTATTGGAACACACAAAAAAATAAATAAATAAAAATTTTGACGGCGGAAACTTGAATTTCGACGGGTTTGAACGGCCCGCCAACGTGCAGACGATGTGTATAATCGTGTAAACAGCGTCATTTCTCTTATGTACAAAAGATTCATTATTGTTTATTACTGAATGTCTTTTTTATTGAATTAATGTTTATGTGTGCAAAATGAGCAATACAATTCATTAATAATACGTAGAATATTAAAACACACGAGGAAATGACACAGCATTGTATTCGTTGATTACAAAACCACTGACTGACTGGTTCTACATATAAAACTGAAGAAAATAAGACCTTGGTTGTAGCTGTAGTAAAATTAATATGGTTGTTTTAAGTAATGTTATTTAATGTTAATAAATGGAACAATAGAAGTAGCTAACGATAATGGTAAAGAAAAAGAGAGATCGCATATGTAAGTGCGCATGCGCACACGTGAAAACATATCGTCATTACTTTACATAAGAATATGAAAGCAACACTTATTTACTGTTCATATATATTTTAATTAATGTTTCTGAATTTGTTTTTATTAAATTAATGTACGTGTGTGCAAAATTAACAATACAATTTATAAATAATACGTGGAATATTAGAGGAGACGAGACGGCTGCCGGCATTGTTTATGTTAAAGCTTACGAAACCAGTGACTGATTGGTTCTACATATAAAACTGAAGAAAATAAGACCCTGAGTTTAGCTGTAGTAAAATTAATGTAAAAAAATGAATATGGTTGCTTGAAGTACCTGTAATGTTATTTAATGTTAATAAATGGAACAATATAAGTAGCTAACCATTAATGGTAAAAAAAAAAGTGAGACTGCTCGTATGTAAGTGCGCACATGTGAAAATATATCGTCATTACTCTACATAAGAATATGAAAGCAACACTTATTTACTGCTCATATATATTGAAGGGTTAAATGTTGTACTCTGTATAGACAAGCAGAGAGAGAGAGAGAGAGAGAGAGAGAGAGAGAGAGAGAGAGAGAGAGAGAGCAGCCGAACTGCCGGATGTAAACAAACCTTAATTTCCCGCGGCTTTTTTTTTTTTAAGAGGATTAGCCCACCCGGGAATAGGTCCTGTATAATGAAAGAAAAGTTTTGTGACTTACCCACGTGAAGAGTCCTGATAGCATATTTCCAATCATTGCAAACAAGTTGAATGTAAGGAAGCAGGTGATGGCTTGGAAGTATTTTGGTGGAACTGGAAAGTTTTCTTCTGTCCTGCAGGTGTCTGGAAGAAAGAGAAAAAGGTCAAACAAACTGGAAGCACTGAAACAGGTGTAATTTGATGACATTGTGAGTTACTGTCAAATACCAAATTAAAGGTTACAAATTATTTCATACTGATAGGCAGATTAGGAAAGAAAGTGGGGTAGCATTGTCAGGGATTATCTGAAGTGTGAAATTAATAAGGAAATAAAAACTGAACTGAATACAGAAACAATTTGGATAGAATTAACTGATGGTAGGGAAAAAGTAATCATAGGAGTACTATATAGACCTCCTAATCTCGATAGCGTTAATGAACAACTTATTTAGGATGAAATACGCAGGGCATCCACACATAGCTAGTTTGTACAGCAGGCAACTTAACTTTAGTCTAACAGATTGGACTGACCTTACGGGTAACTCTGAATCAGAAGATTTTCTTGAAACAGTTCAGAACTGTTTCTTAAGTCAACATATAGCTGAACCCACCCGAGGAAATAATATACTGTACAGGGGGTCCCCGACTTACAAACGTCCGACTTACGAATGCCAGCTGATACGAATGAGGTTAATCTTTAAACTTATAGTATTTTACTTACCTGATGACTTATTTTTTACTTTCATTAATGAATTTTATAATTATATTTCTTCTTTTCTCTTAAATTAAGTGATTTTAGAGTATATAAGGACTTAGGCTATGATAAAGTGGGATTTTAAATTGTTCTGTAAGTATGGTATGCACAGAGTGTGTGTTTCAGCTTACCTACATTTTCGACTTAAGAATGTCTTTAGGAACAGAACCCGTTCATATCCCAAGGACCCCCTGTACTAGATATAGTTCTGTCAAACAGAGATAACTTCATGAGTAATGATTCATGCTTTATCTGCGCGTTAATCTTCCACATTAGCTCCGGACCTCCCATTTAGGGAGTGAACTAGCTAACAGCAATCACGAAGAAGTGAGATTCAAAGTAGTACTTAATGTCAGCCGCAAGGAAAATTTAATTAAAGTCCCAGATTTCAGAAGGGCAAACTCTGATAGGTTGAAAAGGCATATTATGTTTGGGGGTGAACTACATGAACTCATGTGAGGTGATAAATAATGTGACCTCACATAATGTACCCACAGAGGATGACCTCACTTTACCAGGTGACATTGTTTTTTATTTTTTACCAAATTCGCCACTTATCAGCTTACTAGCCATTTGGGCACTATCCAGTGTTAGTACAGGAGGAAACCGGGGACCGGGTAACCTGTGGTGTTTGGTAGTGAGGGTCACATTGGATAACACTTTTTTCACATGTGTCCGGGCCGAGGCTCAAACCCTTGACATATTGGTGAGAGTTATGCACCGCTGTACCATGATAACCTTACAAAATACCGTTGAGGGCGACTGGCCATGATATATGAGATAGACGAGTTCCACAGCAATTTAAATAATGAGTTACTTAATGCACAAAGGTAGAATATACCATACAGAAAACTCAGATCAAATATCAATGACCCTAAATGGATAAATAATTATTTTAAGAATATTATTGGTCAAAGAAAGGCTATAGGTAGGATAATCAATCGTGGTGAAGTTACCTCCGAGATTATTATAAAGTATTGGCCAGTTGGGTTAAGACCGAGATAAGAAAAGCAAAGAAGTATAATAAACTGAAGGCAGCAAGGGAGGCAAAGTCAAACCCAAAGAGATTTGTCCAAATGTATCAAACTAAAACACGACCCAAGACACCGACTATATATAGAGATAGTGAAGAAAATAGATTAAGCAAGATACTTGTAGTAGTGACTAGTAACGATGTTAGTAAGCAAATAGACACTTAAACCTAATAAGTCACCAGGTCCCGACTAGATATTTGCCAGAGTATTAAAGGAATGTAAGGAAGAACTTCGCATGGCCTTAACAAAATTGTTTAACATGTCCTTAAAAACGGGTGTAGTACCAGAATCCTGGAGGATGGCGAATGTAATACTGATTTCCTCTAACTACCGTCCAATTAGTTTAACATCAATTGTAGGCAAATTACTGGAAGCAATCATTTCACTCAATTTGAAATCACCTGGAGAAGCACAAGTTGATCAATGATTCCCAAAATGGCTTCACAAGTGGGCGTTCATGTATGACAAATCCATTAACATTCTTTTCAATTGTTTTCGAATCAGTGGATGATGGACACAATTTTGATGTAGTTTACCTTGGCTTTAGCAAAGCCTTCAACAGGGTCCCTGACGAAAGACTAATACGTAAAGTGGAGGCTCATGGAATTGGAGATTTCCTAAATTGGATTAGGACACGGTTACAAGACAAGAAACAGAGAGTCAGTATTAATGGCACCAAATCTGATTGGAGTAACGTCACTAGTGGAGTACCCAAGGCTCAGTACTTGGACCATTACTATTTATCATATACAGTACATAAATGATATAGATATAGACAGCAATATGAGTAAATTTGCTGATGACACAAAAATAGGGCGTGTAATTAAATCTGATGAGGACTCCTCAAAACTACAGGAGGATATAAATAAATTTTCTGAATGGTATGAAAAATTGCAGATGAAATTTAATGTACAGGTACTTGGTCTAGGCGATGTAAACAGAGAAACCAAATACCAGATGAACAACGCTGTTATAGAGAAATACAAATGAGAAAATTTTTATAACTAAGGTACTTAAACTATCCAACCAGGAGCGAACTCGTATAGCAATGGTTTTAAATTGGACAAATTTATGTTTAGGCACAAGCTAGGTAAACACTGGTTTGGAAATGGAGTACAGTAAGATCTCACATTTCGCGCAATTTCACTTCACGTTTTTGAATTTCATGAGCACTACCTAATGTAACCAAGTCTTATATTTGGCGTAAAATATCATGAATTTCACGAGATCCAGCCAGCTGAATGCTGGCCACCGTCTAGAATGACGTCACAACCCTCATACCAGTTACAGTCATTTCTGCTACAACGTGTGTTTTGTCAATGGGAATTGGTTGCAACGCGATTGATGAATAGGGGAACGCTGTTTGCAAAACGCAAACTTTTGCATACAAATATTGGCTGTAGTGTGATTCCATTCTCAATGTTTTGATTCCATTCTCAACGTTTTAAGCGTGGCGCGGGGTTATGCGATGTTTACAGTTCACGTTCGACATCACATGTTCAATTAATTCGTGCCTTTTGTTTGTGAAGTGTTTTTTGAGAGGTACAGTAAGTTCTGCTATAACGAGTGTTTTGATAATGCGAATTTGCTCTAACGCGATTTATGAATTAGGAACGATATTTGTATAACGCGAACGCTTGTTTGCTATAACGCGATTTTTGCTTACTATTTCTCCAATTCTGTGGTATTAACTGTGAATATGGTAAAGAAGAATATCTCCAAGAAGCGTTCTGGTGATAGAATTCCCGGTGATGATCGTAAAAGAAAGGATATAACACTTGAAGAGAAGCTCGATGTTATCAACCTCAAAATCACCCTTCTCCCCCATCAAGTTACATTCATATTTTTTCAAGGTAAAGTGTTACATTTACTGTATGATTTCATTATTAGATATGAATGTAACCTTTATTTAGACTGTGCTATCCTTTGTGTTAGGCTAACTACTAAATTTTTTCGATTTCGAGTAATCTGCACCTAACCCTATTTTCTCCATAAGCCCTGTTATTTCTATTACGCGATTTTCTACAACACGATATTTTACAAGAACACAATTATCGCGTTATAGCAGAACTACCTGTACTATGTAAATTTAGTTGTTGCTTTTTTCCAAATTTAGCTGTTACCCATAAATACTGTATGAAAAGAATAAGTAAAACGAATGTTTCACAGTGAGGACTAATAACGGCTTACACCAGCGCTCTCTGTTTACATCACGTGAGCAGTTGAATCGCACGGTTTCTGTAAATTACTCCGTAATTTTTGCTATTTTCTCCAATTTTGTTGTGTTAGCGATGAATATGGAAAGACAAGGTGAGAAGAATGTTTCCAAGAAGCGCTCTGGTGATCGAATTATAGGTGGTGAACGTAAAAGAGGTTTTCAATAACGCAACTATTGCGTTTTAGCCCGCGCCATCCTAGCGACCGCCCAGGTTGTTATTGTGTGCTTTTTTGGGTAATACTACCACCTGTCGAGTCAAGATAATGGCCTCTACCTCTACTGGGGGTCCTACTGGTGCTGGTGAGGGTGGGACAAACCCACCTAAGCGGCCAAATAAGGAAAAGGAGAAGCGTCCCTCATAAAGGAGTTAAGTTTGCCAGGTACTCGATGCAGGATAAGCAGCGTGTGATAAATTACTTGAGGCCTAAAAACTAGTTTCTGGAAAGCACAATCAAGTCAATAAAGGCAGAATTTGTATCATTTGGAGGTTATAAATGGGAAAATCAAAGGTTGATGTAGAGTGGCCAGTCTATATTGTTATTTTTCCCATTAGTTTATGTATTTGCATTTGGCAAATTTGAATTTGGCGTAATTTTTCTAGTCTATATTACCCGTGAAATACAAGATCTTACTGTAGTGGATGAGTGAAACAAGTTACCAAACATCACCATTAACTCTAACATGCTGGGTAGCTTCAAATATGGGTTGGACATATATATTGGGTGTAAACGGGACTGCCCAGTATGGGCCAATAGGTTCGCTGCAGTTTCCTCCATTCTTTTGTTCTTATATCTTAATTCTTACATTTCTTGATATAAAGATCTCCCAATGTACTTTTGAACTTCCTATACCATACCTGCCAGAACAGGTGGGAAGACAGCCAGCGTCACAAAGAAGACCATGAAAACATTAAAAAGTTGAGGCAAAGCTTTTTTGAAGATGTACCAATATGGCACTCTGGGTTTGCTTGGATCTCTCTTGGCTGCTTTCTGGGCTCGGTCGTACAGGGCCTCATGGTATCTGAAGAAGCGCTGTGCAGAAAAAGGGAGCATTATTGTGGTGGCTGTTAAGTGAATTAGGTAACTAAGTATCCAAATCATATGGGAAGATTATACCCATCTTATCCTGTTCCTGGCAACAAGCCCACAAAACTAATACTGTATCCTGAATATAAGGCATGCTACTGTATACTGTCAGGTCACACTATACTGCCAGGTCGCACCACACTGTCAGGTCACATTATACTGTCAGGTTGCACCACATTGTGAGGTCACACTATACTGTCAGGTCACAATATAGTGTCAGGTCACACCACACTGTCAGGTCACACCACACTGTCAGGTTACACCACACTGTCCGGTCACACCACACTGTCAGGTCACACTATACTGTCAGGAAACACCATATTGTCAAGTCACATTACACTGTCAGGTCACACCACACTGTCAGGTCGCAAAACACTGTCAGGTCACACCACACTGTCAGGTCACAAAACACTGTCATGTCGCACCACACTGTCAGGTCATATCATTACATCACACTGTCAGGAAACACCACACTGTCAGGTCACATTACACTGTCAGGTCGCACCACACTGTCAGGTCGCAAAACACTGTCAGGTCACATCATTACACCACACTGTCAGGTCACACCACACTGTCAGGTCACACCACTGCCAGGTCATACTAAACTGTCAGGTTACACAAAACTGTCAGGTCACACCACTGCCAGGTCATACTGAACTGTCAGGTTACACAAAGCTGTCATGTCACACCACTGTGAGGTCACACTACATGGTCAGGTCGTCACACTTAAACTGTCAGGCACACTACACTGTCAGGTCATAGCACACTATCAAGTCATACCACAGTCAGGTCACACCACACTGTGAGGTCAAACTAAACTGTGAGGTCACATCACATGGTCAGGTCACACCACACTGTCAGGTCACACTAAACTGTCAGGCACACTACACTGTCAGGTCATACCACACTGTCAGGTCACAATAAATAGTCAGGTCACACTAAACAATCAGGTCACACCACACGGTCAGGTCACACTAAACAGTCAGGTCACACTAAACAATCAGGTCACACCACACTGTCAGGTCACACTGAACAGTCAGGTCACACTAAACAATCAGGTCACACTAAACAATCAGGTCACACTAAACTGTCAGGTCACACCACACGGTCAGGTCACACTAAACTGTCAGGTCACACTAAACAATCAGGTCACACTAAACTGTCAGGTCACACTACACTGTCAGGTCACACTATTCTTGTTCTACAGTACCTGTACCTCTCAGTCCACCATTGGGTAAGGAAGACCTACTGATCATAGACACTACAATCAACACAGTTATACAGTACTGTGTAACCTTTTGTCCAAACACCAATGTGCTGAACAAAACCTGATGATCAGAGACTTACGTTGAGGGGAAGAGCGAAGTAGGTGTCGAAGCATGCCAGCAGCACAAACAGAGCTGTGATGAAGTAATAGATGGCTGATGTTCTGATGTTGGGTGCCAGAGCTATGGCAATGATGTTGATCAAAGCTATAAACGTGCCGCTGATATTCTGAAATATATGGCAAGATTTAGTTAGTTACATGTCTCTCTCTCTCTCTCTCATACACACTGCATGCATGTATGCATACTTTTTTAAGTTACATACAGTATTCTAAATCTATATACAGTGGAGTATGCTATAACGAATCTAATTGGTTCTAGAACCTTGTTCGTTATAGCATTCGTTCGTTATAGGATTAATCTGTTCCAGGCCCCCAAATATAACCACTTAATACTGAAAAATATAATATAAAATTGTAAAAATTGTAAAAAAGTGCATAAATATGCATCTAAACCCCTGAAATAAAGAATATCATTAATACTTGTAATAAAAAAAAATAAATTATTAAAAAAAAAAAAAATAAATAAATAAATAATGTTCGTTGTAGGAGTTTCGTTCGTTATAGCATTCTCAATTTTATAGGTAAAACCGTTCGTTATAGGAATATTCGTAGTAGGCTCCGTTCGTCATAGCATACCCCACTGTACTGTACAGTACTGTATAACAACACGTACACTTTCTTCCTTAGGTTCATGTAGTCAGACCATAAATTACTTGTACCCCTTCAGTGTCAAACAATATGTCAAACTAGTGAAAAATTCCTTTCTAAGCTCTCACATCTTGCTTCACGCTGGTAGCCATGCTTTTTTTATAATATGGGAATATGTGGAGCTACACGTTACAATAAAGTACAGTACTGTATTACTGTCATCTGCCATAATGCAATATCCTTTTCTATGCAATCTTAAAACTGAATGTAAACATGAAATAGCATATCACGAGAACATTGTTGACTTAATAAATTATTAACTTGAGGAACTCGTTATTTCAGATGTGTGTTTATTATTATATCAGCACTGATAATGTTTTCTCATTTTGACTGTTGTTCACATAGTAAACACAAATATAAAATTATTGGTGAATGCTTAAATAAATCGCATTAAATATTGGTGTGAATAATATACTGTAGTGATATGACATGAAAATAGTTCAAAGGACATTTCAGGAGCTGATAACAATTCAGTATTGTGCAGCTTGAGTCGTCAGGCAGGTTTTCAAGACTATGAAAAATCAAATAAACAAAAATTAATCTATTTGTGATAAATCTTTAATCCTTTCTTGGATAGGAAGGCAATATTCAGTAGAGGCCTGTCCAGCCAGGAGTCTAAGTTGTTCCCAGGGGTATAATACACCACCATTGATGGTCATGATGGATGTCATGGATTCCAATCTTCTGCATTACTGCTAGCTTTTGAAAAAAATGACATTATTTTGCTAACTTTTAAAAGTGTAATTTGTCCTCTTTGAAGTTGAGTTTGTGTTTTAAAATGATTCAAATATTTAAAAAAAGAAAAGGGATAAGGAAAATGATACTTACCAACCCCATGAGACAACAGGAGAAGTAGTGCTCATTTTGAAATCTATCACAAACAGGGGTAAAAGCAATGTACAGTCTGACTGTACACCCACTAAAAAATTATTCGACACCCTTACGGCTTGATACAATATGACATGGGTGCCAAATAATTTTGTAGTGGGTGTACAATAGATTATAATTCTGGATATACCACCAAACGATTTAGGTATAAAAAGCAATAATTATTAATGGAGATTTTCATACTGAATACAATGGTGATATTGAGTTTGGGGAAATACATAATAATTGAGTTATGACCTTTCCTACCCTGTCAATTTTGACCCAAACAAAGGTGGGCAGGGCGTAGAAGCACAGGGAAAATGTGGAATTAAAAAAAAAAATAATAATAATAAATAAACCCTTACCTAATCTGGTACAGTAATTATTGAACACATAAACTGGGTATTTATTCCTTAAACACCAGCATATGATTAAGGTAGAATATTAGCCATACTTTACCCTGTACCGTACTGGAATTTATAGTACAATACAGTACAATGAAAGGTAAAGGTGAAGCTAACACCAGATGGAGTTGTTCAATTTTGTTCATTTTTTCCACAATCTTTTTTGGATAGTAAATAATAAAAATTATATGACAATACACAGAACCTGACCTACCCAAAGAAACCTACTTAACCTTACCTAACTTCCTAGCCGGGAGCAAATAAACAGAAAGAACTTACAGTACATGTAAACCCTCGATAGCTCGGCATTTGATAACTCAAAATTTCATATAACTCGGCATGGATATGATCTCGGAATGTATTAGTATAATTCGGGAAATGCCGAAGTATATAAAATTATCTGGGAAAATCTTGGCATATTTGGCCACCTGCATCACCTACCATGCCTGTGTCACCTATCACGCCTCTGTGTCACCTACCATACCTCTGTGTCACCTATCACGCCTCTGTGTCACCTACCATAACTCTGTGTCACCTACCATGTCTCTGTGTCACCTATGTACTATGATGCTTCATTCTTCACCTGCAGTGCTAGTAAGTGTTACTTTTTTACATTTAGTAATTACATGTACACATACTGTATATGGATCGATAATTTTTTATTGTTGTATTTATGTAGGGGGGGAAGTGCCTCGATAAGTCGGAATTTGGGATAACTCGGCAAGGCTAGAGCCCCATATGTGCCAAGTTATCGAGGGTTTACTGTACTTTGATGTATGGGAACCAATGAGAGAAACTTTTTTGAAGTGGCATAGTGTTTTAATTTTTTGTGGACGCGAGAATACACTCGGACTGAGCGGCTCGGTTGTTCACTGAAACTAACAAAGAGCGGACAACAACAGTCACAACACGCACTAACACAGCAGATTTTTTAGCAGAATGTTTGCAGTAAATAATTAATCATTTCACATACAAAGCACTAAGATATCATTTTTGTCATATAATCAGTTTTTCACCGTGCTTTACCCTGCAATTTCCTTCATCTTTCATACCCTGTTCACTATAGGTTATTTATGATCATATGAGAAAAACTAAAAAAAATTAATGATCATACTTATAAATGAATTAAAAAGTTGTTGTATCATTTTCATTTCATATTATCATCCAAAGAATATGTAGGAAAAACAAAAGTAATTAAAAAACTCCTGGTGTTAGCCGTCTGCTCCACTATTATCTTATTCAACAATATTATCATAACTTACTGAACCCAAGACCACAGCTCCCGTGTAGGCGAAGGGAAGTCGAGCTGCCACGCCATACACTGTGTTCTGGTAGATGCCATTAGCAACTGGAAAGAAAATAATAGATTAATTATGGAGTATACTATACCTTAATTACTGCTACCACCATTATAAATTATTCATATACACAGAAGTACATGTTTTGAGCTATAATGCCATCCATATCACCAATCCCAAAATCAATGCAACAACAGTACAGTACTTTATTATGAAAACACAGGATCTTGATTATTCTGTTCTGTTGGAGACCAAAACATAAGATAATCACAATGAAAACAACATACATGTTTTTCCTTCACTTACAACACCCGCAACATTCACTTCCTTCCTTCAGTAAATTTGCATTTTTTCAACCAACATGGCTCTCGTGTTCTGTAATGTGTTTTTCCGATGGTTTAGACAATTTTAAGACATTTTCTTCTTGGACGTTTCCCTCACAAATGACCTAAAATTACCTAACCTAAACTCTTAACCCGGGGGGGGGGGGGGGGGGGCAACTTCCCCAGATCCCCAGGTATCATTTGCAAGAGAAACGTCATAGAAGTCACCTAAAATTGTCTAACCCATCGGAAAAACACATTACTCGACACAAGAGCCATGTTGGTTGAAACTGCAATAATACCCTTACTTCACTAACAACACCAGCAACATGCACTTTTTCCCTTCATTAACAACACCAGCAATATCCACGGTAATTATTAGGGTAAATTTTTATTTTAGGACATGAGTCTCTAGGGGTTGACCAATATGTTTTTCCAGTGTATTTTGGTGTGTTTTAAACAAACCTGACCTTCATTTTTGGCAGAAATTGCCCCTCTCCCCCCCCCCCCCAACAATAATGGAGGAGAGCCTGCGAAATTGGGGTTTTTGGGCAGGAAAAAACTAAAACGGGTCATCTAACCTAACAAAACCTAACCTAACCCCTAGACGTCCCCGGACCCTGTTAGGCCTAGCTTAAACTAACCTAACCTAAATGTTTCACTAGTTTTAAACTTTGAGGGGCATCATGTCCGAAAGTGGAAGGACTGAGCGTCTCTCTCGTTAAACTCGGCAATAAAGTTAAAATAATCGTAGGAGCACAATTGACAACCAACCTTGACCACGGCCATTGTCAGACTGGTCATTGAATTTCAAATCCGTACCCAAGCTACTTCCTTTGAAAAATTCAAATGTGATTGGAAAAAAATTCGAGATGATATAGATCCATCATTAGTCACGACTGGATGATGTCAGTCAATATTGCGCATGCCTGATCCATAATTAACTCGGGTTCACGCTAATAACATCTCCTCACAGACGAAGACTAAAAAGTACATAAATCAATTAAATTCAATTGTGTCGCTCATTTCCATTTCCACCTGGTATATATGTGGTTCAAAATGCTCAGAATAGGGAGATCTAAATGTTTCAGTTGTTTATCACTTTCGGGCGCGCTATGTTCTAAAGTAAAATAATACCATTATTGGTTTCAGTGACATTCGTGTTTTTACATGCTTTGTTTAAATCTGACCTAAATTTTTCGGAAAATCTCCATTTATGAGGAAATGTCAGACAGAACTAACCAACCAGAGAAACCTACCTAACCTTACCCAACTTCCTAGCCAAGGAGCTCCGCCCCCCGGACCCCACATCAAATTAAACAGAAAGTACTTATTTTAATATATGATACCAATGAGAGAGACTTTGTTGAAGCGTAATGGTGTAATTTTACGTTTGTTGTAGACGTTTGAGTGACTGGGTGACTGGGTCAGTTGTCAACAGACGACACGGCGACTTTGCAATTTTTTCGGAGGAGTATTTACGGCAAAAAATAATTCAACTTTCGACATTACCTCCAAAATAATGACTATCCAATTGAAAACAGTGACTATCCCAGAAGGTTGAACGTTAGTTAGGAGCTTAACAGAAAGCAAAAGTGAATAAAAAAGGCAACTTCTCTCGGAAATGGGAACGTTTGTAAAACCAATCTTAACCCACTTTCTTCACTAACAACACCCACTTGCCTCCTTATAGTGACAAGATATTCAATAAGAGTTATAATCTGGACAGGAAAGAGGAGACTATCCTTGATCAACAAGATAATCCACCAGAGACCATAATAACAGAGTGGGTACTTATACACCAACACGAAACACAATAAAAGTTATATCATTCTTATATGTGTGCACATGTTTATATACAGTATAAGTACACATATGATGAAATGAGAGATTCTTGCCTTAAAGTTAAAAAATTATCTCATCATCATATGCAAATAAATCACTGGAGGTGCGCGTGATCCATGCACAGTAGGGAGTGACAGTTTTGCAAAAGTTTTCAAAATCTAATTGCTTGGGTTGGATTATTTGTCTATCGGCCACGCTAATTCCGAATATGTTTGAGTTCTTTACATCATTGCATTAGAAGGTTTGTGGATACTTTTGGGTTTGGCATGAAAAACGCGAAAAAACTGTAAATAATAAAGGGACTGGCAATGTGGCACAACCTGTTAAAATCAAGTTATTGAATTGGATTATTCGACTACTGTGTACACTGGTTCATAATATGCTATTGTTTTACAACTCAATACGCTACAAATTATGCCGATATTTTTGCTGCAAGTCACCACATACGTATATTTCGAAAACCAGGGCCCAATATTACCAACGGCGTGGATAGATTCCGTGGAATGAATTCAGGACATTCCCGCTCATGGAACATTACCAAACTCCGTATATGTGCCAATGGCAATATTTACAGAGTTTGTTGAGGCTCCCTGGACGGGAATGCCCTGAATTTATTCCACGGAATCTATTCACGCCGTTGGTAATATTTGTCCCAGGACTGATCAACGAATTCAGCCCAAGTAGCTTGACTTGGACAGTTAAGGACAAAATCTCAGTCCGTACTTTTGAATAAAATATTGTTCAATAGGTGGTGATATTGAAGTGCTGAAAGTTGTTTTTTCTGTGTTGTTTTGCAGTTAGTTCAAAGGGCCGCCACCAAGATGGGTCGTCCTAAGATTAGCAACACTCAGCTGCGCCAGGGTAACGATAAGGTGTTCGGAGTTCGGATGACTCTGCCATCTAACAAGTTGCCTCTGAACAAGGAAGTTGGAAGTGCCCTGGCTTATGAAGCAGAAAACGAGAGGTTAAGGAGAAGAACAAATGCTTTTGATTATATGGATGCCACCAACAAGGTGACTGAGAAGATACTGGATGTGTATAGGAAGGCCACTGTCCCCACTATCTCTGAAATCAGGGTGAAAATGAGAGTCCACGACCTGTGGAGGATGCGGAGGGAGACGATGATGATGAAGGGAAATGGACAGAAACAGAAAAGGAAGAAAACGAAGAACGGGAAGCTGAAGATGAGCCTCGAACCTCATCTTCAGCTTCCCGTTCTTCGTTTTCTTCCTTTTCTGTTTCTGTCCATTTCCCTTCATCATCATCGTCTCCCTCCGCATCCTCCACAGGTCGTGGACTCTCATTTTCACCCTGATTTCAGAGATAGTGGGGACAGTGGCCTTCCTATACACATCCAGTACCTTCTCAGTCACCTTGTTGGTGGCATCCATATAATCAAAAGCATTTGTTCTTCTCCTTAACCTCTCGTTTTCTGCTTCACAAGCCAGGGCACTTCCAACTTCCTTGTTCAGAGGCAACTTGTTAGATGGCAGAGTCATCCGAACCCCGAACACCTTATCGTTACCCTGGCGCAGCTGAGTGTTGCTAATCTTAGGACGACCCATCTTGGTGGCGGCCCTTTGAACTAACTGCAAAACAACACAGAAAAAACAACTTTCAGCACTTCAATATCACCACCTATTGAACAATATTTTATTCAAAAGTACGGACTGAGATTTTGTCCTTAACTGTCCAAGTCAAGCTACTTGGGCTGAATTCGTTGATCAGTCCTGGGACGAATATTACCAATGGCGTGAATAGATTCCGTGGAATAAATTCAGGGCATTCCCGTCCAGGGAGCCTCAACAAACTCTGTAAATATTGCCATTGGCATGCCATTGGCACATATACGGAGTTTGGTAATGTTCCATGAGCGGGAATGTCCTGAATTCATTCCACGGAATCTATCCACGCCGTTGGTAATATTGGGCCCTGGTTTTCGAAATATACGTATGTGGTGACTTGCAGCAAAAATATCGGCATAATTTGTAGCGCATTGAGTTGTAAAACAATAGCATATTATGAACCAGTGTACACAGTAGTCGAATAATCCAATTCAATAACTTGATTTTAACAGGTTGTGCCACATTGCCAGTCCCTTTATTATTTACAGTTTTTTCGCGTTTTTCATGCCAAACCCAAAAGTATCCACAAACCTTCTAATGCAATGATGTAAAAAACTCAAACATATTCGGAATTAGCGTGGCCGATAGACAAATAATCCAACCCAAGCAATTAGATTTTGAAAACTTTTGCAAAACTGTCACCGGGGAACGCTAACCGCTGGACCACCAGCATCCTGGTGGTCCAGCGGTTAGCGTTCCCCGGTCACAGTCATAGGCCTGTGGGCCGTGGGTTCGAATCCTGGCGGGTTGAGGTGTTGATTGTATATATATATATATATATATATATATTTATATCGTTTAAATACGACAATTTGGTATATATATATATATATATATATATATATACCAAATTGTCGTATTTAAACGATAATTATCGTATACCTGGTAACGCTTGCAAGTTTCGAATGAACAGACTACCCTGTATAATAATTGTTCATACCAATATTCGATAACTACAGTATTTTTCTACAATAACACATCTAATAAACCTACTACAAAAATATTTTTTCTACACAACAAAACTATATGATAACAACCTAACAGCTTGGTAAATAAGTGTTTATAAAACTTACTATTAATGATAACAATTGAGACCATAGTTATCCAGAAGAAGATGCCGGGCCAATCAGAAGAGTCGACCATAGCCAGGATCACAGTGAAAACAAACACCACCACTTCAATGAGGATGCTCCATACTATGCGGGTGGTCAGGTTGCCACTGTAAAGAAGGATGAGTGTTCAGCCAATAGTCATCAATCCCACACATCTAAAATTTATCATGTACTATACAGTAGATACTGTAGAGAGGATCCCACACACACCCCAGGTACTTAACATTGATTAGGTATATAGTAGTGTACAGAGGAACAAACTTACTGTTGTTCAAAGTCAACATAACATAAGGACAGGAGTTTACAGGCTGCCTATTTCCGGTGTTTTCAGAGTATGATCACAAACACATCATCATAAATAATGCAAAGGCTGCCTTTACATACACCGCCTCCACAAGAGCTCGAGCTGCACATACCGGTAGGCTACACACTTTATTTTTCACCACAATTTTTTGTAAAGTTTAAGTTGACACATACAGCTGGACATTGCACTTTTCATCTTCCCTAAATGTAATGCACCATGTTCTCTGGTCAGTCAATAAAATAGCCTGAATAACAGCACAACATTTTTAAGCCTGGCTCCTGAGCTGTGTGTGTGGTGGAGCACGGCTGCCCTTACTTTAACCTTATTTAGAAATCCTTACTTTTCCTCCGGACTGCCCTGCATAACCCAATGCGCCTAAATGACCTGCACATTAATATTCGTCATGTGTATGTTGCCCGGTATCGCTTCCTTAATTCACCCAATGGATCAGGGAGTCAGAGCAAGATTTTAATTGTATTATACTGTATGAGGTACGTATTACACTATAGTAGTTGTTTGATGCCACCGATAGACAACGTACAGTGATTCACTATACACACAGTCACTCACCTCCTAATGCATAGAACAATGATCGATTAGTAAGTACAGGGAGAGTACTCATGTTCATTCAAGAAAAGTGAGTGTAATACAATATTTAACTAGTAAATGGTTATTAGTGTATACACGAAAACATAATACAGTACATATCATCATTAAAGGGGGGAATTTAGCTGTGGCTGGGAACATAATCCCTTCTGCCATGGAAACCAATATTCATTTAAAGAAATTTCATTTTGTGTTTGTTGTGGCGCCGTGTACACATCTTTGGTTCAGAGGTTGTTGTTGTTTTGAAATAATTAACAAAAACTACATACAAATAACATTAATCAACTGAGACTCCGAGATAAAACAAACTTTACTACATCTTTCACACATATCCTTCCAAAATGTCTGGAGATGTGTTGGGTGAGTTGGCTTGATCAAATGGATTACTGGGATGTATTAGTTCACAACACCAGACAGGTTACTTACCCCAACTGGATGAAGAGGTTGAGCCAGCTGAACATAACATTAGGTATATTGGCCGCGTAGCCTATGTAGGAGAGGAAATTTGTTGCATATAAGGATACTTCACCGTCATCACCTTTGAGCTTGTAGTCCACAAAATACTGAAAAAGATGATATTATATAAGGATACAAATGCTAAACAGTGAACCCTCTATTTAACGGACTACATAGAGGAACTTTCGTTATATTGAGGGTCAATTAAATGTGAAACATCCATTCAACAAACTATATAGAGATAAAAGTCTGTTATATCGAGAGTCCATTAGATATGAAACCCCTATTTAACGGATTGCATGGAAAGTTAAGTCCGTTATATGGACGTTACATTGTATAAAGTTTGTCATATGAATCAACTTTTATCCTTTAGTTTAGCATTATGAATAAGTCTTATTAAATATAGTTTTTAATTACAAATACTCTGTGAAAATAACATAAACATTGACAATGGAATATTTCAGCACTATGGTAGTTCCTGTCCTCTGTCCAAACACTGAGGGTCTATGCTTGGGAAACATGACCAGTATAACTGCTCTGTAATATCTTTTATCACCGAGACCAAAAAGGTGAGAGGTCAAGTCCTACATAGCCCTAACCTAACCTAACCTTAACCTTAACCTAACGTAACTTTAACCTAATCTCACGTAACCTTAATCTAACCATTATTGGAAGCATACTGTATTGTCTAATGGTAGACCCTGCTGCCATGTGGCATCACGAAAATTGTGACCAAGTCCTAGGTTGCTGATCTGACTTTCTGCCTCATTTACACACAATTGCAGGGTCTCAATTGTTTCTCTTACCATTGACAACACAACATACATACTGTATATTGTTTCTCACTTTTTATCTTTTTTTTTCATTTTTGTATTTCTATATTATTATTATTATTATTATTATTATTATTATTATTATTATCATAATTACATTTTCGCCCCCCAGGCCCTGATGTGGGTCAGTGACCTGTGCCCGGGTGGGCTAATCCCCGTAAAAAAAAAAAATAACTAACCTTAATCTAAATAACCTTAATTTAATCTTATCTAACCTTAAACTAATCTAAGCCTAACCTATCCAAGACAAATGAGTCCCACTAAGATTCCTAATGGTATAGTTAGCTTAAGTGAGGTTAGTTTAAGGTTAGGTTTGGTAAGTTACGTTTAGGTTAGGTTAACTTTAGGTTAAGTAAGGTAAGGTTAGTTTAGGTAAAGTAAGGTAAGGGTAGTTTAGGTTAAGTAAGGTAAGGTAAGGTAAGGTGACTTTAAGTTAATTTTAACTTTTGCACCATTTAATACAGTACAATTTCATTACTGACTGTTGATTGAATTCACAACAGCTAAAACTCCTAAATATGAGCCATATTTATGATCAGTGGATGAACCGTAACATGAGGCAATAAAAAATGAATTACGATGCTTTAAAAATAATCACCAACCCTCACCAATCACGCCTATTCCTGCCACTAATTTGGGAAAAGCGTAATGAATCTCAATTAACCAGATGACCATTACAGTTTCACACCCATTTGGTAATACAGGCGTGAATTTTATGGTTAGGCTATGGTGTGATGCAGAGGTTACAGGTGTGAATTTTATGGTTAGGTTACAAGCGTTATTTGTTTTGCACCGCCCATAACGCCATTACAATAAACTTAAGACCAATAAACGTACATTTCTAGAAACTTCTGTAACAATTAGCGTTTTCCTCTACACTGCCACAATATATTGAACTATTTCTAAATGCACCAGTTAATGATTATTGTATCACACCATGGCGTCTTAGTTGCTCGTAATAGTTTATCATAGTTGTATGGTCACTCAAAATACTACCTATACAAAATTGCGTTGATTAAAATAATATGACACAACAGACGAAAGATTTTGCCAACCTTACCGAGCTAACAGGGGTCACAGTGCTCATTCCGACATTCATCAATCCTCTCAAGTAGTGAGTTATATGAGTCACTTTACACCCAAGGTAGCTATTTTTAGTATTTTCGTATGATAGAAAAGTTGTTCGTCATCTCAAGAATATTAATGAATAATAATGAATACTATCTAAGCGCCACGTTCATCGTCATTATTTTACGGTCATATTCTTTTTCATTTGATAACACTGGTCAACAAAGTTTTTGTTGCATTGCTATAAACACTTGATTCTACCTAATTTGGGTGTGCTGATCTCATATCTGAAGTTAGTTTCTTTCTGTAAGCTCTAGTTTTTTTGCAATCAAGGTATTTTGAAATTTCAAAATTTCGTCTTCGTCTTATTGACCTCGTCGTCTATCTTGAAAAATATGTCATTAAACTGTCATTAAATTAGCTGGGTAATAAACAATAAAATATTACATATTCTAAATTTATTCAACAACACAATTTGAAACATGTTCCATCTAAAACAAAGGTTGAAATTTGTATAAAACTCATTGTTAGGTAAGAAATTTGTTACTATGAGGAGACAAAGCCCAATCACATTTTAGCCAGGTAGGAATTTGCGCTTGAAGCTCTTGCGTTTGTGAAATGTCTCAGGGCACTCTCGTTTAATGCTCCAGCAGTAGTCTGCCATCATATGTTTGTCCCATCTCCCTTGGTAGCGGTCTTCCATGGTCTTGAGATCCTGATGAAACCGCTCGCCTTGCTCGTCACTTACTGCCCCTAGGTTCTCAGGGAATCTATCAAGATGACTATATAGGAAATGGAGTTTGACACTCATATTGCATCCAAGGTCATGAAAGGCTGACAACATGGTTGCTACAAGGGTTTCATAGTTGTCAGCCTTTTTATTACCAAGAAAGTTTTCCATTACCGCCACAAATGAAAGCCATGCACCCCTTTCCTTGTCGTCCATCTTTCTGACAAAGTCTTGATCACGTACAAGTGCACGAATTTGTGGTCCATCAAACACACCTGCCTTTATCTTCTCAAATGACAAAGCAGGGTGAGCAGAGACTATGTGTTGGAAGCATTCACCATCAGTATTTAATGCTCTGACAAACTGTTTCATCAGGCCCAGCTTGATATGGAGAGGAGGAAATATGATCTTTTCTCGACTGACGATTGGATCATTGACAATGTTTGGCATACCAGCTTCCAGAGTCTCACGTAAGGGCCACTCCTTCAGGTTCCAATGCCTGTCTCTAGCTCGGCTGTCCCACATGCAAAGAAAGCAGGGATACTTTGTAAATCCTCTTTGTTGGCCAAGAAGGAAGTTCACCATTTTGAGGTCAACACAAATTGTCCAGTTGTGCTCATGGTATTTTAGCAGGTGAATCACAGTTTTAATGTCATTATACTCCTCTCGTAAGCACACAGAATGACCCACTGGAACAGCTGCATAGACATTACCATTATGTAGTAGCACACACTTCAGGCTACGCTTACAACTATCTAGAAATAATCGCCAGTCATTTGGACTATACAATGGAATCCCTAATTCCTGGAGAAGACCCGGGATATTATGACAGTAAACAAACTTATTCGCCTCTGTAAAGAATGGCACAAAATCCTGTTCCCGCTTTCTGAAGTCTGAAACTTTTGTGGTCTGGTTCAGTAGAGCCTTTTCTTGCAACCTAGAAGCTAGAACTTCTGCTGCATTTTTGGAGAGACCCAAATCACGCACAAGGTCATTCAGCTCTGGCTGACTAAACTTCTGAGGGGTTGATGACTCTGGTGTACCATCAGAAGAATCGTCGGAATCTGCAAGTATTTCTTGAGTTTCATGTTCACTCTCTTGGTCTTTGTCGCTTCCCTCCTCTTCAGCTGGAGACAACCCATTAAAAACTGGAACTGGTAGCTCATCAGAGTGCAAAGTAGGTCGAATTGCTGAAGGGATACTAGGATACGATATTTTATGTCTGTTTTTCTTGCCAACACCCTTCGTATTGATCAGACAAAAATAGCAGTCAGTTGTGTGGTCCTTCGGTTCTCGCCAGGTCATGGGAATTCCGAACGGTAAGCCCTTACGTTTTCCTTTTGTCCAGTCACGCAGCATTTCTTCGCAGTTATGACACACAGCATGTGGAGCCCATTTTTTGTCTTGGTCGCCAAGAGTAAGTCCGAAGTACGCTTTATAGCCGCGCCTCACAAACGATGTTATATTGCGCCTCTGACGAATAAGCGTGAAGTATCCACAAATATAACAGAAGGCATCAGGTTTGTTCACACATTGATTTCTCTTTGTAGCCATGACCAAATCTGAAAGAAAAAACAGACAAAATTATATCTCCCTATTGATACCATAATCGTGTAATTAATTAATTTGACCGCAAACGGCTAGAATGTAAAACCTCAAATTACATGAAAACTGGAGCATGCAGAACAAAACTGGTTTCAAATATGAAATCAGCAGATCAAAAATGGTAAGAAACAGTAAAGAAATCTCATGCAACTGGGAATTATAAAAAATTTGTTGTCCTGTGTAATTAATGATTCAAAGACATAATAATTATTACTGTCAGTTTTAATAGATTTCATTGTCTCTAATCTTTAATATTATTGTAGTTTTTTCTGTAATCTTAATATATCATACAAGATTGACAAAGAACCATTTGGTGTATTTTCCTATCCAGAATATTGTCATCAGTTGTAGGCTATGTATATTGTGTTATTACTGTATATCAACAATTAAGGTATTTAAGGGCGTAACAAGGTCAGTAATTACACTCGCCCATCAATTAAAATTTATGAGATAGGAACTGTCTCATGTAGTGTAGGCTAGACAATGGTGGCTGTCTGCTTGTAAACAAGTCATTAATTTAAGATGACAAGCCAATCCTAACCCATATTATTTAAGTTATTTTATAATGTTTTCCAGTTAAGTGTCGTGAGGTTACGCTCGGGTGGACCTATATTGCTTTTTCAAGAACTCATCAGAAAAAACTAAGTCAACCACAATTCCCGACTTATATTACTGGTACATTTATTTACTCTCATAAACATCAAGAATATCTGTCTTATCTGTCGTGTTGTCTTAACAGTGTACAGTATATGACCATTTACAATAGCAGTGTTCTATACGTGTTATAAATGACGTCTCCCTGTTAGCTTAAGGGTTAGTACTGCACTCTCCCCCTAGCAGGATACACACTCTTTGATGCCACTTATGGAAAGTTTATTTCAAAGATACTTAGTAATAATACTTCCTTATAATTACTATCATTTGTCATTATTATATTAATTAATCATCATTATTCCGCATTGTGACTTACTATTATTTTTAACTTGACTTAATATGTATACATATATTGGTATCTCCCTCGAAGAGGCACATCGTCACTTGATCAAACCTTACCTATCCCATCCTAACCTATCCTAACCTAACCTAACGTAACTGAACTTTAGGCACCTGGGGTATCAACCAAACTTCAGGCTCCCCAGGGATCAACTGAACTTTAGACACCCTGGCGCATCAACTGAACTTTTAGACAAAATGGCGTATGAACTGAACTTTAAACACCCTGGCGTATCAACTGAACTTTAGACACCCTGGCGTATCAACTGAACTTTAGACACCCTGGCGTATCAACTGAACTTTAGACACCCTGGCGCATCAACTTAACTTTAGACAAAGTGACGTATCAACTGAACTTTAGACACCCTGGCGTATCAACTGAACTTTAGACACCCTGGCGCATCAACTTAACTTTAGACAAAGTGGCGTATCAACTGAACTTTAGACACCCTGGCGTATCAACTGAACTTTAGACACCCTGGCGCATCAACTTAACTTTAGACAAAGTGACGTATCAACTGAACTTTAGACACCCTGGCGTATCAACCGAACTTTAGACACCCTGGCGTATCAACTGAACTTTAGACACCCTGGCGCATCAACTTAACTTTAGACAAAGTGGCGTATCAACTGAACTTTAGACACCCTGGCGTATCAACTGAACTTTAGACACCCTGGCGTATCAACTGAACTTTAGACACCCTGGGGGTGTCAACTGAACTTTAGACACCCTGGGGGTGTCAACTGAACTTTAGACACCCTGGGATCAACTGAACACTCCCTCACCTCTCACCAATGTTCTAGAACGTGTGTTGAACATAACAAATACTTAAGGAACAAATGACTTACCATGTTCACTGTATAAACAAAAAAAAATTATGAAAACTAGAGACCTAATGAAGTGTGTTTGTGTGTTTATGTGTGTGTGTGTGTGTCTAAACCCTAATATACACAGACTCTTAATCAGCTACCGCCACTGGCTAGCCCTCAGCTATCCCCCATCCCTGGATGAGGTAGTTACTGCCATCAAACAGTTGAAAAATAACAAAGCCTCAGGGCCTGATGGGATCCCACCCGAGGTGTATAAAGCGGGAGGACCTCTGCTTACCAGCTGTCCCCACTCTCTCCTGGAGAATATATGGGAAAGGGAGGAAATCCCCTAAGCTCTTAAAGACGCTTCCATTGTCAATATTTATAAGAACAAGGGAGACCGGTCAGAATGCGGTCAGTAGCTGGCAAGGTTATCGCCCGAGTCCTAAACAGACTTCTTCTTGAGGCGGAAAACTTCCTCCCCAAATCTCAATGTGGCTTTAGTGCATCACGTAGCACATCTGACATGATCTTTGCTGCCCACCAGATACAGGAAAAGTGCAGAGAACAGTATGCAGACAACCTCATGGCCTTCATTGACCTTACTAAGGCCTTCGACTCGGTCAACAGGGAAGCCCTCTGGCGGTCCCTCAGCCATTTTGGCTGCCCACCAAAATTCATCGCCATTGTGAGGCAACTCCACGATGGCATGGACGGGAGTGTCCTGCACAATGGCACCCAGTTGAGTTTTTCCCCACCCAAATGGGGGTAAAGTAAGGATGTGTACTGGCACCAGCTCTCTCTTCCATTTTCTTGATTGCCTTCCTTACTCGTGCCAGTGCCAATTTCGCTGGAGGGGTGGACGATTCCAGGCAGGAACAAAGGTGTCGGCCGCTTCCACCACAAGCTTCAGTATGCCGACGACTTCACACTTGTCACTCACACTGAAGGCGACCTACAGGAGATCCTGAGCACCTACGCAGATTTGCGTATGCACACTTTAGCCTTGAGGTGAATGTACGTAAGACTGAGATTCTCTTGCAACCTGCCCCTGGTTCAATCATATCTCCACCACCCATCCAGCTTTATGGTACCTATTTCCAGTACCTTAGCTCCCATCTGTCCACCACTGCAGACATCGATGAAGAGATTCAACATCGGATCAGATGTGTATTTCAAGCCTTTGGCAGACTCCGCACCGTGTCTTTAGCTGTAGGGAGCTGAGGAGCTAAAATTATCTACTAAGTTACACGTGTATCGAGAAGTGGTCCTCCCCACCCTGCTGTATGGCAGCGAGACATGGGTCACATGCAGGAAGCACCTCAAGGCACTTGAAAACTTTCACCAATATAGTCTACGTTCCATCCTCCGAGTTCCCTGGGAAGACAAGAGAACAAATGCCAGTATTCTCACTGACACCCACTGTAGAAGCATCGAGGCTGCCATTAACCATGAACAACTAGGCTGGACTGGCCATGTTACCCGCATGGACGACAGTAGACTGCCAAAGCAGCTACTTTACAGTCACCTAACGAATGGTACATGTAATGCTGGCGGGCAACGGAACACGTATAAGGATAGTCTTAAGACAAACCTGAAAAAAGTACCAAATCGACTCCCTCACCCGGGAGACGATTACTCCACATCATAACGCTTGGAGGAGCACCACACGAGGTGTCAATACTTTCGAATTAGCCCGACTGCATACAGAGGCAGACAAGTGCCAGCCCTGGAAAGATGCTGCCACCGTCCCTCCTGCACTAGATGTAGCCCCCACATGTTCAACATCTGTGGACGACCCTGCCGGTCTCGCATTGGCCTCTCGAGTCATCTCAGAGCTCACCAACGAAGGTGACATCCTTAATAACTAATATCATTGTATCATAGCTGGATGATCGTCATACTCGTTTCCGAGTGACAGCAAAATAGTAGTAGTAGTAGTAGTAGTCATCCTCAGCACAAACAAGTTTGCCCCGTAGCAAGTGATCTCTGCACTTCCATTGCCGTCCTTGCAAGAAAGCTGGCATCCTCGTGCTGCCAACACCTCCATGCTCTGATGGCCCGCTGGCTCATTCCCCTGCATAAGAATCCAGGATGTAGGCCAATAGGTGTGGGGGAAGTGATGAGGCGGATCATCGGAAAATGCATAATGAAGGTGGTAAAGGATGATGTCAGGGCAGCAGCAGGGAACCTGCAAGTTTGTGCTGGCCAACAAGCTGGAAGGGAAATTCACGCCACGAGAACGATATTTGAGCAGCGTGATTGTGAGGCCATTCTCCTGGTGGACGCTTCAAACGCATTCAACATACTTAACCGCAAGGCCGCACTGCACAACATCAAGATCAAGTGTCCAAGCTTTGCAATGTATGTTGAAAACACCTATAGGAATCCATCAGACCTTTATATAGTAAACACCAAGGCTCTAAGAGGTGATACCATCATACAGTCAACAGAGGGAACAACGCAGGGGGACCCTGTTGCAATGGCAATGTACGCAATAGGCCTATCCATGCTTCAACACACAATAAAATTTGAAACAACTGAGGTCAAGCAAGTGGCGTACGCTGATGACCTCACAGGAGCAGGAAAAGAGGACATAAAAAAGTGGTGGGACCTGGTAACATCACGGGGTCCACAAATAGGGTACCACCCAAACGCCAGCAAGTCCTTCCTCATTGTAAAGCCAGAACATTATGAACGGGCAATGGAGGTGTTCAGTGGAAGTGAGGTCAAAATAACAAAGGATGGCCAAAGACACCTTGGCGCAGTAATCGGCACGACGGACTTCAAGACCGAGTACGTAACGGGAAAGGTGAATGAGTGGGTTAGGGAAATCCAAACTCTGTCTGAGATTGCTAATACAGAGCCACATGCGGGTTTTGCGGCATTCACCCATGGAGTCAAGCATCGTTGGAACTACATGATGCGCCCTATCCCTGATATCGGACCCCTCCTCCACCCTCTGGAAGAAGCTATCAGCGTCAATTTCATTCCCAAATTAGTGAAACACCGTCACTTAACCCCTGCAGAAAGATCACTCCTTGCACTACCACCGAGAATGGGAGGAATGGGATTGACCAATCCAGAGGAGATTGCTGCCACCGAACATCAAAACTCAGTTAAGCTCACGGCAGCCCTCACGGACCACATAATAGCTCAGAATGCAACAGGGGAGGTGGATACCAGTTAAGTAAATAAGATTCGAAGGTCCATTACGACAGAACGACAGCACAGCCAAAGTGATAAGTTGCAGCAACTGTTGCTGCAAGTACCAGAGAATTTGAAAATAAAAAAGTAGCTATAGCGCAGGAGGTGGGCGCCTCAAACGGGTTAACTACGTTACCAATAAGGGCAAATGGTTTCAGTCTATATAAACAAGAACTTACAGATGCCAATGCTCTAAGGTACGGTAGGCCAGTAGAAGGTTTGCCTTCCCAATGCGTGTGTGGCTCTTCCTATGACGTCGATCATGCCAAGGTGTGCAAGAAAGGGCTTTCATATGCATGAGGCATGACGAAGTAAGGGATCTCACAGCAAATATGTTGAAGGAAATCTGCTGTGATGTCAGGGTAGAACCGACCCTCCTTCCAATGGACAGTGAGATTTTCCAAAATAGGACTTCAAACACTTCCAACGAAGCCCGTGTTGACGTCAGTGCTCGAGGATTCTGGACGCGGGGACAGGGAGCCTTCTTTTTTTTATCCCATGGCCGCAAGTCACCGCAACTTAGAACTTAGCTCTCGATGCTGCACACAGGAGGAATGAGAACGACAAGATAAGGGCATATGGGGAGAGAATTCAGAACGTTGATCAAGGCAGCTTCACTCCTCTAGTGTTCACAACCTCTGGTGGGATGGGACCAAGTGCAAGATGCTTCTACGCCAGACTCGCGGAGGAGGTGATATCCGAACAGAAGCAGCAGCCCAGAAGTTATGTTACAGCCTGGACGAGATGTCGACTGTCCTTCTCTCTCCTTAGGTCGGCTTTGCTCTGTCTCAGGGGAACGAGAGCATTGGCTCAAAAGCCGACAACAGCTGCAGATATTGACTATGAGACAACAGTCACTGAATGCCGCATAGATCTGCGGCTCAACTAACTCAACACAGCTAGGGTAGCTACTTATGTATTAGGATATTTAATATTAAGGTAATAAAATGGTGGCGAAGGTATGGCTATTGGGGGAGGCTGGAGGCCATTTAAAAAAAAAAAAAAAAAAAAAAAAGTAGTAGTAGTAGTCGTAGTAGTAGTAGTAGTAGTATTAGTAGTAGCAGTGTGTGTGGTCCATAATCGCATGTGTACTGTATAAAGGCAATAAAAACAATGCCACACTGTGTCTTAAACGTAAAAATAAATACTATAATACCAGAGGCAGAATAATAAGCTCTACTTACATTCTTTGCGGTGATAAACATGTTCCAGGGCATGAGTGTTCCCATCCCGTGCAGCATGAGGGTCAGGAACACCAGCCTGTACCTGTAAGAAAAGAACAGAGTTACAGTCTACACCTCTAACAACACGAGATGATGATGATAAATATAATACACTCGTTATAATCACCACTAATACAGCATCAGTGGATCTTGTACTTATGAAACAGTCTCGCACTTACAGTATATGAAACAGTCACATACTCACAGGAAACAGTCACACACTCATAAGAAACAGCCAAGCACTCTAAGTCTAAACTATAGAGGCAAGAAATTATTGGAAGGTCATCAGCGCAAAATAGCCACCACCTGATATACTGTACAGTATACCACAATTACTAACAAGACCATACATAACAGCCGGCAAATTAATTATCTGATTATTAAATAAGAGCACAGTATTCTACATATATGAGATATTTAATCTTACTGAAAAATCTAGAAAGAAAATACTGAGTTAAGTTTTTGAAAGGAAATGTGAACATAAGGTTGCCGTTGAGTGGGCACTTGGCAGCCACCCGGGAAAACATCTCGTACAAATGGAATGGAAAACATATTCTCTGTGGATTAGTTAGAAAAATCTATAGTTACATGGCAAAGAAATATGCTAAATAAATAAAACACGTAAAATATTGGGGGAAGGCTTTTGAAAAATATATGCATAGATACAGGTATATGGATGAAGTTGCCAGGGCACAAGGCTGTCCCGAAGGAAAACATATCGTACCTTATGTCGCACACTTAGCCCAGCCGATTCCGGACAAAAAATGTGATGCTGCAGAAGATGAGAGCGGGTCGAGTAAAAAGGTCCGCCGTCGGAAACACCGCAGTGGTGGTCATAAAAATGGTATGAACCCCGAGCAGATGGCAGTTACCTCCTGGAGCGGGAGACGTCACAGTTACCCGGCGCCACCCTGCCTTTCCTCCCGCCATCACCCACGAAGATTCCTATATTATATCTTTACCTTAATTAGACCTTTCCCCTTAAAGATACAATATTCCCTTAAATAGACGTTTTTTCCTAAGTGATGCAATTTTCCCTTACACATATTTTTCCCTAAGAGAAAGAAATTTCCCTGGATTAGATATATTTTACCTTAATTAGACATAATTTCCCTAAATATAAACACTCCTGAAGTTCATGTCTTACCCTTCATCAGTAATACAGTAACCTTCCCTTAGTCAAATTTTCCAGTAATAATATATATATATATATATATATATATATATATATATATATATATATATATATATATATATATATATATATATATTGATCTTAATGAGACAAACTTCGGATTACCTGAAGATTAAACACCCCAGCTTATCTCACCTGATGATTAACTAACCAAACCAAACTTATCCCAACCTAACCAAACACAGCCTCACCTAACCTAACCATACCTAGCCAAACTTAACCAAACCTAACCAATCCTATCCAAACCAAACCAACCTAACCAACTTAACCTAACCTAACCTAACCTAACCAACTTAACCTAACCTACGTTAAAACACGGAGGAAATCAACAGTGTGCAAGAAATAGGGAGTATTCTGTGGCAGGATCGACACGAAATGTAATTTTCTACGAGATTATCGGATTCTTGGTGGAAGGGCGGAGGTGTGGGTGTGTGGGGGGGTCAAGACAGGAGAGAGAGAGAGAGAGAGAGAGAGAGAGAGAGAGAGAGAGAGAGAGAGAGAGCGCGCATCATCAACTTATACTATACAAACCTGACCTGTTGTAGATTTCAGACAAAGTTAACGTTGCCTTAAGTTACAAAGGACCGCTGAAGCACCAAGGAAAACACTACACAAACAAACATTAAACTGAAGTCACTGAGTCAAGAATAATGAATTAATTACATCGACATATGAACTTATCTGGGTACTCACTGGCACTCCCTGGCTCCTCCTCTATGAGTGGTGGCAAAACGAGTAGTTGTGGTGTAAGTGCTGTACTTACCTGGCTGTGACTGGCACTGTCAGGTGAGCGTCAGTGAACTTACCTCTACATGTCTGATGAAAAGGAGAATCGAGTCTTATACCTTAAAATTCTTTGTGAAAATAACGACTACTGCTGCTGCCTGACACAGACTTTCAGCAAGTGTAAAATAAGAGGCCATGACCTCCAACAAGTGTAAAATAAGAGGCCATGACCTCGACAACTGTGAAGTAAGAGACCATGACCTCCACCCGTCCACAACTTACCGATCAGGAGGCCCGACATCCTCCTCGGGCGTGGGCTGGAGGGGCGTGAACACCGTGGCCTCCGGGACTGACTCAGACTCTTTGGAGTAGAGCTTGAGGTCCGCCGGGGGCTCCCAGTTAGGATCCTCGAGGGCTGGGTGCCTCTGGCGGGGCCTGGGGGAAGGAGAGCCCCCCGGAGTGTTGACACGCGACAAGTCCTCTACAGAGGCCAGCGGGGCCGTGAGGTAGTCAGACTCTCCGTACATGTTGATGGTGGCCGGCATGGTCCTGATGCACGGTGTATACACGCACTACACCGTGTCCTGGGGCGCTCGCGCTCACTCACACTGACATCACGGGTGAGGGTGAAGACTACAAGGAATTCTGGTTCATTCACGCTTCTCTCACACCGCCACTACGGGCGAGGGCGAGTCCAGATGACAGGTCAATTACTCACAATGTTTATCACACTACAGACGTTATCTTCGGCGTCACGAGCCTTAACTACACTGCTACATTCATCAGGTGTTCCTGTACGGTGTAGACTGACGGACTCCTTGTATCACTTCAGGATATCTCTGGACTCTTCTATCACCTGGACAACTCATACACTCCCGCTGTTTTCATGGACTTGGATGTGGGGTGATATAGCGTCGTGACTATATTTTTTATAATGTCTTTGTTTGGTTCGATTGGAAAGGCAAGATGGCAGTGAGGAGGTGATGGTGGAGGGTCGAGTGTTGCCTCACATGACTGACGGCTGGTGATGTCCTGGTAATATTTACAGCTGGGGGAGAAACACAAATATGACAACACAAACACACACATGAAGATCCTTGTGTTACATAGTTCACCATCACCTGCTGGCCCTAACACCTCACCAACACGGATTATAACACAAAACATCACGATATACCTACAGGGACTACATAAACATCAAACGATACTTGTAGAGGCCGCAGCACACCACACGCCTCCACTCTGAGTGACACAAATACAAATCTTAGAATATAGAACCGCTGATCCATATTTTATATACGATACATAAACCGTACATCTACATTTCATAATACAAAATGGAATCTTCCTTTATTGACATGGATGAGGGCTGTCTCTTATCATTAATGCTTCTCTGGTGGCCCTTCCATGCTCCTCTGACCCTCCAATGCTCCTCTGGCCCTCCCATGCTCCTCTGACCCTCCCATGCTCCTCTGGCCCTCCCATGCTCCTCTGACCCTCCCATGCTCCTCTGACCCTCCCATGCTCCTCTGGCTCTCCCATGCTCCTCTGGCTCTCCCATGTTCCTCTGATCCTCCCATGCTCCTCTGACCCTCCCATGCTCCTCTGACCCTCCCATGCCCTTCAGTTGGCACTCTACCATTCCCAAGTCCCTTACAGCCGGTGGCCACATCACAGGTAACTCGGAACGCCCCTCCCCCCACCGCCAGAGGTAAACACATCTTTATAAACTGAGTTAGAAGCTAAGAACCCAGATGACGCCTCCACCGTTGCCACACCTTGTCCACGATGACGGCACCAACACACACACACACACCGACACACATCCCATTAAACCTCCTCTTACGGTTCTATTGTGACACTAAATTTTCTTTTTTTTTTTACTTACTGTCACGCGGTTGTCGTCCTCTAGTGTATCAAGTGGTGGCGAAGCGGCGAGACGAGGGAGAGCATCATCTATCCACCCCCCCAGACCACACTATTGTTACCATGACGACCCAACAGCCACCATAAGGGAATAAGTCACATTTATCAGCCCGGCCTACTCCTGCACGACTGGCTCTTATACGCCGGACGTAAGAATGCCACTACAGGCAGAAGGCAATGGTGGAGGTCAGGTTAGGTTAAGACACAGATTAAACGTCAGGCGCTTACTGACTGCTCGTGAACATCTTAGTTATATTTTCAACATAGGTTAGGTTAGGTTAGACAAGCTAGATTAAGTTAGCTTAGGTTGGGTTCGGTTGGGTTAGGTTGGGTTCGGTTGGGTTAGGTTGGGTTAAACACGAGCACTTTACGATACCCTGAGATAATGTGAACTCTCTCTCTCTCTCTCTCTCTCTCTCTCTCTCTCTCTCTCTCTGGCCTCGACAGCTGGGGAACAGAGCCAAACTTTGCCCATTCTCGTTCCCTCTTAACATACCACAACCATCTACCTACCAGATACAAACATGGCGACCAAACAGCACCGAGACTGTACCGTTGTGGTGCGTCGCTCACTAAAGCTATTATACAAAGATGGTGACGTAATAGTTCCAAGACTCTCAACCAAGAACCTTCACCTCTCACGGAAGATTAACTGTGTCGCCGTGTGGGTGTGGGTGTGTGGGTGTGTGTGTGTGAAGGATAAGTGAAACGTGGAGAATAACATCCATAGACTTTAACCATACAATTATTTTCTCTCTCTCTCTCTCTCTCTCTCTCTCTCTCTCTCTCTCTCACATTTCGAGATGAAGTAAGCCTCTCCAAAATGGCGGAAGTTCGGCGTTAGGACTACACACAACCTCATTACCCTCTTGGCCAGGTAACCATGACGACTAACATCAGAGGACGCGAGGGGACAAGCTGTGACCCCTCCACCCACCACCACACCCTCCCTCACTACCTCCACCACCACACCCTCCCTCAATACCTCCACCACCACACCCTCCCTCAATACCTCCACCACCACACCCTCCCTCAATACCTCCACCACCACACCCTCCCTCAATACCTCCACCACCACACCCTCCCTCAATACCTCCACCACCACACCCTCCCTCAATACCTCCACCACCACATCCTCCCTCAATACCTCCACCACCACACCCTCCCTCAATACCTCCACCACCACATCCTCCCTCAATACCTCCACCACCACACCCTCCCTCAATACCTCCACCACCACACCCTCCCTCAATACCTCCACCACCACACCCTCCCTCAATACCTCAACCACCACACCCTCCCTCAATACCTCCACCATCACTACCTCCACCACCACACCCTCCCTCAATACCTCCACCACCACACCCTGCCTCAATACCTCCACCACCACACCCTCCCTCAATACCTCCACCACCACATCCTCCCTCAATACCTCCACCACCACACCCTCCCTCAATACCTCCACCACCACATCCTCCCTCAATACCTCCACCACCACACCCTCCCTCAATACCTCCACCACCACATCCTCCCTCAATACCTCCACCACCACACCCTCCCTCAATACCTCCACCACCACACCCTCCCTCAATACCTCCACCACCACACCCTCCCTCAATACCTCCACCATCACTACCTCCCCCTACGCCCCTCCCCACTCCCCCTACGCCCCTCCCCACTCCCCCTACACCCCTCCTCTCTCTCCCCTCTCCATTACTTCCGGATACATTGAAGCCCTATAATTTGGGTGAGCCATAGAGCTACAGTCCAACACGGAAATACTGCGACAATACTCTGATATATCCATTAATAATATATTTGTAACGTCACTGAGATTATAACGGTGTATTAATAACTCCTGTCAACACAAACACACATACATATTTATTATTATTATTATTATTATTATTATATGTTGTTGTTGAAGACCGCGTTCTCCTTTTAAAACAATAACACTAACATAAACATAACCTTGATTTAAAGACGCGAAGGGAAGGGTTCCAATAACACATGAGGATTCAGCCTTACAGTGTCTATTTCAGTGCGACAGATCCTCTCTTGCCATTACCTGGTTCATTAATTCTTGTCGTAAAGCAGACGATTCATGAGAGAGAGAGAGACAGTGTGTGTGTTAAAGGATAGAGTAAATAAAATCACATACACTATTAATATTAAACTTGCTATTCTATAATTTCTACGTTGCCTTTGCGTTAAAAAAAATTACTAGCAGCTAAATGTAAACATCAAGAGGTAACGCAACTTTACGCGGGAACATGACAACAACAGCGTTACCAAGACATTCAAGTTTACGCAATAATGGGTGACATAAAGTGGGTAATAACTCCAGTACTGACACACGATACAGACGCCACAAACAGTCATGGGGCAGAGGTTTGTAGTCCCATTCTCCCTCACACAACCCCGGGAGCCTTGATCAATAACTCCCCAACCCCGGGAGCCTTGATCAATAACTCCCCAACCCCGGGAGCCTTGATCAATAACTCCCCAACCCTAGCAACCAATAATAGAGCAGCTCCGTTCACTCCCACACCACCGAGGAAGCTTATTGGTCGGATGATTTTGGCGGGCAAGTGACGTCATAGAGGACAGTCAAAGCCGAGGGAGCTCATTGGTCGGATGATTTTGGCGGGCAAGTGACGTCATAAAGGACAGTCAAAGTCGCCAGATTTCACGATATATTTCTTCTGTTTGAGTTTCAGTTTGTTGTTGCCGCCGTAAGGACGCCCGACGGACAACAGGTGGAAGCGGCACACACACACACACACACACACACATGACGACTCGTGTAGTAAACAGTAAAGTGTGCTGGAAGGGAGAGAACGTAACGTAAACAAACTTTTTCTCACAGTATCTTTAAGGAAGGAATTCTACCCAGCAACAGACCTAAAGGATTGGATTAACTTGATATACCACATTCGATCTTATAAACCAAAAGGGATTCCGTCTTACCTTTTCTATTATATATGAACGATTAAAACATTAAAACACCGCGGAGGTAAACACAAAACTCACTCATTCACTCACAAACATAAACACAAACCTCGATGCAGGAACATTTTTTATTTTGTTAGCCTAGAGTAAAAACGTCCATTTTCTTCGTTTCATACATCGAGCACACACACACACACACACACACACGTTACGGCTGGTACAAGTAGTCGCTGTATTATCAAATTCTGACACATCAACAATACTGTCAGTAAGTCCACAGTAATAACAACAACAGTAGTGTCCAAAAGCAATAATGAAAAGAGAGAGAGAGAGAGAGAGAGAGAGAGAGAGAGATGGTTGGCAATATGTAAAATTCACGAGTTGACATTTAACCGAGAGGTTACCATGACAACGGTGATAGTACCAGTACCTCCCTTGCGATAGTACTACACCCTGGTAATAGTGCCACCCCCTGGTAATAAGTGCCACCCTGGGAATAGTGCCACCCTTTACTAATAGTGCCATCCCTCTAATAGTGCCAACCCACCTACTAACAGTGCCAGCCCTCTAATAGTGCCACCCCTCTACTAACAGTGCCACCCCTCTACTAACAGTGCCACCTCTCTACTAGTGCCACCCTTTACTAATTGTGCCATCCCTCTAATAGTGCCACCCCTCTACTAACAGTGCCACCCCTCTACTAACAGTGCCACCTCTCTACTAGTGCCACCCTTTACTAATTGTGCCATCCCTCTAATAGTGCCACCCCTCTACTAACAGTGCCACCCCTCTACTAACAGTGACACCTCTCTACTAGTGCCACCCCTCTACTAGTGCCACCCCTCTACTAGTGCCACCCTTTACTAATAGTGCCACCCCTCTAATAGTGCCACTCCTCTACTAACAGTGCCACCCATTTTACTAACAGTGCCACCCCTCTACTAGTGCCACCCTTTACTAATAGTGCCACCCCTCTAATAGTGCCACCCCTCTAATAGTGCCACCCCTCTACTAACAGTGCCACCCCTCTACTAACAGTGCCACCTCTCTACTAGTGCCACCCTTTACTAATAGTGCCATCCCTCTAATAGTGCCACCCCTCTACTAACAGTGCCACCCCTCTACTAACAGTGACACCTCTCTACTAGTGCCACCCCTCTACTAACAGTGCCACCTCTCTACTAGTGCCACCCTTTACTAATAGTGCCACCCCTCTAATAGTGCCACCCCTCTACTAACAGTGCCACCCATTTTACTAACAGTGCCACCCCTCTACTAGTGCCACCCTATACTAATAGTGCCACCCCTCTACTAACAGTGCCACCCCTCTACTTACAGTGCCACCCCTCTACTAGTGCCACCCCTCTAATAGTGCCACCCCTCTACTAACAGTGCCACCCATTTTACTAACAGTGCCACCCCTCTACTAGTGCCACCCTATACTAATAGTGCCACCCCTCTACTAACAGTGCCACCCCTCTACTTACAGTGCCACCCCTCTACTAGTGCCACCCCTCTAATAGTGCCACCCCTCTACTAACAGTGCCACCCATTTTACTAACAGTGCCACCCTCTAACAGACCACCACCCTAAGAAAGCCCCATAAGTGTTAGTTACAAAAATAAACAAGGCGGACCATTAGGGAATTGATGTATGAGTCAAAGACCATAATCCCTTAAAGAGTGGTGGAGGCGTCCCTGAGTCTGAGGGGGAGAGGGACCAGAGAGGGGTGGAGTGGGAGAGGGAAGAAGAGACGAGAGTGAGAGAGAGGGATCTGAGAAGGAGTGGCAGAGGTGTGAAGAGGGATGTAACCTAATTTAACCTAACCTAACCAAATGTAACCTAACCATACCTGTCATTAACACACAGGTGACATATAAACATATATTGTTTTACACATTAACAATAAGACAAGAACTTTATTGTTAACGTTAAGGGAGAGGAAGTGTTTGGTTTAGTTAAGACTCTTTTATTATAAGGTTAGGTGTGGGTGGGGGGTTAGGAGTGGGTGGGGGGTTAGGTGTTGGAGAGGGAAGGGGTTAGGTGTGGGTGGGGGGGGGTATGTGAGGGAATGGCGACCTGTGGTGTAATGGTCAGCGTGCGCGCCAGACAAGCGAGCGGACCCGGGTTCGATCCCCGGGCAGGGTGAAACTATGGGTAAGTTTCTTTACGCCATTTGCCTCTGTCTATCCAGCAGTAATTGGGGACCTGGATGTTAATCGATTTGTGTATCGTGCTTCGGGGTAATGGTTAGCCAGTGGAGTTGTCCGGTCTTCTCGGACTGTTCCTTGACACTGGGTCATGCAACTCGTTAACTCAGGGTGTGGTTGTTGTGTTGGCGACAGCTTCTACACCTTAAACAAATTAACGCCTAGGTGGAACCATGGGCCGGCCATCCTCGTTACGCGAGGGGCAACCATTATATATTTATGTATGTATGTATGTATGTATGTATGTATATATGTATGTATGTTTGTATGTATGTATGCATAAAACATCAGACAGTGCAACAAAACACAGGAAGTCACCCAGTTCACACTCTCCCCATCGTCCCTACCTCCAACCCCACCTCCCCACCCACCCCTCCCCTCCCCTCACTCTTAGCAGACCTGATGCGCACACACACACACACACACATACACGCGCGCGCGCGCGCGTTTGAGATACACAGGTGAGAAATAATCCGATTAAACATCTAGATAGTTTAACCAGGTGTTTCAAAGATCGATGACAGGAAGTCTTACAACATTTCATAGGTCACCGCTGGACACATTGTCGAGGATGTTAGGTTTGACGGACGGACAGGTGTAAATAACCCTTTTGGATATACTGTAGAGGCACTAAAATAACCTTAAGTAGTATATCACCTCTTTGGATACATTATGGGAGTATTAGGAGGGCCAAGCAGCAGCGGGAGAAGGGCCAGATAACAGCAGCAGGGTGCCAGGCAGCAGCAGCAGGAGAGCCAGGCAGCAGTAGCAGCAGGAGGGCCAGGCAGCAGCAGCAGCAGCAGGAGGAGGGCCAGGCAGGAGAGCCAGGCAGCAGCAGCAGGAGGGCCAGGCAGCAGGAGAGCCAGGCAGTAGCAGCAGGAAGGCCAGGCAGCAGCAGCAGCAGGAGGGCCAGGCAGCAGCAGGGCCAAGCAGCAGCAGGAGAGCCAGGCGGCAGCAGCAGCAGCAGGAGGGCCGGGCAGCAGCTGCAGCAGGAGGGCCAGGCAGCAGCTGCAGCAGGAGGGCCAGGCGGCAGCAGCAGCAGCAGGAGAGCCAGGCGGCAGCAGCAGCAGCAGGAGGGCCGGGCAGCAGCTGCAGGAGGGCCGGGCAGCAGCTGCAGGAGGGCCAGGCAGCAGCAGGAGAGCCAGGAAGCAGCAGGAGAGCCAGGAAGCAGCAGGAGAGCCAGGCAGCAGCAGGAGGGCCAGGCAGCAGCAGCAATGGGGCCAGGCAGCAGCAGGAGGGCCAGGCAGCAGCAGCAGCAGCAGCAGCAGCAATGGGGCCAGGCAGCAGCTCTCTCGTATCATTTCCGGCGGACACACTACGGTACTAACAATGACTGGGGAGAGATGGGGGCGGGGCGGGGCGGGATGAAGGCACAATGGGGTGGGGGGGCTAAAGTCGGGATGCCTGAGGGGGGAGTGAAGTTAAGGCGAGAGCAGCGCAGGGAACTAAAGTCATGACGAGACGGGGCAGAATGGGTCGGGATGGGGAGAGGAAGGACGGGTCGGGTCGGGTTGGGGTGATAGGGAACGGGTCAGGGCGTGGAAAGGGGGAGACTAAACGCTGAAGTGGGGTGTGGGGAGCTTTACTGATAGATTCTGGGTGTAGTGCGGAGCATAGTGACTCTACACCCACCTCCCTACAACCTATACCCACCTCCCCACAACCTACACCCACCTCCCCACAACCTACACCCACCTCCCCACACCCTACACCCACCTCCCCCACACCCTACACCCACCTCCCCCACAACCTATACCCACCTCCCCACAACCTACACCCACCTCCCCCACACCCTACGCCCACCTCCCCCACACCCTACGCCCACCTCCCGTACACCCACCTCCCCCACACCCTACACCCACCTCCCCACACCCTACACCCACCTCCCCCACACCCACCTCCCCACACCCTACACCCACCTCCCCCACACCCTACACCCACCTCCCCACACCCTACACCCACCTCCCCCACACCCTACACCCACCTCCCCACACCCTACACCCACCTCCCCCACACCCTACACCCACCTCCCCCACACCCTACACCCACCTCCCCACACCCTACACCCACCTCCCCACACCCTACATCCACCTCCCCACACCCTACACCCACCTCCCCCACACCCTGAACCAACATCCCCCACAACCTACACCCACCTCCCCCCACACCCTACACCCACCTCCCCACACCCACCTCCCCCACACCCTACGCCCACCTCCCCTACACCCACCTCCCCACAACCTACACCCACCTCCCCCACACCCTACACCCACCTCCCCACACCCTACACCCACCTCCCCACATCCTACACCCCCTCCCCCACACCCTACACCCACCTCCCCCCACACCCTACATCCACCTCCGCACACCCTACACCCACCTCCCCCACACCCTACACCCACCTCCCCCCACACCCTACATCCACCTCCGCACACCCTACACCCACCTCCCCCCACACCCTACATCCACCTCCCCCCACACCCTACACCCACCTCCTCACACCCTACACCCACCTCCCCCACACCCTACGCCCACCTCCCCTACACCCACCGCCCCACAACCTACACCCACCTCCCCCACACCCTACACCCACCTCCCCACACCCTACACCCACCTCCCCACATCCTACACCCCCTCCCCCACACCCTACACCCACCTCCCCCCACACCCTACATCCACCTCCCCACACCCTACACCCACCTCCCCCCACACCCTACATCCACCTCCCCACACCCTACACCCACCTCCCCCCACACCCTACACCCACCTCCCCCCACACCCTACATCCACTGCAGTATAGTATAGTATTGTATAGTATAGTAAAATATAGTATAGTATAGTATTGCATAGTACAGTATAGTATAGTATAGTTTACAGTAGTATAGTATAGTGTACAGTAATATAGTACAGTATAGTCTAATACAGTACAATACAGTACAATACAGTACAGTACAGTACAATACAGTACAGTACGGTACAGTACAGTACAGTACAATACAGTGCAGTACAGTAAAGTACAATACAGTACAATGCAGTACAGTACAATACAGTACAGTAGAATACAGTACAATACAGTACAATACAATACAGTACAGTACAGTACAATACAGTACAATACAATACAGTACAATACAGTACAATACAGTAGAATACAGTACAATACAATACCGTACAGTACAATACAATACCGTACAGTACAATACAATACAATACAGTACAATACAATACAATACAGTACAGTACAATACAATACAGTACAGTACAATACAGTACAGCACAATACAGTGCAGTACAGTACAGTACAATACAGTACAATACAGTACAGTACAGTACAGTACAGTATATTGGCTATCTAACCCGAGCGAATAATAATAATAATAATAAATAATAATAATAATAATATTAACCATCCCTCAGTTTACTAAGCCCCAGGGGTGAGATGGGGAATCTGGTGGGGGTGGGGGGACCCTTTAAAGCAGCCTCGAGTAGACCTTATCCTGCTGGCCCTTGAGATTCCCAAACACTCGTACGGTTCTTCCTCCAACCCTCCACATCCCTCACCCCACCCTCCATACTAGTCTCTCAACCACAATTCGTCACCGAAAATTAGCAAAGTTTCCACATCTCTTGTTAAAGAGGAAAATATTTTACTTAAGACGTTTTAAACATCTTTTCGTCTAATTTAAACTTGTCTCTTGATTATTTCCCTCAGGTATACAACAACAGACGAAACCTCAAAAAGAAAATGGCGGCGACATTACACAAAAAGACTCGACTGTTACTTGAAGTAAAATTTCTTATCATCATCCCCTGGAAAATTAAGTTAATGTGTTCATGGAGTCTAAACTACACAGAGACTCTACCTTAACTAGATATGTTTACTAAGAGCGGAATTATAGGTAGGCGTTACTACTGTCTTGTGGTGTGTGAACCTGTCTATAATTCTGGTCAGGTTTCATGTATAATTTTGACGGTGTAATAGAATGTTATTTTGCGTCAGTGATATATTGCGTTAATTTTATTTATTTTGTGTTATTCTGTTATTTTACGTTATTTTGCGTCTTGTGTTATTTTACGTTATTTGGAGTTATTTTGTGTTTACGTCAACCAGTTACGTGTAGTCCTCAGTTATGACCAATATTTCCTGGTAAGAATGTTGAGAATGATCGGCTCTCTGGGTAAGATTTATTGAGACTTGATGTTTCTTATAACTTAAGGTAGAGCTGCCCCGGCCTCTCTCTCTCTCTCTCTCACACGCAATATTACTTTCTTTCTCTTTTCTCTCTCTCACACACACACACACACACACACACACCCACCCACACACACACACACTCACACACACACTCACATACCATCTTTCTCGCACACATTGTACAGCAAAAGATGCTTCAAGCGAAAGGTGTGTGTGTGTGTGTGTGTTGAGGGCGGCTTCAGCTTACTGCGGTGTGTGGCTGTGATGACCAGATAACACCACACCGCACACGAGTCCTCCTGCCTCACACTACACTCACACTGATCCTCACACTACACTCACACTGATCCTCACACTACACTCACACTGATCCTCACACTACACTCACACTGATCCAGAATAACAGTATTCAGGTCAGTATAACACTATAACAGTGTACAGGTCAGTATAACAGTGTACAGGCCAGTATAGCAGTGCACAGGCCAGTATAACAGTGTACAGGCCAGTATAACAGTGTACAGGTCAGTATAACAGTGTACAGGCCAGTATAACAGTGTACAGGCCAGTATAACAGTGTACAGGTCAGTATAACAGTGTACAGGCCAGTATAACAGTGTACAGGCCAGTATAACAGTGTACAGGCCAGTATAACAGTGTACAGGCCAGTATAACAGTGTACAGGTCAGTATAACAGTGTACAGGTCAGTATAACAGTGTACAGGCCAGTATAACAGTGTACAGGCCAGTATAACAGTGTACAGGTCAGTATAACAGTGTACAGGTCAGTATAACAGTGTACAGGCCAGTATAACAGTGTACAGGTCAGTATAACAGTGTACAGGCCAGTATAACAGTGTACAGGCCAGTATAACAGTGTACAGGCCAGTATAACAGTGTACAGGTCAGTATAACAGTGTACAGGCCAGTATAACAGTGTACAGGCCAGTATAGCAGTGCACAGGCCAGTATAACAGTGTACAGGTCAGTATAACAGTGTACAGGCCAGTATAACAGTGTACAGGCCAGTATAACAGTGTACAGGTCAGTATAACAGTGTACAGGTCAGTATAACAGTGTACAGGCCAGTATAACAGTGTACAGGTCAGTATAACAGTGTACAGGTCAGTATAACAGTGTACAGGCCAGTATAACAGTGTACAGGCCAGTATAACAGTGTACAGGCCAGTATAACAGTGTACAGGTCAGTATAACAGTGTACAGGCCAGTATAACAGTGTACAGGCCAGTATAACAGTGTACAGGCCAGTATAACAGTGTACAGGTCAGTATAACAGTGTACAGGCCAGTATAACAGTGTACAGGCCAGTATAACAGTGTACAGGCCAGTATAACAGTGTACAGGTCAGTATAACAGTGTACAGGCCAGTATAACAGTGTACAGGTCAGTATAACAGTGTACAGGTCAGTATAACAGTATAACCCAACATGGCATCTCTCAGTTATTATACAAAGACGCGATAAATGTTGAAAAAAACAGCAACAACACCGGCATGATAACAGGTCTTCATTGTTGATATTATCTTATCACTCAAGCCCTGGTGAGAGGCGGGTACAAGGTGGTTAGTATACACCTAGTACTTGACGACATACACTAGGTGGGTGGGTTAGTATACACCTAGTACTTGACGACATACACTAGGTGGGTGGGTTAGTATACACCTAGTACTTGATGACATACACTAGGTGGGTGGGTTAGTATACACCTCGTACTTGACGACATACACTAGGTGGGTGGGTTAGTATACACCTAGTACTTGACGACATACACTGAGTGGACAAGTAAATAATAATGAACTTAGAATGATAAACAAAAAACATAAATTCCTAACCTAACCTAACCTAACTGCGTATTATTGTATTAAAAGTTTTTGCTATATATTTTTTTCTCCAGGATGAACGAGAACATGTTTACGAGGCCATTTTTTCCCCAGTAAGTAGCCGTTATATTATCTCTAGGATGAACAAGAATTTACTCAAGATGCAATTTTTTTTCTTCTTCCCAGGAGTTATTAGACGGTGGTATAGTTATTTACTATATTAACCCCAGGATGAACGAGAACATGTTTAAAAAGGCGATTTTTTTTCCCAAAATGAACGGTGTGTGTAGTTAGGTTTGGTTACGTCAAGCTGGTAAAGTGGTACACACACACACACACAAAACCCGTACATATAATAATCCCATACACTGAAGGTCTTCCTCCCCCCCCCCCACCCCGACCCCCACAAAACAAAGGTACGGGCCCCACAAAACACAGGTACGGACCCCACACAACACAGGTACGGACCCCACACAACACAGGTACGGACCCCACACAACACAGGTACGGACCCCACAAAACACAGGTACGGACCCCACAAAACACAGGTACGGACCCCACAAAACACAGGTACGGACCCCACACAACACAGGTACGGATTCGTTTAAGTTCATTTCTCTCCTCGACCTTAAATAATTATCAACGTGTGATCAAAGAGACGAGATTCTACCATGACTCTAAGGGTCTGTCTGTCTGTCTCTCAGGAATAAACATACAATTGCACTGAACCTTCACCTCACCTCTCCCTTCACCTCATCTCTCCCTTCACCTCACCTCACCTCTCCCTTCACCTCACCTCACCCCTCCCCTCCCTTTTACCCTTCCAATCTCTTCCTTTATGCCTCCACCCTCACAATCCTTTCCCTTTATCCCTCCTCTTCCACACCATACCTCTGCCCCCTTCACCAACACCTTACTATCAACACCCACAAGTACGCCCGTGAGGTGAAGTGGGCGTGAGGGCATCTGGTCACACACACACACACACACACACACACACACACACACACACACGAACCACTGTACCATTGTGTAACATGAACCAGTGAACCATTATGTAACATGAACCACTGTACCACACGACTGAGGAATTCCTCGTCTTTTCCTCCTGACAAATGATACACTTCACGAGCTGCCGGAAGGAGGGGGGAGGGAGGGGGGGGAAGAGATCATCCTTAAGGAAGCAGTGAGGGGGAGGAAGGGAAGATAATCCTAGGGGGGGAGGGAGGGAGGGACTACATTTAGCTACCTCTCTCTCTCTTCCCCTCCCCTTCTACCTCTTCCCTTTCCATTACCTCTCTCCCTCTCTCCCCTTTCTTCCTCTTCCCCTCTTCCCTCACCGTGTCTCAGTTCCCCTTCAAAACAATAAATACTGAACGTTAATTCCTCTCCATTAATGCCAGGACAGTGTAATGCCAGGGCAGTGTAATGCCACGTAATACTGAACACTCGAGTATTTTTCCATTAATTCCGAATACTATTGTGTATTTTTCACGTGGTTGAGTACTGTTGAGTATTTTTCACGTGGTTGAGTACTGTTGAGTATTTTTCACGTGGTTGAGTAGTTTTGAGTATTTTTCACGTGGTTCTGAGTACTGTTGACTGAGTGTTTAATTTTTCACGTGGTTAAAATAAGGGGGAAAAAAGTCACGAACGTAAAAATAAAAAAAAAAGTGAAGAATATTAAGGAAATTACGAATGAACTGAAATACAAAAAAATAAAAACTCGTGAACGTTAACATAGGGGAAAATATAAGACTCATGAACGTGAAATGGCAAATGGCAAATGAAATTCAACACCAGCAAGTGCAGCGTACTTAATATTTGAAGAACATATACTGACAATGTATACAGCCTTAACAACATCAACCTGGAGAAGTCGACTTGTGAAAGAGACTTAGGGGTACTTGTAAGCCCAGACCTACGGCCTAGAAAACAGTGCGTTAATGTTCGAAATAAGGCAAACAGAGTATTAGGTTTTATATCTAGAAGTGTGAGTAATAAGAGTGCAGAGGTCTTATTGCAACTATATCTTGCGCTAGTCAGGCCGCACCTCGATTATGCGGTTCAGTTCTGGTGCCCTTATTATAGAATGGATATCAATTCACTAGAGTCGGTGCAGCGAAGAATGACGAAAATGATTCCGGGACTTAGAAACCTTCCATATCAGGATAGGTGAAAGAAACTTAACTTACATTCCCTAGAAAGACGAAGAGTGCGGGGAGATATGATAGAAGTATTTAAGTGGGTGAAAGGAATCAATAAAGGGGATATAGATAAAGTTCTTATAATATCCGAGCAGGATAGGACTCGGAGCAACGGATTCAAGTTGGATAAGTTTAGGTTTAGGAGGGAGATAGGAAGGAACTGGTTCACAAATAGGGTGGTGGACGAGTGGAACAAGCTTAGCAACTTTGTAGTAAGTGCGGGAACTCTGGAAAGTTTCAAAAGGAGGCTAGATAGATTCATGGATGATAGAGAGTGGTAGTAACTCTCGACAGGACCTGCCATGTACAGGCCAACCGGCCTATTGCAGACTCCTTATTTGCTTATGTTCTTATGTTAAAATAAGGTAAAATAAGACTCGACTCAAACGTTAAAATAAGGAAAAAAGTCAAACATTAAGAGGTGAAGTTGGCGGGAAATTTATCTTTTATGTAAACAAGCAGAGGAAGGATCTATCTCTCCCGGACGGCTATTGATGCTCTTTTGTTTTTCTCTCTTTTTTGTATGACTGTTGATGCGAATTTGTTTTCTTTTGTTTTCCTCGACTTTTTTCCCATCAAAACAATTCTGTCCATATTTCACCTGTCTATATTATTCTACGATCACCTGTCAAACCCTAATGTACTTTGGGATAAATGCTGATTCGTGAGACATATTTAAGAGAGAGAGAGAGAGAGAGAGAGAGAGAGAGAGAGGTAGCTCAACTTACTAAGGTGATTAAGGCAGGTACAGGGGAGGGGGCGTGGGTCAGGGAGAGGGCGTGGGTCAGGGAGGGGGCGTGTGTCAGGGAGGGAGCGTGTGTCAGGGAGGGGGCGTGTGTCAGGGAGGGGGCGTGGGTCAGGTGGAGGTGGAAGCTTGACCAGGTAGGAGGGGGGGGGGGGTTGCTGGGGAAATGATGGGCCAGGGAGGGGAAGGATGGTGAGGGGGATAATGTACACACAGTAGCCTCGCCACCACCACAGCATCACGTGTACACCATCACCCACTCGTCTTAGTTCCGCTACTAAACTCTATAAACAGGAGGAGTGGGAGTGAGTGTTGAAAGGTGGAAGGGAGAGGGGGAGGGGGAGAGGGAGGGGGGGAGGGGGAGAGGGGTGATGGAGGGGGAGGGAGGGAGGAAGGAGTTAACTGAGTAGGAAAGACGAGGAGGTGGAAAGGGAAGACAGAGAGGGAAGGAGGAGAGGGAAAAGGAAGGAGGCGGAAGGGAGGGAGGGAAGAGAAGAGGTAGAAGGGGGCGGAAGGGGAGCGACTAGAAGGAGAAGGGGAAAGACGAGAGGAAAAATGAGAGGAAGGAAGGGGGAAAGGAAGAGGGGAAGATGGAACAGGGAGGGAGGGAGAAGTAGGAAGGGATGGGGGAGGAGGAGGGAAAGAAAGAAGGGGGAGGAGAGGAAGAACACGAAAGTTAATATAAATGTTAATCAGAGCAGCGTGTGTATGGCGGTGACCAATCAGGGGTCTCAGATGGGCAACGGCGGCTAGAAGATTGGCATGCGGGCGTGGGTAGGGAGGATATGGGCGGGGAGGGTGTGGGTAGAGGTGTGGGCAGGGAGGGTGTGTGGGCAGGGAAGCTGTGGGGGCAGGGAGGGTGTGGGCAGGGAGGGTGTGGGTAGGGAGGGTGTGTGGGCAGGGAAGCTGTGGGGGCAGGGAGGGTGTGGGTAGGGAGGGTGTGGGCAGGGAGGCTGTGTGGGCGGGGAGGGTGTGGGGGCAGGGAGGGTGTGGGTAGAGAGGGTGTGGGTAGGGAGGGTGTGGGTAGAGAGGGTGTGGGCAGGGAGGGTGTGGGCAGGGAGGGTATGGGGGCAGGGAGGGTGTGTGGGCAGGGAGGCTGTGGGGGCAGGGAGGGTGTGGGTAGGGAGGGTGTGGGGGCAGGGAGGGTGTGGGGGCAGGGAGGGTGTGTGGGCAGGGAGGCTGTGTGGGCAGGGAGGGTGTGGGTAGAGAGGGTGTGGGTAGGGAGGGTGTGGGTAGGGAGGGTGTGGGTAGGGAGGGTGTGTGGGTAGAGAGGGTGTGGGCAGGGAGGCTGTGTGGGCGGGGAGGGTGTGGGGGCAGGGAGGGTGTGGGTAGAGAGGGTGTGGGTAGGGAGAGTGTGGGTAGGGAGGGTGTGTGGGTAGAGAGGGTGTGGGCAGGGAGGCTGTATGGGCAGGGAGGGTGTGTGGGTAGGGAAGCTGTGGGGGCAGTGAGGGTGTGGGTAGGGAGGGTGTGTGGGTAGAGAGGGTGTGGGCAGGGAGGATGTGGGCAGGGAGGGTGTGGGGGCAGGGAGGGTGTGGGGGCAGGGAGGCTGTGTGGGCAGGGAGGCTGTGTGGGCAGGGAGGGTGTGGGTAGGGAGGGTGTGTGGGTAGAGAGGGTGTGGGCAGGGAGGGTGTGGGTAGGGAGGGTGTGGGCAGGGAGGGTGTGGGCAGGGAGGGTGTGTGGGCAGGGAGGCTGTGTGGGCGGGGAGGCTGTGTGGGCGGGGAGGGTGTGGGGGCAGGGAGGGTGTGGGCAGGGAGGCTGTGTGGGCAGGGAGGCTGTGTGGGCAGGGAAGCTGTGGGGGCAGTGAGGGTGGGGGCAGGGAGGGTGTGGGTAGGGAGGGTGTGGGGGCAGGGAGGGTGTGGGTAGGGAGGGTGTGAGTAGGGAGGGTGTGTGGGTAGAGAGGGTGTGGGCAGGGAGGGTGTGTGGGCAGGGAGGGTGTGGGCAGGGAGGGTGTGGGGGCAGGGAGGGTGTGGGGGCAGGGAGGCTGTGTGGGTAGGGAGGGTGTGTGGGCAGGGAGGATGTGTGGGCAGGGAGGCTGTGTGGGCAGGGAGGGTGGGGGCAGGGAGGCTGTGTGGGCAGGGAGGCTGTGTGGGCAGGAAAGGCGTGGTCCATAACGGTGTAAGCCGGAGACAGTGTGGGCGGGGAGGGAAGGTGGGCGGGGAGGGAAGGTGGGCGTGGGTGGGTTATCGTGACAAGGTGAACTTAACCGAACCATTGATCGGAGGAGGAGGGAGAGGAGGAGGAGGAGGAGGAGGACCTGTGGACCCTCTCCTCGTACTGCCAATATGAAGAAACGTTTAATAATAATAATAATAATAATAATAATATTCACTGAACCATATTGTACCACCATCACTACCACCACCAACTACCAACATTACTAACCACACTACCACAATCTCCACCAACAACAACCAACCACACCCTCCACAACTAACCAACTACTACTATCACTACCACAACTACCATCACTACCGCCACCACACCAATAACCACAATCACCACCACCAACCACCTCAACTACCACAATCAGACCCTCCACGACCACAACAACCATCACTAACATTACCAACCACATCAACTACCACCATCACAACAAGTATCACTAACATTACCAACCACATCAACTACCACCACCACACCAATAACCACCACCATCAAGACCACACCCACCACAGTCTGGATGCGGTTCAGTCCATAACTCCGGGTCAAGCAGTGAGTTAAATCCACGTCATGGGTAGGTACCGGGCCCCCCCCCCCCACCCTCCCCTCACCACCCAGGGATTACCACGTTAGTTACCTGTCCTCTTACCACTACTACCACCATCACTACCACTACTACCACCATCACTACTACCACCATCACTACCACTACTACCACCATCACTACCACCACCATCACTACCACTACTACCACCATCACTACCACCACCATCACTACCACTTCGTCTATTCATATAATACATTTCTCTAACATGTGTTGCCAGATATAAAAAAAAAAACTATCTTCAACACTTGTAGCCGGACACATGCAGTTTTAACACTCGTAGCCGGATATAAATTGTTTTTTTTTACACATGTAGCCGGATAAATAACACAACCACCAATACTAAGGTAACAAGGGAAGTTAATAATTACAGGTAATCATCCCTCACTAATTATCTCCGGCCACCACAAGTCTCCCTAATCCTCTCTGAGAATCCCTCGTGGGGGGAGGGGAGAGTTAATTAATGAGATACACAGGTAACGTCTGGCGAACCTTTGCCTCCCCGAGCAATCATCATTCATTTGTTTGACCTGGTTGTAATTTAAGACCTGCATTTTGGGGAGTTTTTTTTTTTTTTGAGATGGGGAGAGACATAGCCTCTTCCCTTCCCTATTAACCTCCCTCATTCTCCCCTCCCACTAACCTTTCCTCTCCATCAATGCCCCAATGCCATATCCCCTCCCTTCCCCCTCCCTTCCCTCTCCCCAATATTATCTCCCCTCCCCTCCCATTAACCTTCCCTCTCCCCTACACCACCTCCCCACCCCTCTACTACATCATATCCCCTCCTCTCCCATTAACCTTCCCTCTCCCCCAACACCACCCCCCCCCCCTTCCCCTCTCCCTCCTTCCCCTCCCTCATCACTGGGTGGGGTCAGGCAGCATCAGAGAGGGTAAACTGAATATACATTCTATACATACATTATCAACTGACAGACAAGCCAACATGTATATATACCTCATTATATATCACACATGGCGTATATACATATAATGAGGTCATATATCTAGTCATATATACATCAAGGTGTATCTCAGGTGTAGACGGGACACGAGTAAATAAGTTCATTACCTTAGCACACCTTCGGGGGTTAATTAATACACCTGTAAGTTCATCTTTCAGGAGTTGCAGTGGCGTAGTTTTTTCTCTTCATCCTTAATAAACCACGAAAAGTCTTAACAAACCACGAAAAGTCTTAATAAACCACGAAAATTCTTAATAAACCACGAAAGGTCTTAATAAACCACGAAAGGTCTTAATAAACCACGAAAGGTCTTAATAAACCACGGAAGGTCTAAATGAACCACGAGAAGTCTTAATAAACCAGTAACAGTCTTAATAAACCACGAAAAGTCATATTAAACCACGATGTCATAATAAACCACGAAGTCGTAATAAATCACGAAAAGTCTGAATAAACAACGAAAATTTTTAATTATAATTTAATGTGTTTTTTTCAGGTTTAACGTCTAGTTTTCGCTCATTTACTTTCTTAACAAATCTTGAAAATTTACACCTAGGCAGTTTTATTTTTTTTACTTCAGGAGATAATGGTTTAAATTGAACTATTTTGTATATAATCACGTAAGGTTAATATTGATGGTGCTTGGAGGTTAAATGTCTGTCTGCCTCCCTCTGCTCACCATCCGGCCATCCATCACCATCAGGCTAGCCGGGTTTATGTCGTGGTGACACAGTCTGATAGTCACGATGTCTGGTATCGATCCCGTGCACGCACGCACACACGCACGCACATACATACATACATACATATACATAATATAATAATGGCTGCCCCACGTGTACTAGGATGGCCGGTCCAAGGACCACCTGGTGTGTATTTGTTTAAGGTGTAGAAGCTGTCGCCAACACAACAACCACACCCTGAGTTAACGAGCTGCATGACCCAGTGTCAAGGAATAGTCCGAGAAGACCGGACAACTCACCAACTGCACTGGCTAACCATTACCCAGGAACACGATCCGCAAATCGATTAACATCCAGGTCCCCAATTACTGCTGGGTAGACAGAGGCAAATGGCGTAAAGAAACTTGGCCATAGTTTCACCCTGCCTGGGGATCGAACCCGGGTCCGCTCGCTTGCGAGGCAAGCATGCTGACCATTACACCACACGCCGCCATACACATACATACACACATATATACATGTAAGCAGGCACACGCACACACACGCGCGCGCGCACACACACACACACACACACACACACGTCAGGATATAAATTAACTTAAGAATGTACATTATTTTGCTTCTAAGAATACGAACATTATCCTGCTGGTAGGTAGGGTGATTTAGGGAAGGCTATCGTAGTGGTTTTAAGGGTGGTTAAGGTAAGGCTATCGTAGTGGTGTTAAGGGTGGTTAAGGTAAGGCTATCGTAGTGGTGTTACGGGTTAGCTGACAGTATAAACCCAATTTAGCTGACAATAAAGATATATAAACCCAATTTAGGTGACAAAAAAGCTATATAAACCCAATTTAGCTGACAGTAAAGCCAGTATAGCTGACATTACAGCCAGCAAGAGTATGGTGTGGGAGCAACATTCTTCATAACACGAGCCAGGAGCTGACAGTCATGGATTTATTGATTGTCAGCACCAGCGTCAGCACCAGTCTACTGCAGTCTTAACGGGGCTCTCAGCGCTTTTAAGGGGTGGGTGTAAAATCCCTTAACACTACCCCCCTTAAATACTGAACCCCTTAGACTACCCCTATAAATACTGAACTCCTTAAACTCCCTCTTTAATACCGAACCCCTTAAACGCCCCCTTAAATATTGAACCCCTTAAACACCCCCTTAAATATTGAACCTCTTAAACACCCCCTTTAAATACTGAATCCCTTAAACACCCCCTTTAAATACTGAACCCCTTAAACTCCCTCTTTAATACCGAACCCCTTAAATATTGAACCCCTTAAACTCCCTCTTTAATACCGAACCCCTTAAACACCTCCTTAAATACTGAACCCCTTAAACACCCCCTTTAAATACTGAACCCCTAAAATACCCCTTAAATAGAAACCCACTGTAATGTTCCCCCAAACTTCCCTTTAAAGAGAGCGAGACTAAGGAGGGAGGGAGAGTGAAATATTTTTTGATGGTTGTGATAAGGGGGGGGGGGGGAAGGGGAAGGAAAGGGGGAGAGAGGGAGAGAAAGAGGTCAAGTGAGAATGAGAAAGAGAGGGTAGGATGGAGGGAGGGAGGGAAGGAAGGGGAGACACGTGAATTCTCTAAAGTGTCTAGCCAATATGTGTGTGTGTGTGTGTGTGTGTCTATCTCTTACAGCTGTTTTTTTTATTATTTATTGGTCACTCCCCTACAGCCTTGTGTAAGGTGAAGCACAGAAGCGTTTACAGTGCTCAACAGGGAAGCATGCTAAGTCCATGCTTGTCTTTATGTCTCATGAGTCAAGGGCGTAGAAGCCTGAAGAGTCAAGGGCGTAGAAGCCTGAAGAGTCAAGGGTGTAGAAGCCTGAAGAGTCAAGGGCGTAGAAACCTGAAGAGTCAAGGGCGTAGAAGCCTGAAGAGTCAAGGGCGTAGAAGCCTGAAGAGTCAAGGGCGTAGAAGCCTGAAGAGTCAAGGGCGTAGAAGCCTGAAGAGTCAATGGTTTATGTCATCAAGTTATTGGAAGCTCCAACAACTTTCCCTGAATACGAATTCGCAACTTTCGATTTACAGCAGGTACCTACATTGCTGCTAGGTGAACAGGGACCAAGGGAGGCTGGGAAGTGTGTCCAAACAACTTCCACCGGCCCGGGAATCGAACCCGTGACATCTCGCTTGCGAAGGCAAGAGCGGTACCACTCTACCACCAGCACCCCTCTTACAGCTGTTATTGTTGTTGCGTCACACGGGGTCAGCTGCCTTGCGTCACTGAGCTGCGGCTGCGGATTTTCTTATTTTTACGGGGATTAGCCCACCCAGGCACAGGTCACTGACCCACATAGAGGCCTGGGGGCGAAAATGTAATAATAATAATAATAATAATAATAATAATAATAATAACAATAATAATAATAATAATAATAATAATAATAATAATAATAATAATATTAATAATAATAATAATAATAATAATACTGCTGTTACTGCCTTGATTTCTGCCAACTGTTTCTGCTGTATGACCCGAGTGCTGTTTTACACACACACACACACAAACGCACACCTATACATTACAGGGGATTGTGCCTAATTATCCCACAGCCTAGAGTGCCACTAACACCACCACTCACAGCACACCGTGGGGCACCATACACTACTGCCACCACTGACACCATCACCACACACCCTACTGCCACCACTGACACCATCACCACACACACTACTGCCACCATTGACACCATCACCACACACACTACTGCCATCACTGACACCATCCCCACACACACACTACTGCCTCCACTGACACCAAACTAAGAACCAATCGAGATGGGGGGGGGGGTGAGAGGTGAGAGAGAGTGAGGATAGAGTGAGAGAAAGTGAGGATAGAGTGAGAGAGAGTGAGGATAGAGTGAGAGAGAGTGAGGATAGAGTGAGGGTAGAGGGGAAAGATGAGTGATGTGAGAGTGAGGGTAGAGTGAGGGTAAGGACTCTTATGGCCCCAGGAACACCTCACTAATTGGAGGTAATCACAGGTAATCAAGTACACGTACACGTACACACACAACGATAATATTTGGAAATCCGGTGAAAGATGACACGACCAGCCAACACTAGTACTGAGAATGGTGGTGGAGGGTGGTAGATGTGATAGTGGTTGTTGTGGTAGTAGTGGGAGTGATAGTAGTAATAGTAAGTAGTAGTAGTAGGAGAGAGAGAGAGAGAGAGAGAGAGAGAAAGAGAGAGAGAGAAAGAGAGAGAGAGAGAGAGAGAGAGAGAGAGAGCCACTACCAACAGACGGGTTTTCGCCTCGTTAATTCCGGGTTGTCCAGGGGTGAACCGGTCCTGACACACGCTGACACTAAACCACACCCACGTCCTGACACACGCTGACACTGAACCACACCCACGTCCTGACACACACTGACACTAAACCACACCCACGTCCTGACACACACTGACACTAAACCACACCCACGTCCTGACACACACTGACACTAAACCACACCCACGTCCTGACACTCCGGCGCTAAGACCCGTGACAACACAATAAAGATGAAAGATAAGAATAATAGCAAAGAACACGAATAAAAATGAGAACAGACACGAGAGGATTGAGTGGTGAGAGAGAGAGAGAGGAGGGGGGGGAGCTCTCTCTCTCTCTCTCTCTCTCTCTCTCTCTCTCTCTCTCTCTCTCTCTCTCTCTCTCTCTCTCCCCTCAGATCCCCGTTTGTCGTGCCAATTATTTCTGGGGGAGAGGTTGAGTGGGAAGGAGGAGAGGGGAGGGGGAGGAGAGGTCGAGTGGGGAGGAGGAGTGGGAGGAGAGAGGGGAAAATGAGATCGAAAGAGAAGGAGGGGAGAAGGGTGTTGAAGAGGAGAAACCGAGGAAGGTAAGGAGTGAAGGAGGGAAGGATGAAGAGAGAGAGAGAGAGAGAGACAGAGGAAAGGGGGGGGGGGGGTGGAAGTATTGTCTTATTTTAGGACAGATTCAAACGACAGCCACCATCTGCCTCCCCCTCACCCTTTTCTTCCCCCTTCCCCCTTTCCCTCCCTGTAGTATCGCGCGTCCAAATTGTCATTATCTTTTGTACTTATGCAAATTGATTACTGCCATGGTGGAGGGGATGGAGGAAGGGGGAGAGGGGGAGGGGAGAGGAGAGAGGGGGAAGGGGGTGACACTAACTTTGCCCTCGCCTCACTTGCGCTGGATAATTGGGAAAATCTGTGTAATAAATGACATAACTTCCCCTGGTGATATAAACGGCGGGGGGGGGGGGAGGGGACGAGGAGGGGGAGATGGGGGAAGGAGGGGGATATGGGGGTGTAGTGTACTATGTATACGTGTACTCAACTCTGTAAGGAAAGTACTCTGAGGCGGAAATACCTGGCACCAGAGTACAATACCCGCACGTACTCAATCTTGTAAATAAATATTCAACTTATTTGACTAACTAACCGACAGTGTTAAGGTAAGGTTAGGTTAGGTTAGGTTAGGTTAGGTTAGGTTAGGTTAGGTTAGTGCTAAGGTGTTTAAGCTGGTTAAATAAACAGGGGTGTTTAAACTTCAGGTGATCCAGCTTAAATGCTAAAGATGGAGGTCAAGTTAATAATATAATTGGTGTTTAATGACGTAATGTTTAATGACGTAATGTTTAATGACGTAATGTTTAATGACGTAATGTTTATGATGGAATGTTTAAAGCGTAATGTTTGTTATGGCGCAATGTTTATTTATATGTTAACGCGACAGGACACAGACCAGCTTGGGATAACTGGCGAGACACTGTACTCGTCCTGGAGGGTGAGGTGAGGCCGTACAACGAGTGGTACTTGAGTTGTACTTTCAGTGCCACTTGTGGGTAGAGTGCCAGCTGTCGTCTAAGGCTACAGGTGGTAGAACCAGTGCCGATAGGTGGTAGAGTCACTGCCAACATATGAAACTCTTAATATGCTCAGCGGTACCAATATTGGTGTTATTGTTCACACGGTATCTGTATTTTTCTGGCTAAATAAACTGCTTCAATATGAGTATGTTTACGGTGCCCCCAGGATCCTTCACCCGACCTTACTGAAACTTGACTCTCTGGGTCACTTGACACAGGTCACCAACACACGAGCCGCTCGTAAGTGCTTAACGTATAACAACATAACACTTGTTGATGTACCGCTCAGGAGGACGTGTGTTGGGTTACTATCTTACGTCTAAAGTACTCCAGTGGTATTAAACTTTCCAAAGGACTTTTAATACTTTCCCCCCCCCCCAAGTACTTTCGTAGTTTTTGGGGTTCGTTTTATATTTCTCCAAAATATTTTCGGTCTTTTGGGGGCCAAATTTTCTTATATACTTTCAAAATTGCTCTCTCTCTCTCTCTCTCTCTCTCTCTCTCTCTCTCTCTCTCTCTCTCTCTCTCTCTCTCTCTCTCGAGTTACTGGTAAACATATGTAGCTGGATGGGCGGTGTGTGGTGCAGGTGGGCCCCTGATATGATGCAGGTGGCAGTCGTCATCACCTGTCAGATCTAGGCCCTTCTACTGACGCCCTTACCACCTACATCACCACCACCACTACCAACATCTTCACTACTACCCCATGTACAAGCAACACACACACGTCCATCAGTATGCGAGTCAATGAGTCGTGTGTACACCTGCAGGTAATCAGACAACACCTGTACAGGGCACAGGTGTCGTCCTCACCATGACGGAGCACACCAACCCGAGGGGCTACATGCGACCTACACTCCCAGGGTCACACAGCTGACCTGACACCCACTGTCGTTACCAGGTCATATCTGTAAGGTCAAAGGTCACCTAACATCCACCAACGAGAATTAAATAAAATTTCACCCAGGGCCCAAATTCCCCAGAGACGGGAGGGTCAAGGGTAAGGGCTGACTGCGGGTCGTATCTTCCCTGGGTACGACTTTGCCGGTCAGATTGGTATGCTTGACTCTCCAGAGCAGCGCACGTGAGCCACCCGCCAGCCACACCCCTGACCACATCCTCCTTCACGTTACCCCGCGGCCACCTCACCAACACCCGATACTCCTCTCTACACTTCACGTATTTCTTGGACACAACACTCATTGAATACTGATATTAAACAGTTTATTTAGCCACAAAACACAGATACCGAGTGGATAATAATAACAATATTAACATGGCTGAGCCAGTTGAGAACCTGAGCTCTCTTTGAGGCACCTGATATATACTACACATTTATCTACATTTATCTCAAGAAAGTATTATGTAACATTTAGTATCATCTGGAATAGTCCAATAGCATGGTGGTAATAAGAACATCTCATAATGTTACCACGTTTAGGGAATATTCTACCTTCTTTAGTCAGTACACAGCTCCTTTATGCTATTTTTATACTGTAGACCCCTGGCGGGCATCTCCAGTGCTGCTGTACAGGTGTCGGCTGGATAATGATTACCTATAAAACTTTCAGAGGAGAATGACAAAGAATCCAGGACACGAGCAACCTTGAGTATAGAGACATTAACCCTTCACTACTGGGCGACACTTAATATTTTATTTGGTTAACGCCAGATGATTTTATTCAGCATGGAGAGACCCTCGTACCCAAGGTGTTGAGACAATTGAATTAACATTCCCTCGAGGGACGTAGAGTGAGGGTCGATATGATGAGGTTAAATAAAGGTGATATAACAAAGGTACTATAACACTATCACACCAGCAGCAAACACCTACTGATGGTTAGGTTAGGTTAGGTTAGGTTGGACAGATGCGAGTGTTTCTGTCATTCTAATATTAATACGATCCCCGATGACTCTATGACGGGACACAGGTTGATTGAAGATGTCGAATGATTCTCTCTCTCTCTCTCTCTCTCTCTCTCTCTCTCTCTCTCTCATTTACTTATAAAACCTTACGTATTCTTGTGTGTTTTCGCGTACACACACACACACACACACACACAATTTCCGTCAGACCTCTCCCGTGTTTCCTTCCTAATGGCTATAGCCGGGTCGCCACCTGTGATTGGTTCCCCGCGTCCCCTACGTCATCAAAACGAACCAATTAGCATCCAGGAAAACCATTGACGCCCGCAACGCCGTGTAAGGAGATTGGGAGCGTGAATGAGAGGGGAAGTGAGAGGGAGGGGAGAGAGGGGAGACAGTGGTGAGGGAAGGAGAGAGGGAGGGAAAAAAGGAAAAAATGGTGGAAAAGAAAGAGGTGGATAGGAAACAGAGAAGTGATCGGAGAGAGAGAGAGAGAGACCATGTATTCTTCCCCCCCCCCCTCTCTCTCTCTCACCCCACGTGTCCACACTCTGCCTCACCCCACGCGTCAACACTCTGCCTCACCCCACGTGTCCACACTCTCTCACCCCACGTGTCCACACTCTGCCTCACCCCACGCGTCAACACTCTGCCTCACCCCACGTGTCCACACTCTGCCTCACCCCACGTGTCCACACTCTGCCTCACCCCACGCGTCAACACTCTGCCTCACCCCACGTGTCCACACTCTCTCACCCCACGTCCACACTCTGCCTCACCCCACGCATCAACACTCTGCCTCACCCCACGTGTCCACACTCTCTCACCCCACGTCCACACTCTGCCTCACCCCACGCATCAACACTCTGCCTCACCCCACGTGTCCACACTCTGCCTCACCCCACGTGTCCACACTCTCTCACCCCACGTGTCAACACTCTGCCTCACCCCACGCGTCAACACTCTGCCTCACCCCTCACGTGTCCCCACACTCTCTCACCCCACGTGTCCACACACTCCCTCACCCCTCACGTGTCCACACTCTGCCTCACCTCACGTGTCCACACACTCCCTCACCCCTCACGTGTCCACACTCTGCCTCACCTCACGTGTCCACACACTCCCTCACCCCTCACGTATCCACACTCTGCCTCACCTCACGTGTCCACACACTCCCTCACCCCTCACGTGTCCACACACTGCCTCACCTCACGTGTTCACACACTCCCTCACCCCTCACGTGTCCACACTCTGCCTCACCTCACGTGTCCACACACTCCCTCACCCCTCACGTGTCCACACACTCCCTCACCCCTCACGTGTCCACACTCTGCCTCACCTCACGTGTTCACACACTCCCTCACCCCTCACGTGTCCACACTCTGCCTCACCTCACGTGTCCACACACTCCCTCACCCCTCACGTGTCCACACACTGCCTCACCTCACGTGTTCACACACTCCCTCACCCCTCACGTGTCCACACTCTGCCTCACCTCACGTGTCCACACACTCCCTCACCCCTCACGTGTCCACACACTCCCTCACCCCTCACGTGTCCACACTCTGCCTCACCTCACGTGTCCACACACTCCCTCACCCCTCACGTGTCCACACTCTGCCTCACCTCACGTGTCCACACACTCCCTCACCCCTCACGTGTCCACACACTGCCTCACCTCACGTGTTCACACACTCCCTCACCCCTCACGTGTCCACACTCTGCCTCACCTCACGTGTCCACACACTCCCTCACCCCTCACGTGTCCACACACTCCCTCACCCCTCACGTGTCCACACTCTGCCTCACCTCACGTGTCCACACACTCCCTCACCCCTCACGTGTCCACACACTGCCTCACCTCACGTGTTCACACACTCCCTCACCCCTCACGTGTCCACACTCTGCCTCACCTCACGTGTTCACACACTCCCTCACCCCTCACGTATCCACACTCTGCCTCACCTCACGTGTCCACACACTCCCTCACCCCTCACGTGTCCACACACTGCCTCACCTCACGTGTTCACACACTCCCTCACCCCTCACGTGTCCACACTCTGCCTCACCTCACGTGTCCACACACTCCCTCACCCCTCACGTGTCCATCCCATTCCTCTCCTCCCCCCCCCCCACCACATGCTCCTCTGACCCATGCACTATTTTCATGTGACCTCCTGGTTCACATTGAGGGCCAGCTGGTTCACACTGAGGGCCAGCTGGTTCACACTGAGGGCCAGCTGGTTCACACTGATGGCCAGCTGGTTCACACTGAGGGCCAGCTGGTTCACACTGATGGCCAGCTGGTTCACACTGAGGGCCAGCTGGTTCACACTGATGGCCAGCTGGTTCACACTGAGGGCCAGCTGGTTCACACTGAGGGCCAGCTGGTTCACACTGAGGGCCAGCTGGTTCACACTGAAGGCCGGCTGGTTCACACTGATGGTCAGCTGGTTCACACTGATGGCCAGCTGGTTCACACTGATGGCCAGCTGGTTCACACTGAAGGCCGGCTGGTTCACACTGATGGTCAGCTGGTTCACACTGATGGCCAGCTGGTTCACACTGAGGGCCAGCTGGTTCACACTGAATGCCGGCTGGTTCACACTGATGGCCAGCTGGTTCACACTGATGGCCAGCTGGTTCACACTGAAGGCCAGCTGGTTCACACTGATGGCCAGCTGGTTCACACTGATGGCCAGCTGGTTCACACTGATGGCCAGCTGGTTTACACTGACCCCCAACACAAACAAATTAAGTGTGTGTGTGTGTGTGTGTGTGTGTGTGTGTGTGTGTATACATGTTGCTGCTTTTGTCCTTTATACTGTAGTTAATGTTGTTGTTGTTGATGTTGGCATTGTTGTTGTTTTGGTGGTATTGTTGTTATTGTTGTTGTATTGCTGATGTTTTGGTGGTATTGTTGTTATTGTTGTATAGGTTTGGATTGTTATAGTCGGCACCACAACACCTGACCCTGGAGGGCTTCAGGGTCAAATTTTCCCCCAGGACCTCCCTCAAAAAATAAGGGAAAATGTGTGTGTGTGTGTGTGTGTGTGTGTGAAGCTCTAACAATGGTCTGTTTCCCCTTGTGCGATATATCTTTTTCCCCTTCCTACAGCCCTTACCTCTCCCTTACTCTCCCCTCTCCCTTACTCTCCCCTCTCCCTCAGCCTCTTCTGTCTCAGCCTCCATTCTCCCTCACCTTCTCCTCTCCCTCTTACTCCTCTCCTCATTACCTTCCTCCCTCCCTCCCTCAACCTCCTCTATCTCTCGCCTTCCACTCTCCCTTACCACCCCTTCTCCCTCACTCTCCCTTACCACCCCTTCTTCCTCACTCTCCCTTACCACCCCTTCTCCCTCACTCTCCCTCACCACCCCTTCTCCCTCACTCTCCCTCACCACCCCTTCTCCCTCACTCTCCCTTCTTCAAAATCATCTGAAAAAATAACGGTACAGATACAAGTACAGATACAGATACAAGCACAGGTACAAAGACTACAGAATACCTGAAACACAATAAGGTACAATAGTCACCTGGCAAGAACGACCAAAAGGTGTCAAGATAATATGGTAGTCTCCAGTATAGTCTCAGGGTAGTGTGGTCTCTCTCTCTCTCTCTCTCTCTCTCTCTCTCTCTCTCCAGGATTGATTTTTTACACGTTCAATTTAGGAGGAGAGAGAGAGAGAGAGAGAGAGAGAGAGAGAGAGAGAGAGAGAGAGAGAGAGAGAGAGAGATAACACAAAAAACAAGAATGAGAGAGAGTAGAATGACATAGACAGACACACAAGCAGAGAAAGACAGAGAGAGACAAAAAAAATAGACAAAGAGAAAGAAGGTAGGAGAAAGAGAGAGATAAATCCGTGGAGGGCGTAGGGGGAGATAAGACAAGAGGTATGGAGGGACTGAGGGAGAGAGAGAGAGGGGGAAGGAAGCCATTGTAAGGGCGGTGGTGCCAGCGTCTGCCACCGCCACGACTACTACTATCACCATCACTAGTATCATCACCACTACTACTACTATCACCATCACTACTATCATCACCACTACTACTACTATCACCATCACTACTATCATCACCACTACTACTACTATCACCATCACTACTATCATCACCACTACTACTACTATCACCATCACTACTATCATCACCACGACTACTACTATCACCATCACTAGTATCATCACCACTACTACTACTATCACCATCACTACTATCATCACCACGACTACTACTATCACCATCACTAGTATCATCACCACTACTACTACTATCACCATCACTACTATCATCACCACTACTACTACTATCACCATCACTACTATCATCACCACTACTACTACTATCACCATCACTACTATCATCACCACGACTACTACTATCACCATCACTAGTATCATCACCACTACTACTACTATCACCATCACTACTATCATCACCACGACTACTACTATCACCATCACTAGTATCATCACCACTACTACTACTATCACCATCACTACTATCATCACCACTACTACTACTATTACCATCACTACTACTACTATCACCATCACTACTACTACTATCACCATCACTACTATCATCACCACTACTACTACTATTACCATCACTACTACTACTATCACCATCACTACTACTACTATCACCATCACTACTACTTCTACTACTAACATCAGCACTGAAAAAAAAAATGGCCTCCAGCCTCCCCCAATAGCCACACCTTCGCCCCCCATTTTATAACCTTATTATTAAATAGCGTAATACATAAGTAGCTATCCTAGCTGTGTTGAGTTAGTTGAGCCGCAGATCTATAAGGCATTCAGTGACTGTTGCCTCATAGTCAATATCTGCAGCTGTTGTCGGCTTTGGGGCCGATGCTTTCGTTCCCCTGAGGCAGAGCAAAGCCGACCGAAGGAGAGAGAAGAACAGTCGACATCTCATCCAGGCTGTAACATAACTTCTGGGCTGCTGCTTCTGTTTGGATATCAACTCCGCGAGTCTGGCGTAGAAACATCTTGCACTTGGCCCCATCCCACCAGAGGTTGTGAACACTAGAGGAGTGAAGCTGCCTTGACCAACGTTCTGAATTCTCTCCCCATATGCCCTTATCTTGTCGTTCTCGTTCCTCCTGTGTGCAGCATCGAGAGCTAAGTTACGGTGACATGCGGCCTGATGTTGAAGAATGCTCGCTGTCCCAGCGTCCAGAATCCGCGAGCACTGACGTTGTGGCTGTGCTGTCGTTCTGCCGTAATGGACCATCGAACCACTACTACTACTATCAGGATAGGTTAAAGAAACTTAACTTGCATTCCCTAGAAAGACGAAGAGTGCGGGGAGATATGATAGAAGTATTTAAGTGGGTGAAAGGAATCAATAAAGGGGATATAGATAAAGTTCTTATAATATCCGAGCAGGATAGGACTCGAAGCAACGGATTCAAGTTGGATAAGTTTAGGTTTAGGAGGGAGATAAGAAGAAACTGGTTCACAAATAGGGTGGTGGACGAGTGGAACAAGCTTAACAACTTTGTAGTAAGTGCGGGAACGCTGGAAAGTTTCAAAAGGAGGCTAGATAGATTCATGGATGATAGAGAGTGGTAGTAACTCTCGACAGGAGCTGCCATGCACAGGCCAACCGGCCTATTGCAGACTCCTTATTTTCTTATGTTCTTATGTTATCACCATCGCTATTACTACAACTACTACTACTATCACCACCACTATTACTGCTATCACCATTGCTATTACTACGACTACTACTATCACCATCAATACTACAGATAATGATATCACTACTAATACTATCACCACCACTACTATTACAATCACCACCACTACTACTACTATCACCATCACTATTACTACTACTGCTCTGCCTCGGGAACGAGAGCTTCGGCCCCAAAGCCAACAACAGTTACGGATATTGACTATGAGGCAACAGTCACTGAATGCCACATAGATCTGCTGCTCAACTAACTCAACACAGCTAGGATAGCTACTTATGTATTATGATATTTAATATTAAGGTAATAAAATGGTGCCGAAGATATGGTTATTGGGGGAGGCTGGAGAACATATTTAAAAAAAAAAACTACTATCACTACTACTACTACTATTACCACCACTACTACCAACCAAGAGGGAGAGGAGGATGAGGAGGGGACAGGAGGAGGGAAGAGAAGGGAGGGAAGAGAAGGGAGGGGAGAGAAGGGAGGGGAGAGAAGGGGACGGGCGGAGGAAGAAGGTGAGGGAGGAAGGAAGAAGAGGCCGCGAAGGCGAGGTTTTATATTCAATTTAAGCGAGAAAAAATAGACATTTCTTCAGAATATTTAAGATTCTGGACCCAGTTGCTCCTCCCCTCCTCCTCTACTTTTTCCTCCTCCCCATTCTCCCCCCTTCTCTTCTTTCTCCTCATTCTCCCCCCTTCTCCTCTTTCTCCTCCTCCTCCTGATGAAGAATGTCCGACGTTCAATTCTCCCTCACAATCCCCACACCCTCCTGCAGGCGTCTCATGACTTGAATATTAAACAAATAATATAATATTTTACTCTTAACCTCTCATTCACCCCCACCCCCACATAACAAGGACTCTCAGCACTTTCTGATCATTACCATAGCCTCATCTGTTAGTTAGGGACGAAGTTACTGCACCATCATCACCACCGTCACCTGCTACCACCTGAGATCCCTCGTCCACATATTACTGTTCAACATTACAGCCGCCTCCAGCCCATAAGACCACGTACTGATCGCTGCACCATCCCAACCATTGTAACAATCATCAACAACTGGTATAGTCTACTAGCCGGTCCTATATGTTCTTCAGTGAACCTAGAAACGTAGAGTACTATAAGGTTTTATGCTGGAAATGCAATGTACTGGTCATGAGGACTTAGAAACTGCCAGATGCTAATTTGCATATATTGAGCATTTTGCATAATTGACCTAGTTAGCATATTAATTAGGCCAAATCACTAAATCAGAATATCTTTCTTAGTAAACCACCTAAGGAATTCATTTTGGTGTCTAGACCCATGTTTTCGACCCCAAGGAATCTATTTAACATAGTTCCATGATCATACCATGCTTCCAACTGCCTGAAATTCAATACTGCCGACGTGCATATTGAGGTATATCGAAAAATCGCCATAACTCAATAACCGTTGAGGATAGAGACATCGTTTCGATGTATAGACCTATGTTTTCGATGCGAAAGAGTCCATCTGTTATATTTTGAAACCACCATCACTCTTCTGAACACGTTAAAATCAAATATGACCGCTGCACATAAAGAGCCAAGTCGTAAAATCGTCATATCTCAGCAACCGCAATGTGTCGGGAGGAGGAGGAGGAGGATTCTTTATGACAACGCCGAGACGATTGACCAGCACAGACTTGCCACCCTTTCGGAGGCAGCCATACTTATCGATGATTGACGGAGGCACGAGGCACAACTCATGCTGGAAGTGAGCTGACAATTTTAAGTTTCGTTTCCGTCCAACGACCAGGAGACGGGCGAATATGGCTTCCAGATCATACACTGTTTTGTTTTTCACTTTCACACCCCGCTTCAGTACCTGCATGGTCTTCACCTTCTTTTTGGTCGGACTGTGTGAGCCATCAGGGAGCGATGCAGCGAAAGCGTTCTGCATTTTCTGACCGATCTAAACCGCAGCCTGTACGTTGAATTCTTTTGCAGATGCCACATGTCCATTGACGATGTTATACAGGGATGTGGAATGGTCAGCGAGTGGATGAGAATGCCTCCTGAGTTCATCCAGGACCTTCAGGCGGTCCTCTCTGTCCAACTCCCGTCTCTTTTCACCTTCTTTGTGTTTTGGAGGTGCAGAAGCAGGTTTTCCGCCAGGGCTGTACATTTCATCATGGCCATGGAAAGGTGTGAACAGACACTGAGCGACTCAATCCAGACAGCGACTTGTTCAGAGTTGGTAGAGATACCCTTTATGCCCCCCAGCTTGCTTGCCTTGCTTGATATACGTCTGCTCCCTGAACTGGTCGCCGGACACAGCGGTAGCTCCTTGAGAATGACGAAAAACATGTCCTCCATCGAGAAGATCTTTCTTGGCATCCTCCGCTAGGTGCTGCATTACCCGCAGGTGCCAGCTGATTACCGTGTATAATGATGATGCCCAGCCACAAAGAAATAAGGCAACGTCTGCTCCAGGCAGTGCTGCTGTAGTTACCAGTCACCCTCTCGCTCGGCCCTCAGGAAATGGTGTGCAAGAATGGTTGGTGTGATAAAGCAGTCGACCCAAAGCTTGCCTGTGTGATGTTCCCTTGCCTTCTCGAGGTGTGCAACGATATCAACCATGACTTTTCTCTCCCTCCCGCAAGAAATCATGAAAAAGTGCAGCGACAACCATACGAAAGGCTCGCATTGCCTTTGGCCACGCCTTCCAATTGAAGATGTTGGCGATACCACCGTGCGCAGAACCGACGAGCTCCTCAACACCAGCACCTTTCATGTTGTATCCGATGGTGCCAATGAAAGACATCAAGGTGTGCATTATTCCTGGTCTCAGAACCACACATTTCCATCTTACAGGATCGCTCCACTTGACAAGACAGGCAATGATGTAGAGCTGCAGCGTCTTTCCCCGGTTTGCAGTCGGGCTAATTCAAAAGTATTGACACCTTGTGTGGTGCTCCTCCAAGCGTTACGGTGTGCAGAATCGTCTCCCAGGTGAGGGAATCGATTTGGCACTTTTTCAGGTTTGTCTTAAGACTATCCTTATACCTTTTCAGTTTCCTGCCAGCGTTATGTTTACTATTCGTTAGGTGACTGTAAAGTAGCTGCTTTGGTAGTCTACTGTCGTCCATGTGGGTAACATGACCAGCCCAACGTAGTTGTTAGTGCTACATGCTCACTACAACACAAGTACTACATGTTCACTACAACACTAGTACTACATGTTCACTACAACACTAGTTCTACAAAATCGCTACAACACTAGTACTACATGTTCACTGTAACACAAGTACTATATGTTCACTACAACACAAGTACTACAAGATCACTACAACACTAGTACTACATGTTCACTACAAGACAAGTACTACATGTTCACTACAACACTAGTACTACATGTTCACTACAACACTAGTACTACATGTTCACTACAAGACAAGTACTACATGTTCACTACAACACTAGTACTACATGTTCACTACAAGACAAGTACTACATGTTCACTACAACACTAGTATTACATGTTCACTATAACACTAATATTACATGTTCACTATAAACGAGTACTAAATGTTCACTATAACACAAGTACTACATGTTCACTATAACACTAGTATTACATGTTCATTATAACACTACAACTACATGTTCACTATAACACGAGTACTACAAGTTCACTATAACACTAGTACTATATGTTCACTATAACACTAGTACTACATGTTCACTATAACACTAGTACTACATGTTCACTACCACACTAGTACTACATGTTCATTATAACACCAGTACTACATGTTCACTATAACACCAGTGCTACATGTTCACTACCACACTAGTACTACATGTTCACTATAACACCAGTACTACATGTTCACTATAACGCTGGTACTACATGTTCACTACCACACTAGTACTACATGTTCATTATAACACCAGTACTACATGTTCACTATAACACCAGTACTACATGTTCACTACAACACTAGTACTACATGTTCACTACCACACTAGTACAACATGTTCATTATAACACCAGTACTACATGTTCACTATAACACTAGTACTACATGTTCACTATAACACTAGTACTACATGTCCACTACCACACTAGTACTACATGTTCATTATAACACCAGTACTACATGTTCACTATAACACCAGTACTACATGTTCACTACCACACTAGTACTACATGTTCACTATAACACCAGTACTACATGTTCACTACAACACTAGTACTACATGTTCACTATAACGCTAGTACTACATGTTCACTACAACACTAGTACTACATGTTCACTACCACACTAGTACTACATGTTCACTATAACACTAGTACTACATGTTCACTATAACGCTAGTACTACATGTTCACTACAACACTAGTACTACATGTTCACTATAACGCTAGTACTACATGTTCACTATAACACTAGTACTACATGTTCACTACCACACTAGTACATGTTCATTATAACAGTAGTACTACACTATAACACCGGTACTACATGTTCACTATAACACCAGTACTACATGTTCACTACAACACTAGTACTACATGTTCACTATAACGCTAGTACTACATGTTCACTATAACACTAGTACTACATGTTCACTACCACACAAGTACATGTTCATTATAACAGTAGTACTACACTATAACACCGGTACTACATGTTCACTATAACACTAGTACTACATGTTCACTATAACAGTAGTACTACACTATAACACCGGTACTACATGTTCACTATAACACTAATACTACACTATACCAGTACTATATTTATGATCATTACAACCAGAGTAATACGTGCAGTACCTCTTACTACATTAACTACACTGAGGTGGACTCCACCCTCCTTGCCAGAGTGATCACTTAATTAACCCAAAAGCAACGATGGCTTACGGTAATTTTCATCATTATGATGTATTCGGTTTGTACGTTCAAAACATCTCGTATAACTGTTCATATGAGGATATTAAATACATCTTTAATGAACATGGTGGCATGGTGGACTGTTACATGCCATATAATAAAAACAAAACCTGGCACCGCGGTGTTGCCAAAATCCGGTACTGTGATGAGCAGCGACAGAGGTTGGCCTTCACCAATAATGGACGAGTGGTCTACAACCAGCCCCTGAAAGTTTCTGTTCTGCATATCGACCGTAGAACACTCCATAAGTATAACGGTCGACATTATTATTATAATCATCATTATTATGATGAAAGGGAATGTGTATCTCATCATCATCCCCAGGTGCCGCACCATCCTCAAAAACAACTTTATGATCAAATTGAGTATGACCGCCGTGAGAGCGGTCAACCACAACGCCTTCCCCAAAGGTCTCATATGAGACCTTTGCATAGGGAGGATATCGGAAGCAGTCATCTACACCCTCAGAAACGACCTAATCCAGAGGAATCTGACGACAAGTCGTGCAGTGAGGTGAAGAAGGCTCGCCTTCCCCCTCAGGAACGACCTATTCCACACGAAACTGACGAAGAGTCGTCCAGTGAGGTGAAGAAGGCTCGCCTTCCCCCTCAGGAACGACCTATTCCACAGGAAACTGACGAAGAGTCGTCCAGTGAGGAAGACGACAAGTCGTCCAGTGAAGAGGAAGACGACGAATCGTCCAGTGAGGAGGAAGACGACGAATCGTCCAGTGAGGAGGACGATGAGTCGTCCAGTGAGGAGGACGATGAGTCGTCCGGTGAGGAGGCTCAGTGACGTGTTTGTATGTTATTTTTTATTATGAATTAATAAATAATATAAAATTAATAGAGTTTCTCTTTGTCCTGTGTCCCACACACTAACCCCCAAACAACTTGCCCCCACCTATCCCAGCAAAGACTACGCTCCCTTCCTTTAAATCATCTCTTAAAAAATATCTATTGTCTAAGTATTAATATTTCTTGTAACACCTCCTATATTTACAGTACCTGCTTTTATTGTACCATATTTGCCAACTAGACATAATCCTGACAGCTCTGTCCTCTTGTTCAACCTTATTACTGTACAACCCAGGTTGTACTGCTCCCCCATTATACTTATGTTTTTCAATTCCACTGTAATTTATGTATATACTTACAATAATAATAATAATAATAATAATAATAAATAAATAAAATTAATAAATATTGAAGTGATAACCGTGGTAACACTATGAGATGTTCTTATTACCACCATGCTATTGTACTATTCCAGATGATACTAAATGTTACATAATACTTCCTTGAGATAAATGTGTAGTATATATCAGGTGCCTCAAGGAGAGCTCAGGTACACCCCCACACACACTACACCCCCCAACACACTACACCCCAACACACTACACCCCCGCACACACACTACACCCCCCAACACACTACGCACCCATACACACTACACCCCCCACACACTACACCCCCCACACAACTACACCCCCAACACACTACACCCCCACACACACACACTACACCCCCCACACACTACACCCTCCACACACTACACCCCACACACACTACACCCCCACACACACTACACCCCCACACACACTACACCCCCACACACACTACACCCCCACACACACTACACCCCCACATACACTATACCCCCACACACACTACACCCCCCAACACACTACACCCCCACACACACTACACCACCTACACACACTACACCCCCACACACACTACACCCCCACACACACTACACCCCCACACACACTACACCCCAATGAAAGACATCAAGGTGTGCATTATTCCTGGTCTCAGAACCACACATTTCCATCTTACAGGATCGCTCCACTTGACAAGACAGGCAATGATGTAGAGCTGCAGCGTCTTTTCCCGGTTTGCAGTCGGGCTAATTCAAAAGTATTGACACCTTGTGTGGTGCTCCTCCAAGCGTTACGGTGTGCAGTAATCGTCTCCCAGGTGAGGGAATCGATTTGGCACTTTTTCAGGTTTGTCTTAAGACTATCCTTATACCTTTTCAGTTTCCTGCCAGTGTTATGTTTACTATTCGTTAGGTGACTGTAAAGTAGCTGCTTTGGTAGTCTACTGTCGTCCATAAGGGTAACATGACCAGCCCATGGTACTTGTTAGTGCTACATGCTCACTACAACACAAGTACTACATGTTCACTACAACACTAGTACTACATGTTCACTACAACACTAGTTCTACAAAATCGCTACAACACTAGTACTACATGTTCACTGTAACACAAGTACTACATGTTCACTACAACACAAGTACTACAAGATCACTACAACACTAGGACTACATGTTCACTACAAGACAAGTACTACATGTTCACTACAACACTAGTACTACATGTTCACTACAACACTAGTACTACATGTTCACTACAAGACAAGTACTACATGTTCACTACAACACTAGTATTACATGTTCACTATAACACTAATATTACATGTTCACTATAAACGAGTACTAAATGTTCACTATAACACAAGTACTACATGTTCACTATAACACTAGTATTACATGTTCACTATAACACTACAACTACATGTTCACTATAACACGAGTACTACATGTTCACTATAACACTAGTACTACATGTTCACTACCACACTAGTACATGTTCATTATAACAGTAGTACTACACTATAACACCGGTACTACATGTTCACTATAACACCAGTACTACATGTTCACTACAACACTAGTACTACATGTTCACTATAACGCTAGTACTACATGTTAACTACCACACAAGTACATGTTCATTATAACAGTAGTACTACACTATAACACCGGTACTACATGTTCACTATAACACTAGTACTACATGTTCACTATAACAGTAGTACTACACTATAACACCGGTACTACATGTTCACTATAACACTAATACTACACTATACCAGTACTATATTTATGATCATTACAACCAGAGTAATACGTGCAGTACCTCTTACTACATTAACTACACTGAGGTGGACTCCACCCTCCTTGCCAGAGTGATCACTTAATTAACCCAAAAGCAACGATGGCTTACGGTAATTTTCATCATTATGATGTATTCGGTTTGTACGTTCAAAACATCTCGTATAACTGTTCATATGAGGATATTAAATACATCTTTAATGAACATGGTGGCATGGTGGACTGTTACATGCCATATAATAAAAACAAAACCTGGCACCGCGGTGTTGCCAAAATCCGGTACTGTGATGAGCAGCGACAGAGGTTGGCCTTCACCAATAATGGACGAGTGGTCTACAACCAGCCCCTGAAAGTTTCTGTTCTGCATATCGACCGTAGAACACTCCATAAGTATAACGGTCGACATTATTATTATAATCATCATTATTATGATGAAAGGGAATGTGTATCTCATCATCATCCCCAGGTGCCGCACCATCCTCAAAAACAACTTTATGATCAAATTGAGTATGACCGCCGTGAGAGCGGTCAACCACAACGCCTTCCCCAAAGGTCTCATATGAGACCTTTGCATAGGGAGGATATCGGAAGCAGTCATCTACACCCTCAGAAACGACCTAATCCAGAGGAATCTGACGACAAGTCGTGCAGTGAGGTGAAGAAGGCTCGCCTTCCCCCTCAGGAACGACCTATTCCACACGAAACTGACGAAGAGTCGTCCAGTGAGGTGAAGAAGGCTCGCCTTCCCCCTCAGGAACGACCTATTCCACAGGAAACTGACGAAGAGTCGTCCAGTGAGGAAGACAAGTCGTCCAGTGAAGAGGAAGACGACAAGTCGTCCAGTGAAGAGGAAGACGACGAATCGTCCAGTGAGGAGGAAGACGACGAATCGTCCAGTGAGGAGGAAGACGACGAATCGTCCAGTGAGGAGGACGATGAGTCGTCCAGTGAGGAGGACGATGAGTCGTCCGGTGAGGAGGCTCAGTGACGTGTTTGTATGTTATTTTTTATTATGAATTAATAAATAATATAAAATTAATAGAGTTTCTCTTTGTCCTGTGTCCCACACACTAACCCCCAAACAACTTGCCCCCACCTATCCCAGCAAAGACTACGCTCCCTTCCTTTAAATCATCTCTTAAAAAATATCTATTGTCTAAGTATTAATATTTCTTGTAAAACCTCCTATATTTACAGTACCTGCTTTTATTGTACCATATTTGCCAACTAGACATAATCCTGACAGCTCTGTCCTCTTGTTCAACCTTATTACTGTACAACCCAGGTTGTACTGCTCCCCCATTATACTTATGTTTTTCACTTCCACTGTAATTTATGTATATACTTACAAAAATAAAAATAATAATAATAATAATAAATAAATAAAATTAATAAATATTGAAGTGATAACCGTGGTAACACTATGAGATGTTCTTATTACCACCATGCTATTGTACTATTCCAGATGATACTAAATGTTACATAATACTTCCTTGAGATAAATGTGTAGTATATATCATGTGCCTCAAGGAGAGCCACCACACACGACCACTGGGGAGGCGGACTTGGTACGAACGAGACTGGCCACGGCCCATGACGACCCCGACCTTGTCCCAGCGGTGTGACGTCGGGTCCTGGATTCGTACTTGCTGGCCGACGGTCAACCTGGGAAGGGGGCGGGCGTGGGCGTCATAGTGGCTTGTCACTTGGGCCATCCGGGCAGCCTCACGGCGGTCACACTCGTCCGCCTTGATCTGCCATTCATCTAAGAAGGACTGGGGGTGGGCAGGCACACAAGTACGAAGGGGGCGGCCGTACAACACCTGGGCAGGAGAGCGTCCGGCAGGGGTAGGGGTGTTACGGAGTTCTAGTAGGCCCCTGTCGAACTCCTCGCAGTCCAGGTTCCCCGTTGGTGCTGTCTTGAGTATGAGGTATTTTACGGACTTTACCGCTGCCTCGGCGTGGCCATTCGCCTGCGGGTAATGAGGGGAGGTGACGATGTGGTGGACGCCCCAGCGTTCGGCGAAGCTCTTGAACTCGTGGCTATTGAACGGGGGCCCACCGTCGGTTCGGAGGCGGAGAGGCACTCCGACTTCCCGGAAGAAGCAACAAAACATCCGGATGACCCTGGAAGAGGTGGTGTCCCGACCACAGGGAACTACCACGGGCCATCCAGAGAGCCTGTCGGCGACCACCAGGAAAGACTTTCCGGCCACATTAAAGAAGTCGGCGGACACGGATTCAAAGGGCCGCTTTGGGAGGTCATTGCACAGGTACGGCTCTTGTTGCTGGCTGGGCTGGAGTTGCTGGCAAGGCTCACAGGCCTCAACCGTGCTCTTAATATCGGCGTCAATACCAGGCCAGAAGACGGTCTGACGGGCTCTGCGCCTGGTGGCTTCAACGCCGCGGTGGCTGTCATGGAGGCGGGATAAGGTGCGCCGGCGGAGGGCAGCGGGGACGACGATCCTGGGGCCGTACAACACCAGCTCTCCGTCCGCATAGAGGCTATCCCTTAGCTTCCAGAAGGGGAGGGCGGAGGCGTGAATGTCGTAGCGGTTGGTGGGGAATCCAGTGGAGACGTAATCGAGGAGTTGGACGTATGCCGGGTCTTGAGCGGCGGCGATGCGAAGCTCCTGGAGAGTCCTATCGTCTTCGATGGGGGGCGTCGTCGTCATCTTGTCAGCAAGAGAAGTGGCTGTGTGTGTCACTAAAGACCGAACGTGAGCCGCGGCCGTGGTACAGTCGACTTCACCTTCAGGTATGGGGCGACTAACAGGGGCTCGGGAGAGGGCGTCTGGTATGTACAGAAGTTTCCCGGCGCGCCACACAGCTGTAAAGACGTAAGGGGCGGTCTTCTCTTTGAGACGTTGGAGGCGAGGATTTTCGATGGCGTCCAACGTGTAGTGATTGAGGATGGGTCCGTCATGAGGGTGAAGTGCCCAAGGCCGGACAGGTAAAGGCGGCACTTGGCCATAGCCCAGGCGACTGCCAGCATCTCTAGTTCGATGGTGGCGTATCTGGTCTCCGTGTCCGTCAGAAACCTGGAGCCACACTGAACTAAGCGCAGTCTACCCTGGCCGTGATCTTGAAGGAGGGCATATCCGAGGCCGTATAGACGGGAGGCGTCGGTCTGGAGGACCACTGGTAAGGACGGGTCGAAGGGTGCCAAGGCTGGTGGTGACAGCAACGCCTTCTTAACATTCCTGAACGCTAGGTCGTGGTCAGGAGTCCAGAGGAAAGAGCGCTTGGGGCTCATGAGGGGGCGTAGAGGTTGGGCTGATGTGGCGATTTTAGGGGAGAAGTCGGCCAGCTGATTTACCAGGCCCATAAATGAGCGAAGGTCGGTCAGGTTCGCTGGAGCAGGGAAGTCCCTGATGGCCTTGACCTTCTCCTCATCAGCTGAGATCCCCTCTGGCGAGATGTTGTAGCCGCAGTAGTTAACTTGGGAGGCGGCGACCACAAATTTCTCTTTGTTCAGGGTGATACCATGGGCGCGGCATCTTGTGAGCATCAGATGAACTCGGTTCAAGTGGGCCGGGAGATCATCGTCGAAGAGCAGGATGTCATCTACGACCTTCACGCAGTTGGTGACACCCTGCAGAGCCATATCCCCACGGAGGCAGTACGCATCCCCCGTTGCTGCGAAGCCCATGGGTCCGCGGCAGTGTTGGAAGCGGCCGTGGGGCGTGATGAATGTGGTGAGGTGGCGGTCTTCTTCCGCCAGGTCGACTTGCCAGTACCCATGTAGTGCATCCGCCGTGGTAAAGAACTTTGCAGACGGGGTGACGCTGCGGACTGCTTGGATGGGCGTAGGCGATGGATGGGCGGGACGGGAGACCTGCGAGTTGAGATGGGTGAGGTCCACTGTGATGCGAACACCTACAGGCTTGGGTGCCAAGACCATAGGGTGGCACCACTCGGAGGGCTCCTCGCCGGCGTGTCTGATGATCCCCTGCTGCACCAGAGAATCGAGCTCCGCCTTCACCTTGTCCCGTAGGGCAAAGGGGATAGGCCTGGGTGTGTGGGTGGCGAAAGGCGTCGCGCCAGGCTTGAGGTGGATTCTCATCGGGGGGCCTGTCATCTTCTTGAGCGGCGTCTTCTGGAGGTCGGACTTGGAGACAAGGACGTCGCTGAACTGGCGAAGAAAGAACTCCCGGGCGGCAGCAGGTGTGGTCATGGCTGAAACAGGTATCTCTGCACACCTGTTGAGGTGTGTCACGGCGAGGATGGGCTTTGGGAACTCGGATGAGACGATGGCCAAGTCCTGACAATGACCACATGACAAGAGAGGGGTTTGGATGCCCTCGTGGACGTGGACTGTGGCAAGGCAAGACTTGGGACCGAGCTGTAATGTTGCCTTGAAGCAACCCAAAGCTGGAGACATCGGGGACCCGTCCGCTGTGAGCACGTCGTTCATGGCTGTGGGTGACAGGCTACTCCTGGGAATGTTGAGGGCGTCCAGGTGTGTTGGTCCAATCACCGTGATGTCCGCGCCCGTGTCAGGTATCATCAGGAGGTTGGAAGAGTTGGTACCGTAGGACAGGCGGACATTGACGGGCTTGGGGGACCTGTCACTCGAGGCATCATCCACGCGTCGGCATCCTTTGTTGTTCTTGGGAGACGGTGAAGAGACGGTTTGACCTGGAGATGGAGGCTTCTTGGTGGACCCGCAACACTTGGCGAAGTGTCCTTGCTTGTTGCAAGCGTTGCATGAGACCTTGTTGGCGGGACATCGAGGTGTGCGGGCCCAATGGCCTTGAAACCCGCAGTTTCGACATGTACTATCAGCCGCAGGGCACTTTCCTGGACCGTGCTGGCGCTGACAGCTTCTGCAGGATTCGGGGAAAAAACTGGTGACTGTGACGGGGGCTGTGGAGAGGACGCCGTCTGCATCTGGCGTTGATTCCTCTTGTAGGTGGAGACGGCGTGAACTTGAGATGGCGATGAGTGTATAGCTGAGGCAGCCTCTCTTGTGGCCTCATACGACCTGCAACAGGTGACGAAGTCGGTGAGGGGAGAGGCGGCGTCGAGGGTGAGGAGTTTCTGAAGCAGGTCCTCGTCACGTACACCCATCAGCAAGATCATCTTGAGCTGGATCTCAGCACAGGTTACAGGATCGCCTGTACATAGGTCCACCTCGGCTGCTAGGTCCTTAAGTCGTGCGTAGAAGTCTGAGAATGATTCCCCAGAAGCTTGTTTGCAGGATAGCAGTTCCCTGCGACGCAAAGCTTCATTGCGGAGGCCACGGAAATGACTCTGCAAGGCGTCTAAGACCTCTTTCACTGACATGGAGGAATCAGGGGGAATGGCTAGCGTGTGCTCTAGGAGGCGTTGGACTTCGAGGGAAATGCACGATCTTAATTGGATGAGTTGTTTATGAGGGGGCATTCGGTTGAGGTCAGACATGACAGCGAAGTCTTCGAAACGACGTCGCCATTGACGGTATACTTGATATGTTGCATCAGATTGAAGAGGTGGGGGGCTGGTAACTGAAGACTTGCTGTGCAGGGGTGTGCTCGGGACGGCAAGCGGTGGAGGAGGCACGGAGAGGTCGACGAGAGTTGAGACTGGAGCAGGTGGTTGAGAAGGCACTGAGGTATACCCAAGGGGGCTAGGTGACGTGTGAGGAGGCGTTGTCTGAAGGATAGATGAAGAGGCTGAAGCTGGCGAATTGGTTGTGGCAGCTGGTGAAGTCGTCCTCGTTGTCAGCAATTCCAATAGTCCCAGGAATTTGTGGGTATCAGCTTGGTGTTGTTGTTGAAGTTGAAGACGGTAAGCTGATTCCTCTGTCTTGACAATTCCTCTTGACGTCTTGACAATTCCGCTGGACGTCGTTTTCGTTTTTCCTCCTCTAATTGACGTCTTTGGGCTTCCTTCTCTTGGGAAACTTGTTGGAAGTGAATTAACTGACGTATATCCTGGCTCCCATCCTTTGAATTTGGCGCGCCCGGCGTGTGAGGCGTGAGGGGGGTGGGAGGGTCTGTGAGGCTTCGTCTTCCTCATAATCCTCATCTAAATTTCCCAGCAAATCGTCGTGGTCAGACATCTCGTGTTTGGTATGGTTGCGATGGGAAAGACAAGGAGAATAAGGTGGAGTGCTATGTTTTCGTCAATGTACTTGCCTAAATGCAGGAACTGGCGGGCAAGTAGAAGAGTATTGACTGTAATATTTGTGAAGTGAGAGGAGGCGTTGGCAGCGGTGTATTCGCCCGGGCGCCCGGGCGAGGCTGGTGGTGACTCAGTCAGGGGGAGTCAGTCAGTGGCTTGTGGGCCTACGTGGACGGGGGGGTGTATGCCGGAGGTGCTGTCTTGGAGACTGGGCTGAAGGCGTTTCTGCTACCTGTAGGGCCGCAGAGACATAGCAAACAGACATAAAGGCACTGCACTTCACTTAGGGCACTTCACAAGGTCACAAAGCACTTTAAATCCAGGGGCACCGTGGAGTATATCTTCTGGGCGGGAAACAGAGGAGGCCGGGGTACAGACTAGGCCGGCTTTTGCAACTTGTGAACTGTCGTGTTGGAGCTACTCAACTGCGCCATGTGGTGGGATGCAATCCTAGACAAGGTTCTTCAAACTCCAGAGCACGAGCAGTAGATATATTCAATAAGTGGTACAAGACTTGGCGTGATAGCCGACCGATACAGAAGCGGGAACTAGGGACCCCGGGCCGTGTGTAGGCCGAGGCTGATCTGAGGCAAGTTGTCTAGCTGGGCAAGGAGAGTTGCTAGACATCACTAGGACAATAAATGAGGTCTTCTAATTACTCGACTAGCGCGGTACAGACATAGTATATCGGGACATAGTGAGTGAACATGGGCATTAGACATAAGCATAGATATCAGACATGCTATGATAATATGGTAATACAGACATGTGAATAAATGGTGCAATGAATGGTAACAGAGTCCTGCCGTCAGGCGTGTTCACATATCTTGGTACCCACATATCTATACAGTGATAACCGTGGTAACACTATGAGATGTTCTTATTACCACCATGCTATTGTACTATTCCAGATGATACTAAATGTTACATAATACTTCCTTGAGATAAATGTGTAGTATATATCAGGTGCCTCAAGGAGAGCTCAGGTACACCCCCACACACACTACACCCCCCAACACACTACACCCCAACACACTACACCCCCGCACACACACTACACCCCCCAACACACTACGCACCCACACACACTACACCCCCCACACACTACACCCCCCCACACAACTACACCCCCAACACACTACACCCCCACACACACACACTACACCCCCCACACACTACACCCTCCACACACTACACACCCAACACACTACACCCCCACACACTACACCCCCACACACACTACACCCCCAACACACTACACCCCAACACACTACACCCCCACACACACTACACCCCACACACACTATACCCCCACACACACTACACCCCCCAACACACTACACCCCCACACACACTACACCACCTACACACACTACACCCCCACACACACTACACCCCCACACACACTACACCCCAATGAAAGACATCAAGGTGTGCATTATTCCTGGTCTCAGAACCACACATTTCCATCTTACAGGATCGCTCCACTTGACAAGACAGGCAATGATGTAGAGCTGCAGCGTCTTTTCCCGGTTTGCAGTCGGGCTAATTCAAAAGTATTGACACCTTGTGTGGTGCTCCTCCAAGCGTTACGGTGTGCAGTAATCGTCTCCCAGGTGAGGGAATCGATTTGGCACTTTTTCAGGTTTGTCTTAAGACTATCCTTATACCTTTTCAGTTTCCTGCCAGCGTTATGTTTACTATTCGTTAGGTGACTGTAAAGTAGCTGCTTTGGTAGTCTACTGTCGTCCATAAGGGTAACATGACCAGCCCATGGTACTTGTTAGTGCTACATGCTCACTACAACACAAGTACTACATGTTCACTACAACACTAGTACTACATGTTCACTACAACACTAGTTCTACAAAATCGCTACAACACTTGTACTACATGTTCACTGTAACACAAGTACTACATGTTCACTACAACACAAGTACTACAAGATCACTACAACACTAGTACTACATGTTCACTACAAGACAAGTACTACATGTTCACTACAACACTAGTACTACATGTTCACTACAACACTAGTACAACATGTTCACTACAAGACAAGTACTACATGTTCACTACAACACTAGTATTACATGTTCACTATAACACTAATATTACATGTTCACTATAAACGAGTACTAAATGTTCACTATAACACAAGTACTACATGTTCACTATAACACTAGTATTACATGTTCACTATAACACTACAACTACATGTTCACTATAACACGAGTACTACAAGTTCACTATAACACTAGTACTATATGTTCACTATAGCACTAGTACTACATGTTCACTAACACTAGTACTACATGTTCACTACCACACTAGTACTACATGTTCATTATAACACCAGTACTACATGTTCACTATAACACCAGTACTACATGTTCACTATAACACTAGTACTACATGTTCACTACCACACTAGTACAACATGTTCATTATATCACCAGTACTACATGTTCACTATAACACTAGTACTACATGTTCACTATAACACTAGTACTACATGTCCACTACCACACTAGTACTACATGTTCATTATAACACCAGTACTACATGTTCACTATAACACCAGTACTACATGTTCACTACCACACTAGTACTACATGTTCACTATAACACCAGTACTACATGTTCACTACAACACTAGTACTACATGTTCACTATAACGCTAGTTCTACATGTTCACTACAACACTAGTACTACATGTTCACTACCACACTAGTACTACATGTTCACTATAACACTAGTACTACATGTTCACTACAACACTAGTACTACATGTTCACTATAACGCCAGTACTACATGTTCACTATAACACTAGTACTACATGTTCACTACCACACTAGTACATGTTCATTATAACAGTAGTACTACACTATAACACCGGTACTACATGTTCACTATAACACCAGTACTACATGTTCACTACAACACTAGTACTACATGTTCACTATAACGCTAGTACTACATGTTCACTATAACACTAGTACTACATGTTCACTACCACACAAGTACATGTTCATTATAACAGTAGTACTACACTATAACACCGGTACTACATGTTCACTATAACACTAGTACTACATGTTCACTACCACACTAGTACAACATGTTCATTATATCACCAGTACTACATGTTCACTATAACACTAGTACTACATGTTCACTATAACACTAGTACTACATGTCCACTACCACACTAGTACTACATGTTCATTATAACACCAGTACTACATGTTCACTATAACACCAGTACTACATGTTCACTACCACACTAGTACTACATGTTCACTATAACACCAGTACTACATGTTCACTACAACACTAGTACTACATGTTCACTATAACGCTAGTTCTACATGTTCACTACAACACTAGTACTACATGTTCACTACCACACTAGTACTACATGTTCACTATAACACTAGTACTACATGTTCACTACAACACTAGTACTACATGTTCACTATAACGCTAGTACTACATGTTCACTACAACACTAGTACTACATGTTCACTATAACGCTAGTACTACATGTTCACTATAACACTAGTACTACATGTTCACTACCACACTAGTACATGTTCATTATAACAGTAGTACTACACTATAACACCGGTACTACATGTTCACTATAACACCAGTACTACATGTTCACTACAACACTAGTACTACATGTTCACTATAACACTAGTACTACATGTTCACTACCACACAAGTACATGTTCATTATAACAGTAGTACTACACTATAACACCGGTACTACATGTTCACTATAACACTAGTACTACATGTTCACTATAACACTAATACTACACTATACCAGTACTATATTTATGATCATTACAACCAGAGTAATACGTGCAGTACCTCTTACTACATTAACTACACTGAGGTGGACTCCACCCTCCTTGCCAGAGTGATCACTTAATTAACCCAAAAGCAACGATGGCTTACGGTAATTTTCATCATTATGATGTATTCGGTTTGTACGTTCAAAACATCTCGTATAACTGTTCATATGAGGATATTAAATACATCTTTAATGAACATGGTGGCATGGTGGACTGTTACATGCCATATAATAAAAACAAAACCTGGCACCGCGGTGTTGCCAAAATCCGGTACTGTGATGAGCAGCGACAGAGGTTGGCCTTCACCAATAATGGACGAGTGGTCTACAACCAGCCCCTGAAAGTTTCTGTTCTGCATATCGACCGTAGAACACTCCATAAGTATAACGGTCGACATTATTATTATAATCATCATTATTATGATGAAAGGGAATGTGTATCTCATCATCATCCCCAGGTGCCGCACCATCCTCAAAAACAACTTTATGATCAAATTGAGTATGACCGCCGTGAGAGCGGTCAACCACAACGCCTTCCCCAAAGGTCTCATATGAGACCTTTGCATAGGGAGGATATCGGAAGCAGTCATCTACACCCTCAGAAACGACCTAATCCAGAGGAATCTGACGACAAGTCGTGCAGTGAGGTGAAGAAGGCTCGCCTTCCCCCTCAGGAACGACCTATTCCACACGAAACTGACGAAGAGTCGTCCAGTGAGGTGAAGAAGGCTCGCCTTCCCCCTCAGGAACGACCTATTCCACAGGAAACTGACGAAGAGTCGTCCAGTGAGGAAGACGACAAGTCGTCCAGTGAAGAGGAAGACGACAAGTCGTCCAGTGAAGAGGAAGACGACGAATCGTCCAGTGAGGAGGAAGACGACGAATCGTCCAGTGAGGAGGACGATGAGTCGTCCAGTGAGGAGGACGATGAGTCGTCCGGTGAGGAGGCTCAGTGACGTGTTTGTATGTTATTTTTTATTATGAATTAATAAATAATATAAAATTAATAGAGTTTCTCTTTGTCCTGTGTCCCACACACTAACCCCCAAACAACTTGCCCCCACCTATCCCAGCAAAGACTACGCTCCCTTCCTTTAAATCATCTCTTAAAAAATATCTATTGTCTAAGTATTAATATTTCTTGTAACACCTCCTATATTTACAGTACCTGCTTTTATTGTACCATATTTGCCAACTAGACATAATCCTGACAGCTCTGTCCTCTTGTTCAACCTTATTACTGTACAACCCAGGTTGTACTGCTCCCCCATTATACTTATGTTTTTCAATTCCACTGTAATTTATGTATATACTTACAATAATAAAAATAATAATAATAATAATAAATAAATAAAATTAATAAATATTGAAGTGATAACCGTGGTAACACTATGAGATGTTCTTATTACCACCATGCTATTGTACTATTCCAGATGATACTAAATGTTACATAATACTTCCTTGAGATAAATGTGTAGTATATATCAGGTGCCTCAAGGAGAGCTCAGGTACACCCCCACACACACTACACCCCCAACACACTACACCCCAACACACTACACCCCCGCACACACACTACACCCCCCAACACACTACGCCCCCACACACACTACACCCCCCACACACACTACACCCCCAACACACTACACCCCCACACACACTACACCCCCACACACACTACACCCCCCACACTACACCCACACACTACACCCCACACACACTACACCCCCCACATATACTATACCCCCAGACACACTACACCCCCCAACACACTACATCCCCACACACACTACACCACCTACACACACAACACCCCCACACACACTACACCCCCACACACACTACACCCCCACACACACTACACCCCAATGAAAGACATCAAGGTGTGCATTATTCCTGGTCTCAGAACCACACATTTCCATCTTACAGGATCGCTCCACTTGACAAGACAGGCAATGATGTAGAGCTGCAGCGTCTTTTCCCGGTTTGCAGTCGGGCTAATTCAAAAGTATTGACACCTTGTGTGGTGCTCCTCCAAGCGTCACGGTGTGCAGTAATCGTCTCCCAGGTGAGGGAATCGATTTGGCACTTTTTCAGGTTTGTCTTAAGACTATCCTTATACCTTTTCAGTTTCCTGCCAGCGTTATGTTTACTATTCGTTAGGTGACTGTAAAGTAGCTGCTTTGGTAGTCTACTGTCGTCCATGTGGGTAATATGACCAGCCCAACGTACTTGTTAGTGCTACATGCTCACTACAACACAAGTACTACATGTTCACTACAACACTAGTACTACATGTTCACTACAACACTAGTTCTACAAAATCGCTACAACACTAGTACTACATGTTTACTGTAACACAAGTACTACATGTTAACTACAACACAAGTACTACAAGATCACTGCAACACTAGTACTACATGTTCACTACAAGACAAGTACTACATGTTCACTACAACACTAGTACTACATGTTCACTACAAGACAAGTACTACATGTTCACTACAACACTAGTATTACATGTTCACTATAACACTAATATTACATGTTCACTATAAACGAGTACTAAATGTTCACTATAACACAAGTACTACATGTTCACTATAACACTACAACTACATGTTCACTATAACACGAGTACTACAAGTTCACTATAACACTAGTACTATATGTTCACTATAACACTAGTACTACATGTTCACTATAACACTAGTACTATATGTTCACTACCACATTAGTACTACATGTTCATTATAATACCAGTACTACATGTTCACTATAACACCAGTACTACATGTTCACTACCACACTAGTACTACATGTTCACTATAACACCAGTACTACATGTTCACTATAACGCTAGTACTACATGTTCACTACCACACTAGTACTACATGTTCATTATAACACCAGTACTACATGTTCACTATAACACCAGTACTACATGTTCACTATAACACTAGTACTACATGTTCACTACCACACTAGTACTACATGTTCATTATAACACCAGTACTACATGTTCACTATAACACTAGTACTACATGTTCACTATAACACTAGTACTACATGTTCACTACCACACTAGTACTACATGTTCATTATAACACCAGTACTACATGTTCACTATAACACCAGTACTACATGTTCACTACCACACTAGTACTACATGTTCACTATAACACCAGTACTACATGTTCACTACAACACTAGTACTACATGTTCACTATAACGCTAGTACTACATGTTCACTACAACACTAGTACTACATGTTCACTACCACACTAGTACTACATGTTCACTATAACACTAGTACTACATGTTCACTACAACACTAGTACTACATGTTCACTATAACGCTAGTACTACATGTTCACTACAACACTAGTACTACTTGTTCACTATAACGCTAGTACTACATGCTAGTACTACATGTTCACTACCACACTAGTACATGTTCATTATAACAGTAGTACTACACTATAACACCGGTACTACATGTTCACTATAACGCTAGTACTACATGTTCACTACAACACTAGTACTACATGTTCACTATAACGCTAGTACTACATGTTCACTATAACACTAGTACTACATGTTCACTACCACACTAGTACATGTTCATTATAACAGTAGTACTACACTATAACACCGGTACTACATGCTCACTATAACACTAGTACTACATGTTCACTATAACAGTAGTACTACACTATAACACCGGTACTACATGTTCACTATAACACTAGTACTACACTATAACAGTACTATATTTATGATCATTACAACCAGAGTAATACGTGCAGTACCTCTTACTACATTAACTACACTGAGGTGGACTCCACCCTCCTTGCCAGAGTGATCACTTAATTAACCCAAAAGCAACGATGGCTTACGGTAATTTTCATCATTATGATGTATTCGGTTTGTACGTTCAAAACATCTCGTATAACTGTTCATATGAGGATATTAAATACATCTTTAATGAACATGGTGGCATGGTGGACTGTTACATGCCATATAATAAAAACAAAACCTGGCACCGCGGTGTTGCCAAAATCCGGTACTGTGATGAGCAGCGCCAGAGGTTGGCCTTCACCAATAATGGACGAGTGGTCTACAACCAGCCCCTGAAAGTTTCTGTTCTGCATATCGACCGTAGAACACTCCATAATAAGTATAACGGTCGACATTATTATTATAATCATCATTATTATGATGAAAGGGAATGTGTATCTCATCATCATCCCCAGGTGCCGCACCATCCTCAAAAACAACTTTATGATCAAATTGAGTATGACCGCCGTGAGAGCGGTCAACCACAACGCCTTCCCCAAAGGTCTCATATGAGACCTTTGCATAGGGAGGATATCGGAAGCAGTCATCTACACCCTCAGAAACGCCCTAATCCAGAGGGATCTGACGACAAGTCGTGCAGTGAGGTGAAGAAGGCTCGCCTTCCCCCTCAGGAACGACCTATTCCACACGAAACTGACTAAGAGTCGTCCAGTGAGGTGAAGAAGGCTCGCCTTCCCCCTCAGGAACGACCTATTCCACAGGAAACTGACGAAGAGTCGTCCAGTGAGGAAGACGACAAGTCGTCCAGTGAAGAGGAAGACGACGAATCGTCCAGTGAGGAGGAAGACGACGAATCGTCCAGTGAGGAGGACGATGAGTCGTCCGGTGAGGAGGACGATGAGTCGTCCGGTGAGGAGGCTCAGTGACGTGTTTGTATGTTATTTTTTATTATGAATTAATAAATAATATAAAATTAATAGAGTTTCTCTTTGTCCTGTGTCCCACACACTAACCCCCAAACAACTTGCCCCCACCTATCCCAGCAAAGACTACGCTCCCTTCCTTTAAATCATCTCTTAAAAAATATCTATTGTCTAAGTATTAATATTTCTTGTAACACCTCCTATATTTACAGTACCTGCTTTTATTGTACCATATTTGCCAACTAGACATAATCCTGACAGCTCTGTCCTCTTGTTCAACCTTATTACTGTACAACCCAGGTTGTACTGCTCCCCCATTATACTTATGTTTTTCAATTCCACTGTAATTTATGTATATACTTACAATAATAATAATAATAATAATAATAATAAATAAATAAAATTAATAAATATTGAAGTGATAACCGTGGTAACACTATGAGATGTTCTTATTACCACCATGCTATTGTACTATTCCAGATGATACTAAATGTTACATAATACTTCCTTGAGATAAATGTGTAGCATATATCAGGTGCCTCAAAGAGAGCTCAGGTACACCCCCACACACACTACACCCCCAACACACTACACCCCCGCACACACACTACGCCCCCACACACACTACGCCCCCACACACACTACACCCCCCACACAACTACACCCCCCAACACACTACACCCCCCACACACTACACCCCCCACACACTACACCCCCAACACACTACACCCCCACACACACTACACCCCCAACACACTACACCCCCAACAAACTACACCCCCCACACACACTACACCCCCCAACACACTACACCCCCAACACACTACACCCCCACACACACTACACCCCCCACATACACTACACCCCCACACACACTACACCCCCACACACACTACACCCCCGCACACACACTACACCCCAACACACTACACCCCCCACACACACTACACCCCCACACACACTACACCCCCTAACACACTACACCCCCACACACACTACACCCCCCACACACATTACACCCCCAACACACTACACCCCCCACACACACACTACACCCCCAACACACTACACCCCCACACACACTACACCCCCCAACACACTACACCCCCACACACACAACACCCCCCAACACACTACACCCCCACACACACACACTACACCCCCACTACACCCCCACACACACTACACCCCCACACAAACTACACCCCCACACATACTACACCCCATCACACTACACCACCACACACACTACACACACACACACTACACCCCCACACACACTACACCCCCCAACACACTACACCCCCACACACACTACACCACCCAACACACTACACCCCCACACACACACACTACACGCCCCACACACTACACCCCGACACACACTACACCCCCCACACACACTACACCCCCAACACACTACACCCCCACACACACTACACCACCCAACACACTACACCCCACACACTACACCCCCACACACACTACACCCCCACACACACACACTACACCCCAACACACTACACCCCCACACACTACACTCTCTACACCCCATATCAACCTGGCACCACCCTACAGAATAGCCATTTGTAGACCGCACCAAGCCCTCTTTCCCCCACACAACGACCTATTGTCCCTTACCAATAAAGCTCACAATGGACACAGAGAATAATAGCTCTCCCAACCTTACCCACACGACCCTGACACCACCGTTTTCCCTGGTCTGGCGGCACAATGAACCGTATATAATGCTATGGTAGTGGACCGCTGGGTATATAATGTTATGGTAGTGGACCGCTGGGTATATAATGTTATGGTAGTGGACCGCTGGGTATATAATGTTATGGTACTGGACCGCTGGGTATATAATGTTATGGTAGTGGACCGCTGGGTATATAATGTTATGGTAGTGGACCGCTGGGTATACAATGTTATGGTAGTGGACCGCTGGGTATATAATGGTATGGTAGTGGACCGCTGGGTATATAATGTTATGGTACTGGACCGCTGGGTATATAATGTTATGGTAGTGGACCGCTGGGTATATAATGTTATGGTAGTGGACCGCTGGGTATATAATGTTATGGTAGTGGACCGCTGGGTATATAATGTTATGGTAGTGGACCGCTGGGTATATAATGTTATGGTACTGGACCGCTGGGTATATAATGTTATGGTACTGGACCGCTGGGTATATAATGTTATGGTAGTGGACCGCTGGGTATATAATGTTATGGTAGTGGACCGCTGGGTATATAATGTTACGGTAGTGGACCGCTGGGTATATAATGTTATGGTAGTGGACCGCTGGGTATATAATGTTATGGTAGTGGACCGCTGGGCTGCCTTTTGACTGTTCGGTTAAATACAGTGATAAATATCCGGAATTGACGAGATGTGTGTAATATAAAATAAAAATAATAATAATAATAATAATAATAATAATAATAATAATAATAATAATAATAATTAACGGTTTATTGAAAAAGTTCTTCAGCCCGAAGGCTGAAAATATACATTGATGGCCCGGGCTGGTCATGGAGACACGGAGTGGTGTGGTGTTCACGTGGTGTAGTAACTCGTCCTCAGGTGTTGACATGAAGGACCCCACGTGGTCATGGAGACACCGATTGATTTTGATTTTGCCGCTTGCAGCGGCTACTTTATTGTGCACCCCACACTCATCCTGTGAGCGGTAGCGCAAAAGGATTACAGAGTAGGGTTTACAAAGGGTCATAATAATTAACCCCCGTTGTCAGGATATTATGGCACTGAAAGTTACACAGTATTTCATTTACATTATTTGTTTAGTTCTATACATAAAGGGTGGTGTGGGGTGGTGTCACGGCCGAGGTTGAAATGGCCTATGTTGGGGAGTATGTTGATTGGAGGGTGTTGAAATGGCCTATGTTGAGGAGTATGTTGATTGGTGGGTGTTGAAATGGCCTATGTTGGGGAGTATGTTGATTGGTGGCTGTTGAAATGGCCTATGTTGGGGAGTATGTTGTTTGGTGGATGTTGAAATGGCCTATGTTGAGGAGAATGTTGATTGGTGGGTGTTGAAATGGGCTATGTTGGGGAGTATGTTGTTTGGTGGATGTTGAAATGGCCTATGTTGGGGAGTATGTTGATTGGTGGGTGTTGAAATGGGCTATGTTGGGGAGTGGCGTAATAACATGCTGCATAGCGGCGTAATGACAAGTTGCATAGAGGCCTAATAACATGTTGCATAGAGGAGTAATAACATGTCATATAGTGGCGTAATAACATGTTGCATAGTGGCGTAATAACATGTTGCATAGTGTTGGAATAACATGTTACATAGTGGGTATAACATGTCATATAGTGGCGTACTAACATGTTGCATAGTGGCGTACTAACATGTTGCATAGTAGCGTAATAGCATGTTGCATAGTAGGTATAATATGTTATATAGTAGCGTACTAACATGTTGCATAGTGGCGTAATAACATGTTGCATAGTGGCGTAATAACATGTTGCATAGTAGGTATAATATGTTATATAGTGGCGTACTAACATGTTGCATAGTGGCGCAATAACATGTTGCATAGTGGCGTAATAACATGTTACATAGTGGCGTAATAACATGTTGCATAGTGGCGTAATAACATGTTGCATAGTGGAGTAATAACATGTTGCATAGTATTGGTGTTTAAGTGCACAGTGCAGCGAACACTCTCAGAACTGTTGCTTGGATATTCCCTTCAAAACTATCGTCCAACCCTACTTATTATATTATTATTATTATTATTATTATTATTATTATTATTATCATCATTATTATTATTATTACTACTATTTCAGGCAGCCGTTCATGACAGTAAACTTTAGGACGTGTGAATGAAGAACTTAAGCTACATCAGCAGTATAGTGAATAACTTTCTCGACTTAGTGAATGAGAAAAGAAATATATGTCCCTCCCGCGTCCCTGGCCCGTTCAGCCCATGGGCGCCTCTCTGCACCCCCACCACCTCTCTTTGGTCACCTCTGGCGCCTGTGTTGAGTCTTCATGTATAGGACAGTGTTAACGTGTGGGTGATGGACGGTAGAAGGTGGGTGATGGACGGAAGAAGGTGAGTGATGGACGGTAGAAGGTGGGTGATGGACGGTAGAAGGTGGGTGATGGACGGTAGGTGAGTGATGGACGGTAGAAGGTGAGTGATGGACGGTAGAAGGTGGGTGATGGACGGTAGAAGGTGAGTGATGGACGGTAGAAGGTGGGTGATGGACGGTAGGTGGGGGGTGGACGGTAGAAGGTGGGTGATGGTAGAAGGTGGGTGACACACACAGGTACAAGGGAGAGACACACAGGTACAAGGGAGACACACAGGTACAAGGGAGACACACACAGGTACAAGGGAGACACACACAGGTACAAGGGAGACACACAGGTACAAGGGAGACACACACAGGTACAAGGGAGACACACACAGGTACAAGGGAGAGACACACAGGTACAAGGGAGACACACACAGTTACAAGGGAGACACACAGGTACAAGGGAGACACACACAGGTACAAGGGAGACACACACAGTTACAAGGGAGACACACACAGGTACAAGGGAGAGACACACAGGTACAAGGGAGACACACAGGTACAAGGGAGACACACAGGTACAAGGGAGACACACACAGGTACAAGGGAGACACACAGGTACAAGGGAGACACACACAGGTACAAGGGAGACATACACAGGTACAAGGGAGACACACACAGGTACAAGGGAGAGACACACAGTTACAAGGGAGACACACAGGTACAAGGGAGACACACACAGGTACAAGGGAGACACACACAGTTACAAGGGAGAGACACACAGGTACAAGGGAGACACACACAGGTACAAGGGAGAGATACAGGTACAAGGGAGACACACACAGGTACAAGGGAGAGACACACAGGTACAAGGGAGACACACAGGTACAAGGGAGAGACACACAGGTACAAGGGAGACACACAGGTACAAGGGAGACACACACAGTTACAAGGGAGACACACACAGGTACAAGGGAGAGACACACAGGTACAAGGGAGACACACAGGTAAAAGGGAGACACACACAGGTACAAGGGAGACACACAGGTACAAGGGAGAGACACACACAGGTACAAGGGAGACACACAGGTACAAGGGAGAGACACACAGGTACAAGGGAGACACACAGGTACAAGGGAGACACACACAGTTACAAGGGAGACACACAGGTACAAGGGAGAGACACAGGTACAAGGGAGACACACACAGGTACAAGGGAGACACACACAGTTACAAGGGAGACACACACAGGTACAAGGGAGAGACACACAGGTACAAGGGAGACACACAGGTACAAGGGAGACACACACAGGTACAAGGGAGACACACAGGTACAAGGGAGACACACACAGGTACAAGGAAGACACACACAGTTACAAGGGAGAGACACACAGGTACAAGGGAGAGACACACAGGTACAAGGGAGACACACAGGTACAAGGAAGACACACAGGTACAAGGGAGACACACAGGTACAAGGGAGACACACACAGGTACAAGGGAGACACACAGGTACAAGGGAGACACACACAGGTACAAGGGAGACACACACAGGTACAAGGGAGACACACACAGGTACAAGGGAGAGACACACAGTTACAAGGGAGACACACAGGTACAAGGGAGACACACACAGGTACAAGGGAGACACACACAGTTACAAGGGAGAGACACACAGGTACAAGGGAGACACACACAGGTACAAGGGAGAGACACAGGTACAAGGGAGAGACACACACAGGTACAAGGGAGACACACACAGGTACAAGGGAGACACACAGGTACAAGGGAGAGACACACAGGTACAAGGGAGACACACAGGTACAAGGGAGACACACACAGTTACAAGGGAGACACACACAGGTACAAGGGAGACACACAGGTACAAGGGAGACACACAGGTACAAGGGAGACACACACAGGTACAAGGGAGACACACAGGTACAAGGGAGACACACACAGGTACAAGGGAGACACACAGGTACAAGGGAGACACACAGGTACAAGGGAGACACACACAGGTACAAGGGAGACACACACAGGTACAAGGGAGACACACACAGGTACAAGGGAGACACACACAGGTACAAGGGAGACACACACAGGTACAAGGGAGACACACACAGGTACAAGGGAGACACACAGGTACAAGGGAGACACACACAGGTACAAGGGAGAGACACACAGGTACAAGGGAGACACACACAGGTACAAGGGAGAGACACACAGGTACAAGGGAGACACACACAGGTACAAGGGAGACACACAGGTACAAGGGAGACACACAGGTACAAGGGAGACACACAGGTACAAGGGAGAGACACAGGTACAAGGGAGAGACACAGGTACAAGGGAGAGACACACAGGTACAAGGGAGAGACACACAGGTACAAGGGAGAGACACACAGGTACAAGGGAGACACACAGGTACAAGGGAGAGACACACAGGTACAAGGGAGAGACACACAGGTACAAGGGAGACACACAGGTACAAGGGAGACACACACAGGTACAAGGGAGAGACACAGGTACAAGGGAGACACACACAGGTACAAGGGAGATACACACAGGTACAAGGGAGAGACACACAGGTACAAGGGAGACACACACACAGGTACAAGGGAGACACACACAGGTACAAGGGAGACACACAGGTACAAGTGAGAGACACACAGGTACAAGGGAGAGACACACAGGTACAAGGGAGACACACACAGGTACAAGGGAGACACACACAGGTACAAGGGAGAGACACACAGGTACAAGGGAGACACACAGGTACAAGGGAGACACACACAGGTACAAGGGAGAGACACACAGGTACAAGGGAGACACACACAGGTACAAGGGAGACACACACAGGTACAAGGGAGACACACACAGGTACAAGGGAGAGACACAGGTACAAGGGAGAGACACACAGGTACAAGGGAGAGAAACACAGGTACAAGGGAGACACACAGGTACAAGGGAGACACACACAGGTACAAGGGAGACACACAGGTACAAGGGAGACACACAGGTACAAGGGAGAGACACACAGGTACAAGGGAGAGACACACAGGTACAAGGGAGACACACAGGTACAAGGGAGACACACACAGGTACAAGGGAGAGACACACAGGTACAAGGGAGAGACACACAGGTACAAGGGAGACACACAGGTACAAGGGAGAGACACACAGGTACAAGGGAGACACACAGGTACAAGGGAGACACACAGGTACAAGGGAGACACACACAGGTACAAGGGAGACACACAGGTACAAGGGAGAGACACACAGGTACAAGGGAGACACACACAGGTACAAGGGAGACACACAGGTACAAGGGAGAGACACACAGGTACAAGGGAGAGACACACAGGTACAAGGGAGACACACACAGGTACAAGGGAGACACACACAGGTACAAGGGAGACACACACAGTTACAAGGGAGAGACACAGGTACAAGGGAGACACACACAGGTACAAGGGAGACACACAGGTACAAGGGAGACACACACACAGGAACAAGGGAGACACACAGGTACAAGGGAGAGACACAGGTACAAGGGAGACACACAGGTACAAGGAAGACACACACAGGTACAAGGGAGACACACACAGGTACAAGGGAGACACACACAGGTACAAGGGAGACACACACAGGTACAAGGGAGAGACACACAGGTACAAGGGAGAGACACACAGGTACAAGGGAGACACACACAGGTACAAGGGAGACACACACAGGTACAAGGGAGAGACACACAGGTACAAGGGAGAGACACACAGGTACAAGGGAGAGACACACAGGTACAAGGGAGACACACACAGGTACAAGGGAGAGACACACAGGTACAAGGGAGAGACACACAGGTACAAGGGAGAGACACAGGTACAAGGGAGAGACACACAGGTACAAGGGAGACACACAGGTACAAGGGAGACACACAGGTACAAGGGAGACACACACAGGTACAAGGGAGACACACAGGTACAAGGGAGAGACACACAGGTACAAGGGAGACACACACAGGTACAAGGGAGACACACAGGTACAAGGGAGAGACACACAGGTACAAGGGAGAGACACACAGGTACAAGGGAGACACACACAGGTACAAGGGAGACACACACAGGTACAAGGGAGACACACAGTACAAGGGAGAGACACAGGTACAAGGGAGACACACACAGGTACAAGGGAGACACACACAGGTACAAGGGAGACACACACAGGTACAAGGGAGACACACAGGTACAAGGGAGAGACACAGGTACAAGGGAGACACACAGGTACAAGGAGACACACACAGGTACAAGGGAGACACACAGGTACAAGGAGAGACACAGGTACAAGGGAGACACACACAGGTACAAGGGAGACACACACAGGTACAAGGGAGACACACACAGGTACAAGGGAGACACACACAGGTACAAGGGAGACACACACAGGTACAAGGGAGACACACACAGGTACAAGGGAGACACACACAGGTACAAGGGAGACACACACAGGTACAAGGGAGAGACACACAGGTACAAGGGAGACACACACAGGTACAAGGGAGAGACACACTGGTACAAGGGAGACACACACAGGTACAAGGGAGACACACACAGGTACAAGGGAGAGACACAGGTACAAGGGAGACACACAGGTACAAGGGAGACACACACAGGTACAAGGGAGACACACACAGGTACAAGGGAGACACACACAGGTACAAGGGAGACACACAGGTACAAGGGAGACACACACAGGTACAAGGGAGAGACACACAGGTACAAGGGAGAGACACACAGGTACAAGGGAGACACACACAGGTACAAGGGAGACACACACAGGTACAAGGGAGACACACACAGGTACAAGGGAGACACACAGGTACAAGGGAGAGACACACAGGTACAAGGGAGAGACACACAGGTACAAGGGAGACACACAGGTACAAGGGAGACACACACAGGTACAAGGGAGACACACAGGTACAAGGGAGACACACACAGGTACAAGGGAGACACACACAGGTACAAGGGAGAGACACACAGGTACAAGGGAGAGACACACAGGTACAAGGGAGAGACACAGGTACAAGGGAGACACACACAGGTACAAGGGAGACACACACAGGTACAAGGGAGACACACACAGGTACAAGGGAGACACACACAGGTACAAGGGAGACACACACAGGTACAAGGGAGACACACACAGGTACAAGGGAGAGACACACAGGTACAAGGGAGAGACACAGGTACAAGGGAGACACACACAGGTACAAGGGAGAGAGAGACAGTTACAAGGGAGACACACAGGTACAAGGGAGACACACACAGGTACAAGGGAGACACACACAGGTACAAGGGAGAGACACACAGGTACAAGGGAGAGACACACAGGTACAAGGGAGACACACAGGTACAAGGGAGACACACACAGGTACAAGGGAGACACACACAGGTACAAGGGAGACACACAGGTACAAGGGAGACACACACAGGTACAAGGAGAGAGACAGGTACAAGGGAGACACACACAGGTACAAGGGAGACACACTGGTACAAGGGAGAGACACACAGGTACAAGGGAGACACACACGGGTACAAGGGAGACACACAGGTACAAGGGAGACACACACAGGTACAAGGGAGACACACAGGTACAAGGGAGACACACACAGGTACAAGGGAGAGACACAGGTACAAGGGAGACACACACAGGTACAAGGGAGACACACACAGGTACAAGGGAGACACACACAGGTACAAGGGAGACACACACAGGTACAAGGGAGAGACACACAGTTACAAGGGAGACACACACAGGTACAAGGGAGACACACACAGGTACAAGGGAGACACACAGGTACAAGGGAGACACACACAGGTACAATGGAGACACACACAGGTACAAGGGAGAGACACAGGTACAAGGGAGACACACACAGGTACAAGGGAGAGACACACAGGTACAAGGGAGAGACAGTTACAAGGGAGACACACAGGTACAAGGGAGAGACACACAGGTACAAGGGAGACACACACAGGTACAAGGGAGACACACAGGTACAAGGGAGACACACACAGGTACAAGGGAGAGACACAGTTACAAGGGAGAGACACACAGGTACAAGGGAGACACACAGGTACAAGGGAGACACACACAGGTACAAGGGAGACTCACACAGGTACAAGGGAGACTCACACAGGTACAAGGGAGAGACACAGGTACAAGGGAGACACACACAGGTACAAGGGAGACACACACAGGTACAAGGGAGACACACACAGGTACAAGGGAGACACACACAGGTACAAGGGAGACACACACAGGTACAAGGGAGAGACACACAGGTACAAGGGAGAGACACACAGGTACAAGGGAGAGACACACAGGTACAAGGGAGACACACACAGGTACAAGGGAGACACACAGGTACAAGGGAGACACACAGGTACAAGGGAGACACACAGGTACAAGGGAGACACACACAGGTACAAGGGAGACACACAGGTACAAGGGAGAGACACACACGTACAAGGGAGAGACACAGGTACAAGGGAGACACACACAGGTACAAGGGAGAGACACACAGGTACAAGGGAGAGACACACAGGTACAAGGGAGACACACACAGGTACAAGGGAGACACACACAGGTACAAGGGAGACACACACAGGTACAAGGGAGACACACAGGTACAAGGGAGACACACAGGTACAAGGGAGACACACAGGTACAAGGGAGAGACACACAGGTACAAGGGAGAGACACACAGGTACAAGGGAGACACACAGGTACAAGGGAGACACACAGGTACAAGGGAGACACACAGGTACAAGGGAGACACACACAGGTACAAGGGAGACACACACAGGTACAAGGGAGACACACACAGGTACAAGGGAGAGACACAGGTACAAGGGAGACACACACAGGTACAAGGGAGACACACACAGGTACAAGGGAGACACACACAGGTACAAGGGAGACACACACACAGGTACAAGGGAGACACACACAGGTACAAGGGAGACACACACAGGTACAAGGGAGACACACACAGGTACAAGGGAGTGACACACAGGTACAAGGGAGAGACACAGGTACAAGGGAGACACACAGGTACAAGGGAGACACACACAGGTACAAGGGAGACACACACAGGTACAAGGGAGACACACAGGTACAAGGGAGACACACACAGGTACAAGGGAGACACACACAGGTACAAGGGAGAGACACACAGGTACAAGGGAGACACACAGGTACAAGGGAGAGACACACAGGTACAAGGGAGACACACACAGGTACAAGGGAGAGACACACAGGTACAAGGGAGAGACACACAGGTACAAGGGAGACACACAGGTACAAGGGAGACACACACAGGTACAAGGGAGACACACAGGTACAAGGGAGACACACAGGTACAAGGGAGACACACACAGGTACAAGGGAGAGACACACAGGTACAAGGGAGACACACAGGTACAAGGGAGACACACACAGGTACAAGGGAGACACACACAGGTACAAGGGAGACACACACAGGTACAAGGAGACACACAGGTACAAGGGAGACACACACAGGTACAAGGGAGAGACACACAGGTACAAGGGAGAGACACACAGGTACAAGGGAGAGACACACAGGTACAAGGGAGACACACAGGTACAAGGGAGAGACACAGGTACAAGGGAGACACACACAGGTACAAGGGAGACACACACAGGTACAAGGGAGACACACACAGGTACAAGGGAGACACACACAGGTACAAGGGAGAGACACACAGGTACAAGGGAGACACACAGGTACAAGGGAGACACACACAGGTACAAGGGAGACACACACAGGTACAAGGGAGACACACACAGGTACAAGGGAGACACACAGGTACAAGGGAGAGACACACAGGTACAAGGGAGACACACAGGTACAAGGGAGACACACACAGGTACAAGGGAGACACACAGGTACAAGGGAGAGACACACAGGTACAAGGGAGACACACACAGGTACAAGGGACACACACAGGTATAAGGGAGACACACAGGTACAAGGGAGACACACAGGTACAAGGGAGACACACACAGGTACAAGGGAGACACACAGGTACAAGGGAGACACACAGGTACAAGGGAGACACACACAGCTACAAGGGAGACACACACAGGTACAAGGGACACACACAGGTACAAGGGAGACACACAGGTACAAGGGAGACACACAGGTACAAGGGAGACACACACAGGTACAAGGGAGACACACAGGTACAAGGGAGACACACAGGTACAAGGGAGACACACAGGTACAAGGGAGACACACAGGTACAAGGGAGACACACACAGGTACAAGGGACACACACAGGTACAAGGGAGACACACAGGTACAAGGGAGACACACACAGGTACAAGGGAGACACACACAGGTACAAGGGAGACACACAGGTACAAGGGACACACACAGGTACAAGGGAGACACACACAGGTACAAGGGAGACACACAGGTACAAGGGAGACACACAGGTACAAGGGACACACACAGGTACAAGGGAGACACACACAGGTACAAGGGACACACACAGGTACAAGGGAGACACACACAGGTACAAGGGAGACACACAGGTACAAGGGACACACACAGGTACAAGGGAGACACACACAGGTACAAGGGAGACACACACAGCTACAAGGGAGACACACAGGTACAAGGGACACACACAGGTACAAGGGAGACACACACAGGTACAAGGGACACACACAGGTACAAGGGACACACACAGGTACAAGGGAGACACACACAGGTACAAGGGAGACACACACAGGTACAAGGGAGAGAGACACAGGTACAAGGGAGACACACAGGTACAAGGGAGACACACACAGGTACAAGGGAGACACACACAGGTACAAGGGAGACACACACAGGTACAAGGGAGACACACAGGTACAAGGGAGACACACAGGTACAAGGGAGACACACAGGTACAAGGGACACACACACAGGTACAAGGGACACACACACAGGTACAAGGGAGAGACACACACAGGTACAAGGGAGACACACACAGGTACAAGGGAGACACACAGGTACAAGGGAGACACACACAGGTACAAGGGAGACACACACAGGTACAAGGGAGACACACACAGGTACAAGGGAGACGCACAGGTACAAGGGACACACACAGGTACAAGGGAGACACACAGGTACAAGGGAGACACACAGGTACAAGGATGAGCGACAGGAGGGGGAGGAGGAGGATGGGACGTGTGGTGTTACAGGTGAGTATTAATGACTCAGGGTCCAATGAACTCACCTGGGCTGACGGTTAGGTTAGGTTATAAATGATTAGGATAGCTCCCTCCCTCCCACCTGCCCTCCCTCCCACCTCCCCTCCCTCCCTCCCCCTCCCACCAGTACCTAACCAGTTGCCTTCATCAAGATCTCAGTTCCGCTTACAATTTCATATAGTGTTACTTGATGTTACGTCTTGTTACGTCGGGTTTTGAGTGTGACGATGATGTGATGGCGGTTAAGTGTTCATTCTAGTTCACTACCTCCACAACCCTCCCTCCCTCCCACCACCACCCGTACCCTAGTAACTAACCCTTCACCTCCCCCCCCCCCTTCCACCAGCACGTGACACCCCCGTTACCCCCCCACTACACCCCCCCTACTTGATATAATATTCCGTCTTGGATGTGCAAACACGGTGTCGATTGCATTCCTTCCTTCCTTCCCTCCCTCCCTCCCTCCTCTTCCACGCCACACTACCTCTGCTTCCTCCCCCTCCTCCTCCTCCTCCCTCCTCTTCCACGCCACACTACCTCTGCTTCCTCCCCCTCCTCCTCCCACCTCTTCCACGCCACACTACCTTTTCTTCTCTCCCCCACTCATCCCTCTCTCCCCCACTCATCCCTCTCTCCCCCACTCATCCCTCTCTTCCCCACTCATCCCTCTCTCCCCCACTCATCCCTCTCTCCCCCACTCATCCCTCTCTCCCCCATTCATCCCTCTCTCCCGGGTGTATTGTCTTGTTTTATCTCCCTCATTCACTATACATTATTCAAGTCATTTGCATCTATTATTATTCATGAATTTCCATATCTATGCAACATCGTCCACCTCACTTACTTCTGTTTCTCTTTGCCTCCGTCTTCGTCTTCTTCATCATTCTCTCTCTCTGTCTCCCTCCCCTCCAAGACCATTCTCACTCTCTCCCCACTCTCACACTCCTCTCCCCTCTCACACTCCTCTCCCCTTCGTTCTCCTCCTCTCCTCTTCAACCCCTACACCTCATATCTTCTTTACCCTCTCATCTTCCTCCTCCTTCTCCTCTCTTCTTCTTTCTCTCCTTTCTTTTTATCCCTCTCTTTCTCTCTTTCCCTATCTTTTATTTCCCGTTTCCTTCTCCCCCTCTCTTCCTTTTATCTCCCGCCACTCTCAAGCTTGCCTCTTCCATCCCACTCTCTCTCCTTTCCACTTCTTTCACAGCCTCTCATGTCTCCCATTCTTTCCCTCTCACTTCTCTCTCCCAGCCTCTCATGTCTCCCATTCTTTCCCTCTCACTTCTCTCTCCCAGCCTCTCATGTCTCCCATTCTTTCCCTCTCACTTCTCTCTCCCAGCCTCTCATGTCTCCCATTCTTTCCCTCTCACTTCTCTCTCACAGCCTCTCATGTCTCCCATTCTTTCCCTCTCACTTCTCTCTCCCAGCCTCTCATGTCTCCCATTCTTTCCCTCTCACTTCTCTCTCCCAGCCTCTCATGTCTCCCATTCTTTCCCTCTCACTTCTCTCTCCCAGCCTCTCATGTCTCCCATTCTTTCCCTCTCATTTCTCTCTCACCTCTCCTCCAATTCGTCTCATTCTCACCCCATCATCAACCGTCCTTCTCTCCCCTCTCTATCCCTTCGTCCACCCTATTCTTCTTTTCCTCCTTTTCTCTTCCTTCTCCACTTTCTTTTCTTCTCCCCTATCCCTTTCCCGTTCTTCTCTTCCACCACCTTTCCTTCTTCCATCTCCTTTTCTTTTCCTTCTCTCCCCTCTCATCTTCCACCCACCTCTCCTCCCCTCTCATCTCCACCCACCTCTCCTCCCCTCTCATCTCCACCCACCTCTCCTCCCCTCTCATCTCCACCCACCTCTCCTCCCCTCTCATCTCCACCCACCTCTCCTCCCCTCTCCACCCACCTCTCCTCCCCTCTCATCTCCACCCACCTCTCCTCCCCTCTCCACCCACCTCTCCTCCCCTCTCATCTCCACCCACCTCTCCTCCCCTCTCCACCCACCTCTCCTCCCCTCTCCACCCACCTCTCCTCTCCTCTCCACCCACCTCTCCTCCCCTCTCATCTCCCCCACTCAAGATGTTCACTTGGTCTGGGACACAACTTTAAGACGATCAACAGACACTCAAAGTTTTAACATAACTTCTTAACCAGTCAGTCAAGTCAGTCCAGCTGGTCTATCAGTTTGTCAGCCAGTCAGTCGCTAACACTGACTGAGGGGGATTCACGACAGGTAGTTATATAGTTAAGCTTGGCCTGAGAGAGAGAGAGAGAGAGAGAGAGAGAGAGAGAGAGAGAGAGAGAGAGAGAGAGAGAGAGAGAGAGAGAGAGAGAGAGAGAGAGAGAGCACATCACACCTGTCCAGCCACTCACCTGTGCATTAAAACCATTCTAACATACGTAGTTACTTCAAAGTGTATTCTAGACGCCTGTAAATACGAGTTCATCATTTATTTATCTCACGTTGGCGGGTATCTGACGTCACAGTGGGTCGGTCGGTTAGTTTACGATATGTATGTGTGTATGTATGTATGTATGTGTGTGTGTGTGTGTGTGTGTGTGTGTAAGGGGAATATTGTTCTGTTTAGGGGAAATTTATGATTAATATTTAAGTTTTCATCATAAATCGAGAATGTTTTGGATATTTCTACTATTACTAATGCTGCTACTACTTCTACTACTGCTGCTACTACTTCTACTACTACTACTACTTGAGCAACACTTCCTCACACCCTCCTCATACCACGAGTACTCCTCCACCCTAATATCCGCTCTTCCTCCCTCTCCCCTTTGAACACCTTCACCTCCCTACTCCTCCTCTTCCCAGGTCGTGTGAGGTCAGAGGGGACAACTGGACATTTTTTTTTTCATTGGGCACCCCCCCACATCCTTGTGTAAGGTGAAGCGCAGAAGCGTTTACAGCGCCCAACAGGGAAGCATGCTAAGTTTTTTCATGCTTGCCTTATGTCTCATGAGTTAAGGGCGTAGAAGCCTGAAGAGTCAAGGGCGTAGAAGCCTGAAGAGTCAAGGGCGTAGAAGCCTGAAGAGTCAATGGTTTTATGTCTAAGCAAGTTATTGGAAGCTCCAACAACTTGTCCCTGAATACGAATTCGCAACTTTCGATTTACAGCAGGTACCTACATTGCTGCTCGGTGAACAGGGGCCAAGGGGACTAGGAAGAGTGTCCAAACAACTTCCGTCGGCCCGGGAATCGAACCCGTGACATCTTGCTTGCGAGGCAAGAGCGGTACCGCTCCACCAGCGCCCCCAACTGGACAATAGAGGGGAGGAAAGCCTCTTGTTGTGACCTCCTTAACCTCCTGGCCTACCTCTCTCCACCTCTTCCCCTATCTCCTCCTCCTATCACCCGTATCATCTCCTATCATCCATCCTCCATCCCTTTATCTTCATCTTCTCCTCTACATCCTCCCCTACCTCCCCCTCCTCCTGCTACCACCTTCCCTCTTCTTCCCCTCACCCCTATTCCTCCCCCATCTTCATCTCCAAGTCTCCCAATCACTTTACGAGCCCTCCTGGACATCTCAGTAGGCGTCATCCCTCTTCACCCACCCCAATCTATCATCCCCACTCCGTCAGGCTCAATGTCTAAAGTTATCTGTGATATTAAAAGAAATGTGATAACTGCCAATGAGAACAACTTTCGTATTGAATTTGTGTGGATTCCGTCCCATGTTGGAATTAATTAGATATCAAGACCGTGCTGATAGACTGGCCAATGAGGCATGTAAGAAATAAAATGTTGACCGTGACCTTGGCCTGTCCAATGCTGTACTTAAAAACATTCAAGTCAGAATTATGAACTCTGATCTAGAAGAACTGAGAAATGCAGAGAGACCTGGCAGTTGTAGCGTTAGTAAATATGACAAATTTTGTGACAAGAGGGACCGGTATGGCCAGCATAAGGACAGAACCAGACAATGAGATGTAGTCGTGGCCAGAATTAGACTAGGATACAGACACATCTAGCAAGTTAGTGACGTTGTACCCATACCGGAACACTCAGCATGTAAACTTTGTGATAAACTTTTAAAGCATACACTTGAACACTATATTATTGAATGTGACACTGTCAAGGACTTCAGGCCACCTGGCTTATTGTATCATGAACTATGTAATTACTAAATTGAATCGGGGGTGCTTGAGGACATTCTTGCTGTCTATCCTAAATTTGCTGCTAGTTCACACTGATTAGTCCTCAAATAGAATATGATTTATACTGCATATGAACCACTGTCTTGCATGGCAGCGAACAGTGAAATCACCCACATGACTCTGACCTATATATACTGCTAATGAATATGATGTATTTCTTTGTGTATGAACCTCTGTCCTGTGTGGCAGTGAACAGTGACATCACCCACATGACTCAGACCTATATATAATGTTAATGAATATGATGTATTTCTTTGTGTATGAACCTCTGTCCTGTGTGGCAGTGAACAGTGACATCACCCACGACTCTGACTTATATATACTGTTAATGAATATGATGTATTTCTTTGTGTATGAACCTCTGTCCTGGGTGGCAGTGAGAAGTGATACCACCCTCAGTGTCAAGACCCAACTGAATTACTCAGAATAGGCAAACTGTACTCCAAGCTTTGTCAATAAATTTGTTAACCGTTAAATGGTAGTATGACACAAAATATGACAAAACTGAACTTACTATGAATACAAGCCTACGAGGATTAGAACCAAACTTAGTCTAATCCTAACCTAGAGGTTCAGTGTGCCAATCTCCCCCCTGTAAGACAGTCACATCTCCTTAGGGTGGGTAATATCGCTCTCTCTCTCTCTCATCCTACCAACACACCCTCACCTTGTCAACACAACCCCACCCTGCCAATACACCCTCACCCTGCCAACACACCCTCACCCCGCCAACACACCCTCACTCCGCCAACACACCCTCACCCCGCCAACACACCCTCACCCTGCCAACACACCCCCATCCTGCCAACACTTTACGCCTCTTCCAAAATTCCAACTTTACGTCTTCAGTTTCATATAAAGTTTATGTTCCGTGAGACAGCTCTATGTGGCCAGGTAATCAAACTCTCTGAGTGGTCAGGTAACCAAGCTCTCTGAGTGGCCAAGTAACCAAGCTCTCTGTGTGGCAGGCAACCAAGCTCTGCGAGTGGCCAGGTAACCAAGCTCTCTGAGTGAACAGGTAATCAAGCTCTCTGAGTGGCCAGGTAACCAAGCTCTCTGAAGGGCCAGCAGCTCACTCTGACATCTCACTTCGACAACAAAAAACAAAACAAAATAATAATGAAGGAAACTGGAAACTGTAGGTTGAGTCAGAGTAGAGTGTGGTAGACTTGAGCTCCGGTGAACACTAATGGTGCCCGCCACGCACCTGTTGAGATTTATGACTCCTAATAGTGGCGCAGCGGGAGGGAGGGAGGGAAGGGGAGAAGGAAGGGCTAAGTGACGCACCATATCACATAACTTCGCCAATATAAACACTCCATCACCCCCCCCACACCAATAACAATCGAACGTTAGTAGGAGCAATAAGCAACGCCAGACGAACACTCACCATCCATGAGCTACACACACGGTTATGATCAACAGGTATAATGGTCTAAAGGCCCGGTGTGCGTCAGTGACTCACCTGGGGCAATTAATGCATCGCTCAATTACCTGCACACCGGCACTACAGGTGAGTCGTCCGCTTCTGCCGTTTGTTGTGACAGGTGATGCCAGGCCACAGGTGTCTCGGATACAGGTGTTGCAGGTGAGACGAGGTGAATGTGACTTATGGTTTATGGTAGTGTTCATGGCAGATGTTCATGGTAGTGTTTATGGTAGATGTTCAGGGTAGATGTTCATGGTAGTGTTTATGGTAGATGTTCATGGTAGATGTTCATGGTAGTGTTTATGGTAGTGTTCATGGTAGATGTTCATGGTAGATGTTCATGGTAGTGTTTATGGTAGATGTTCATGGTAGTGTTTATGGTAGTGTTCATGGTAGATGTTCATGGTAGTGTTTATGGTAGTGTTCATGGTAGATGTTCATGGTAGTGTTCATGGTAGTGTTCATGGTAGTATTTATGGTAGTGTTTATGGTAGTGTTCATGGTAGTGTTTATGGTAGTGTTCATGGTAGTATTTATGGTAGTGTTCATGGTAGATGTTCATGGTAGTGTCTATGGTAGTGTTCATGGTAGTGTTTATGGTAGTGTTCATGGTAGTGTTCATGGTAGTGTTTATGGTAGTGTTTATGGTAGTGTTCATGGTAGTGTTTATGGCAGTATTTATGGTAGTGTTTATGGTAGTGTTCATGGTAGTGTTTATGGTAGTATTTATGGTAGTGTTCATGGTAGTGTTCATGGTTGTGTTCATGGTAGTGTTCATGGTTGTGTTCATGGTAGTGTTTATGGTAGTGTTCATGGTAGTGTTTATGGTAGTGTTTATGGTAGTGTTTATGGTTGTGTTTATGGCAGTATTTATGGTAGTGTTCATGGTAGTGTTCATGGTAGTGTTCATGGTAGTGTTCATGGTTGTGTTCATGGTAGTGTTTATGGTAGTGTTTATGGTAGTGTTCATGGTAGTGTTCATGGTAGTGTTTATGGCAGTATTCATGGTAGTGTTCATGGTAGTGTTCATGGTAGTGTTCATGGTTGTGTTTATGGTAGTGTTCATGGTAGATGTTCATGGTAGATGTTCATGGTAGTGTTTATGGTAGTGGTCATGGTAGATGTTCATGGTAGATGTTTATGGTAGTGTTTATGATAGTATTTATGGTAGTGTTTATGGTAGTGTTTAATGGTAGTGTTTATGGTAGTGTTCATGGTAGTGTTTATGTAAGTGTTTATGGGAGTATTTATGGTAGTGTTTATGGTAGTGTTCATGGTAGTGTTTATGGTAATGTTCATGGTAGTGTTTATGTAAGTGTTTATGGGAGTATTTATGGTAGTGTTTATGGTAGTGTTCATGGTAGTGTTCATGGTAGTATTTATGGTAGTGTTTATGGTAGTATTTATGGTAGTGTTCATGGTAGTATTTATGGTAGTGTTCATGGTAGTGTTCATGGTAGTATTTATGGTAGTATTTATGGTAGTGTTCATGGTAGTGTTCATGGTAGTGTTTATGGTAGTGTTCATGGTAGTGTTCATGGTAGTGTTTATGGCAGTATTTATGGTAGTGTTTATGGTAGTGTTTATGGTAGTGTTTATGGTAGTGTTTATGGTAGTGTTCATGGTTGTGTTTATGGTAGTGTTTATGGTAGTGTTCATGGTAGTGTTCATGGTAATGTTTATGGTAGTGTTTATGGTAGTGTTCATGGTAGATGTTCATGGTAGATGTTCATGGTAGTGTTTATGGTAGTGTTTATGGTAGTGTTCATGGTAGTGTTTATGGTAGTGTTTATGGTAGTGTTTATGGTAGTATTTATGGTAGTGTTCATGGTAATGTTCATGGTAGTGTTTATGTAAGTGTATATGGGAGTATTTATGGTAGTGTTTATGGTAGTGTTCATGGTAGTGTTCATGGTAGTATTTATGGTAGTGTTTATGGTAGTGTTCATGGTAGATGTTCATGGTAGTGTTTATGGTAGTGTTCATGGTAGTGTTCATGGTAGATGTTCATGGTGGATGTTCATGGTGGCATCCAGGAAGAAGTTCACTCATCTCCCCTCCCTCCCTCCACTTATATCTGGTCCCTCTCCTTCCTTCCTTCCTTCCTTCCTTCTCTCTTATGACTTTCCTCCTCCTCTTTCCTTCACTACTCACCATAACACCTTAATTTGTTTCCTCTCCTTTTCCTCCCCCCTTCATTGCCTTCCATCTATCCCTACCCCCTTCCCTTCTCCCTTCTTATTTCCTTCCCCCTTCCTTCTCTCTCTCTTCTGCCTTCACTTCCCACATCATACACAACAACACAGTCATGGTATAATGAAAACATCAAAATTAATTCATGAAAATAGATAATGAATAAAAATGTGGGGGTGTTGTGTGGGGGTGTTGAGTGGGAGTGTGTTGAGGTGTTGTGTGGGAGTGTGTTGAGGTGTTGTGTGGGAGTGTGTTGGGGTGCGTGGGGTTGTTCTGAGGTGTTGGGGTGTTGGAATGTGTGTTGAAGTGTGGGGAGATGTGCAAGGTTCACCAGTCGTCGTCAGCGTCGCCTCCTGGAGCAAAACGCAGTAACAAGGGACAACAGTGAGTGGTCCTCCATTAGGCAGTTCTCGTGTGTGTGTGTGTGTGTGTCAGGCTTCACTAGGTGTAAAACACACTCTTAAGCATCTGTAGGTTAAATGTTGTTTGTTATGTTATGTTATGTTAGGCTAGGATGATTTATTACCAGGTAACATAATTATTCTCTAGTCCTCAGTTCATCTTTTATGTAGTAGTGTGTAATGTTTATTTCACATCCTCAGTCTGGCTACTATTGTGAGGTTCCTTAGGGGCCATTCCGGGAGTTTTAATACGATGTAAATAAACACAGAGGTGCAACATATCACTATACGCGACAGCCACTGTACCAGGTGCACGTGCAGGTGACTGTATATCTGTTCTAGTAAAGGTTGTGTTATGCTTTTCATTGGAGGTCTCTTGTTAAACCTTATTACTGTACAAGCCAGGTTGTACTGCTCCCCCATAAATGTATAGTATATATCAGGTGCAGCTCAGGTTCTCAACTGGCTCAGCCATGTTAATATAGTTATTATTATCCACTCTGTATCTATGTTTTGTGGCTAAATAAACTGTTTCAATACAATTCAATTCAAAATCAATTCAGTTTGGAGGTGCTAGATGTCCTGCACATTACCCGGGGCCATGTAACAGGACCCTGGTCTGCCGGCAGCTACGGGGGGGGGGGGGGGGGCTGGATATCCCCCTATGACCCGCCCACCAGGAAGACTGTAAGAGCAGTGTCAAGTTCCCCTTCCCTCACACACTACCTGGGACTGTGGGGGGGGGGGGTGCATCTAACATGGGGAGGGGAGTGGAATCCTTGTTAATATATCTGTGTGTGTGTGTGTGTGATCCATGGCCGGGCACACACACCATTATGTTATATCCTCCCCAAACATTCACTCTTCTCCCAGGTCAGTCATCAACAGGCCTGACACGACAGATCAACCAAACACCTTGACGATGAATAAATCAACACAACAAAAATAAACACAGAAAAAATCACTTGTACACCTGAGATAAATTTCTTGACGTAATTAACACACACACACACACACACACACACAGAGACAAATTAACAAACCGACGCAGAGACATAAAGCACTACGCCCACACACACACACACCAGGCGGGGCATAATAATGAAAGGTGACTTTTTCCCACATAGTTTATTCCATAATTACCTACTGGGTGTGACATTAGGGATAGGGTGGGGGTGAGTGGATGTGGTGGAGTGAAATAGGTGGAGTAGAGTGGGGTGGGCGGGGTGTAGTGGGGTGGGCGGGGTGTAGTAGGGTGGGCGGGGTGTAGTAGGGTAGGCGGGGTGTAGTAGGGTAGGCTGGGTGGGTGGAGTGGGATGGGTGGGTCTCCGCGGGTGGCAGTAGGCGGAAGTGACGGCCCCTCCAGTAATGGGGGTCAGAGGTCAAAGTGGGGGGTGGGGGGGATAAATATGGAGAGGAGTAGAGGGGTAGAGGTGAGAGGGGGGGAGGGGGGGTCACTGGTACAACGGGTCCAGGAAGACGCACGTCCTTATGATAAACCTCTGTCTGTCTGTGGCAAACTCTCTCTCTCTCTCTCTCTCTCTCTCTCTCTCTCTCTCTCCTGAAAAAGTTATAATTACAGGGTCGGGTACAGGTACAAGTACAAGAATGGATGCAGGTACAACAAATTACAAACACAGACACGTCACACAGCTGATTAAAGTAAACAAACACACCTGAGAATTAATAAACACTATGACGTCACTCCACACCTGAGATAAAGTAGACACAATAACAGTACATAACATACACACTAATTACAACAGGTATGCCTTTATCAATACAGGTAGTAACAGACCGATACTGTATCAGTTTATTATCACACTAACATACACATGTAACACAGCTTAATCTGCCTCCTCCTAAAAGCAGATTATCTTAACACTGGCGGAGCTACTGTGATGTACGCCATTATTGCCAACACTCGCTAGATCACCTTAATGTTCCATCACAAATTACTCATTGGTGGAATATTTTGAGAATTTAACCCGAGATTCACAAAAAAAAGATTACACCTCTGATGTAATGGTCAACATCCTCGCCTCGCAAGCGACCGGACCCGGGTTCGATCCCCAGGCAGGGTGAAACTATGGGTAACTTTCTTTACGCCATTTGCCTCTGTCTATCCAGAAATAATTGGGGACCTGGATGTTAATCGATTTGCGGATCGCATTCCGGGGTAATGGTTAACCAGTGCAGTTGGCGAGTTGTCCAGTCTTCTCGGACTATTCCTTGACACTGGGTCATGCAGCTCGTTAACTCAGGGTGTGGTTGTTGTGTTGGTGACGGCTTCTACACCTTAATTTCTCTTAGTTAATTTCCTGGTAAGTTAAATTCCTGGTAAGTAAAGCTCTCAGAACGCCCCTAACTATCTAACTTAAACTGCGACACTAAGATGGATTCTCAGAGACTCATAAGTTAAATTTTCCTCCTATCTAGAGTCGTATCTTAAAGGTAGACGACAAAAACAACCAAAATGGCGTCGAAAGTATACCGAAACTCTATCAGAAACATTCTCTTATCCCTACGAGAAAAAAATGTCATAAGAATGTTTAAGAATGTTGATGTGTTGAAGAATGTTAAGACAACGACTACTGCTACCCCTTGTGTGTCACCAGCTGGCAACGTCATCACCTGGAGGGGGAGAGGCGGGAGGGGGAGGAGGAGAAGGGGGAGGGAAGGGGGGGGGAATGGGGAGAATGGGGGGGGAATGGGGAGATGGGGAGAAGGGGGGAGAGATAATAGGGGAATGGGGAGAAGGGGGGAGTGAGGAGAAGGGGGAAATGGGAGGGAGGGGTGGAAGGGGAGGTAAGGGAGGGGTGGAAGGGGAGGGAAGGTAGGGGGAGGGAGAGAGAACGGGAGGTGTACTACATTAATTATCCCGTCCCAGACAATGTGTAGACTCGTCTCCTCTTCCTTCTACCTGTCTCTGTCTCTCTCTCTCTCTCTCTCTCTTTCACTACTTTCACCTACTCTCTCTCTCTTCGTATCTCTCACTCTGTCTCTCTCTCTCTCTGTCTGTCTGTCTCTCCCAGGCGCCACCACCTGACGTTGTGTGTGTGTGTCAATGTCTTCTCTCGCCCGCCCACCTACACCCACACCCACCCCACCCCCTGCACCCACCACCCATCTACCTGGTCATGGGCGGGAACTCAGATGACCTTTGACCTCAAGACTGGCGTGAGAGCCAAAATAAACTTGACTGTGTACTGAAGGTCAACAGCGAAGAGAGAGAGAGAGAGAGAGAGAGAGAGAGAGAGAGAGAGAGAGAGAGAGTAGGTAGAGAAAATATGGGAGGGGGAGGTAGAGGAAAGGGAAGGTGAGTGGGAAGGTGAGTGGGAAGGAGAGGAGATTGGGTGGGAGAGGGGAGAGGAAAAGAAAGGAGGGGAGTGGGAAGGAGTGGGGAGTGGGAAGAAGGGGAGAGTGAGTGGTGGTGGGGAGATGAGAGGGGGGAGAGAGGGAGGGAGACGGCTGTACAAACAAGAGATACATCACCACTTGGTCATCAGTCTCAAAGGTTCAGAGTGTCAAAGGTTCAGTCTCAAAGGTACAGAGTGTCAAAGGTTCAGAGTCTCAAAGGTTCAGTCTCAAAGGTTCAGATTTTCAAAGGTTCAGAGTGTCAAAGGTTCAGTCTTAAAGGTTCAGAGTCTCAAAGGTTCACGCTCGGAGTGTTAATCAACTTCACTTTTCGATGAAGAACCCGCAGGTAAGAGTCGTTCCTTCAAGCTGTAGTTTTAACCACCCAAACCTCTTCTTCCCTTTCGTGCAGGACCGCCGAGGATTGAGTTGGTAAGCCTGTCTACCTTCACTGATGCATTATGGGTCGTCTTACTCGTGTGGTTGGTATTGCGATGGTGACAAACACTGGCGCCAAATTGAATACTGTACACGGACGATGATCATGAATATGGGAGTTTTTAAATGTTGAATAAATTATCTTAAATGTCCTTACCTGATTCCTTCCAGCGTTTGTAAGATAAGATGACTCCAGCAGCTGAACGAACTGGCAGTTGACAATAAAACAAAACACCATTCTCTTGAAAACGTCATAATATCGGCCGTAAAAACAGGTTTATAAAATTACCATAATGTTTTTCTTTGCTCAAAAATCGCATTGACTATAAATATCCAATAAAACAAACAAAACAATTACGAAGAGTGTAACGAACATCAACTACTGGCCACTGGGTTGTAGTAAGAAGTCCTTCGCGTTTATAACTATGGTTCTTTACTCGACACCAGTCAACGGAAGATGGTGATATAAACTCCGGGAGTGAGTCTCTCAAAGGTCCAGTCTCAATCATTAAAACTGAACCTTTGTGAACATGGTGAATGAACTGACTGACTAATAGATAGATTACCTTATTATTTTCTCGTTCTCTTCTTTCTCCACAAACACCAATCAAAGCTTAACAATCCCGGAAAGGCGTGGATTCTGCCCAATAGCCTAAATATATTCCCCAATAACACTCAACGACAACTAAGGTAAATTATACCATTACTCACCGTCAATCAACTGCTACACGTACAGTAAATAGGCCCCAGTTCTAATGGACCCCAGTTCTAATGGACCCCAGTTCTAATGGGACCCAGTTCTAATGGACCCCAGTTCTAATGGACCCCAGTTCTAATAGGCCACCAGTTCTAATGGACCCCAGTTCTAATGGACCCCAGTTCTAATGGGCCCCAGTTCTAATGGGCCCCAGTTTTAATAGGTCCCAACTTAACCATATCTAACTTAACTATTCAAATTGGGACCCATTAGAACAAGTCCCAATTAGAATTTGGGGATCATTAAGACTATAGTAACCATTAACACATACACACATACATACACACATACATACATACATAACTAGGATGAGGATGGCCCCTGTCTCTCTCTCTCTCCCTGAACCAACACCTCCCGGGACCATTATAAGACACACCGGATGTAACAATATTTTTAAAGAGCTCGGCATCAACAGGGTCATAATATTTACACCTACTTGACGTGTTTCTGCCCCCCATACATTGACAGGTTGTGTATAGTAAATCTCTCTTAATGTATTGTGGCTATGTTGGGTTGGGTAGGGGTGGGGGTAGGGTTGGGGTAGGGGTGGGGGTAGGGTGGGGGCAGGGTTGGGGTAGGGGTGGGGGCAGGGTTGGGGTAGGGGTGGGGTTGGGTTGGGTAGGGGTTGGGGTAGGGGTGGGGGTTGGGGTAGGGGTGGGGGTAGGGGTAGGGGTGGGGGTAGGGGTGGGGGTTGGGTAGGGGTGGGGGTTGGGTTGGGGTTGGGTTGGGTTGGGGTTGGGTTGGGTTGGGGTGGGGTTGGGTTGGGTTGAGGTTGGGTTGGGGTGGGGTTGGGTTGAGGTTGGGTTGGGGTTGGGTTGGGTTGAGGTTAGGGTTGGGTTGAGGTTAGGGTAGGGTTGGGTTGGGTTGGGTTGGGTAGGGGTTGGGGTTGGGTTGGGTTGGGTAGGGGTTGGGGTTGGGTAGGGGTTGGGTAGGGGTTGGGTTGGGGTTGGGTTGGGGTTGGGTTGGGGTTGGGTTGGGTAGGGGTTGGGTTGGGTTGGATTGGGTAGGGGTAGGGGTGAGGTTGGGTTGGGTTGGGTTGGGTTGGGTAGGGGTTGGGTTGGGTAGGGGTTGGGGTTGGGTGGGGTTGGGTTGGGTTGGGGTTGGGTTGGGGTTGGGTTGGGGTTGGGTTGGGTTGGGGTTGGGTTGGGGTTGGGTTGGGGTTGGGTTGGGTTGGGTTGGAATAGGTGGATGGAGAGTTACGTGACTGGGCAGAGCTGAGAGACAGACGGACGGACGGACAAACATAACAGAGAGAGAGAGAGAGAGAGAGAGAGAGAGAGAGAGAGAGAGAGAAAATTCCTGTCGTAACCTCTGTGTTCCTCTTAACCTCTTGAGTACGATGACTCGACTCCTAGAGTACAATATCATCGTACTCCAAGATCTTCCTTCACCCTTTGTTCTGTGTGTGTGTGGACTCAGAAGGACTTTGCGTCACCGTCAAGTCCTGCCACAGTCTGATACACAAGGCCTTACTGCCATTTAGACTCGAGGAGGCGTGTGACAAGAAAGAAACGTGAAGGGGGCGTGGCGTGGCGCGGGGTGGGTTCTGCGTGAATCCTGTGGCGTGGCGTGGCGTGGAAGCTGCGTGGCGTGGAAGCTGTGTGACGTGGAAGCTGTGTGGCGAGGGCTTAACACGGCAGTAGGTGGGAAGTGGTGTGGTTGGCTGGGAGGGTCACCAGGCCATGGGAAGTAGTTCCTTGTTTACGGTGTTTTACGAGCTAACCCCCCCACCCCCCCCTGACACACTACATTTTGCCAGAGAAAGAGAACCATTCATGACATTATCTTCAAATGGAACCACTGGCATATGACGTCATAACCCGTCACTCCCACACGATTGGCTTTCTTTAGTGAGGTCATGACTTTCACCCAAAGGCGATTGGCTGTCCACCCTAGTGACGTCATCTCTAACCATTAAGGGATTCATTTTTTGCGAAAAGACGTCATGAATCGGACACACTTCGGCTTAACGTCTATAATGTTTTCAGATGACATCAATTGCATATGAGGTCATAACTCTTTCTACTCTCGTGCCTGGCTGGTCCTAGTGACGTCACGAGTCCTCCCACACAAGTGATTGGTTTAGGACAAGTCACGCTTATACATATTGTTGTCTATAGTGACGTCATGCCTCCTTACGTGATTGGTCTCTTAAACCGTGACGTCACGAGAGTAAACACACCACCTAGGCTCATAGGTTGGTTATGAGAGGAAGAGGAAGGTAAGGGAGGAGATGATGAGAGGAAGAGGAAGGTAAGGGAGGAGATGATGAGAGGGAGAGGAAGGTAAGGGAGGAGATGATGAGAGGGAGAGGAAGGTAAGGGAGGAGATGATGAGAGGAAGAGGAAGGTAAGGGAGGAGATGATGAGAGGAAGAGGAAGGTAAGGGAGGAGATGATGAGAGGGAGAGGAAGGTAAGGGAGGAGATGATGAGAGGAAGAGGAAGGTAAGGGAGGAGATGATGAGAGGAAGAGGAAGGTAAGGGAGGAGATGATGAGAGGAAGAGGAAGGTAAGGGAGGAGATGATGAGAGGAAGAGGAAGGTAAGGGAGGAGATGATGAGAGGAAGAGGAAGGTAAGGGAGGAGATGATGAGAGGAAGAGGAAGGTAAGGGAGGAGATGATGAGAGGAAGAGGAAGGTAAGGGAGGAGATGATGAGAGGGAGAGGAAGGTAAGGGAGGAGATGATGAGAGGAAGAGGAAGGTAAGGGAGGAGATGATGAGAGGAAGAGGAAGGTAAGGGAGGAGATGATGAGAGGAAGAGGAAGGTAAGGGAGGAGATGATGAGAGGAAGAGGAAGGTAAGGGAGGAGATGATGAGAGGAAGAGGAAGGTAAGGGAGGAGATGATGAGAGGAAGAGGAAGGTAAGGGAGGAGATGATGAGAGGAAGAGGAAGGTAAGGGAGGAGATGATGAGAGGAAGAGGAAGGTAAGGGAGGAGATGATGAGAGGAAGAGGAAGGTAAGGGAGGAGATGATGAGAGGAAGAGGAAGGTAAGGGAGGAGATGATGAGAGGAAGAGGAAGGTAAGGGAGATGATGAGAGGAAGAGGAAGGTAAGGGAGGAGATGATGAGAGGAAGAGGAAGGTAAGGGAGGAGATGATGAGAGGAAGAGGAAGGTAAGGGAGGAGATGATGAGAGGAAGAGGAAGGTAAGGGAGGAGATGATGAGAGGAAGAGGAAGGTAAGGGAGGAGATGATGAGAGGAAGAGGAAGGTAAGGGAGGAGATGATGAGAGGAAGAGGAAGGTAAGGGAGGAGATGATGAGAGGAAGAGGAAGGTAAGGGAGGAGATGATGAGAGGAAGAGGAAGGTAAGGGAGGAGATGATGAGAGGAAGAGGAAGGTAAGGGAGGAGATGATGAGAGGAAGAGGAAGGTAAGGGAGGAGATGATGAGAGGAAGAGGAAGGTAAGGGAGGAGATGATGAGAGGAAGAGGAAGGTAAGGGAGGAGATGATGAGAGGAAGAGGAAGGTAAGGGAGGAGATGATGAGAGGAAGAGGAAGGTAAGGGAGGAGATGATGAGAGGAAGAGGAAGGTAAGGGAGGAGATGATGAGAGGAAGAGGAAGGTAAGGGAGGAGATGATGAGAGGAAGAGGAAGGTAAGGGAGAAGATGAGAGGAAGAGGAGGAAGGGAGAGAGGAAGGTAAGGGAGGAGATGATGAGAGGAAGAGGAAGGTAAGGGAGGAGATGATGAGAGGAAGAGGAAGGTAAGGGAGGAGATGATGAGAGGAAGAGGAAGGTAAGGGAGGAGATGATGAGAGGGAGAGGAAGGTAAGGGAGGAGATGATGAGAGGAAGAGGAAGGTAAGGGAGGAGATGATGAGAGGAAGAGGAAGGTAAGGGAGAAGATGATGAGAGGAAGAGGAAGGTAAGGGAGGAGATGATGAGAGGAAGAGGAAGGTAAGGGAGGAGATGATGAGAGGAAGAGGAAGGTAAGGGAGGAAGAGAGGAAGGGTAGACACCCCACCCCCACCTGCACTTCTTTTGTTACAGTAATTGATCGTTGTTGTCCCGTGATCCTCCACGTGAAGGGGGGAGGGGAAGGGAGGTGAAGGGGGAGGGGAAGGGGGAGGAGGGAGGGAGGGGAGGAGGGAGGGAGGGGGAGGAAGGAGGGAGGGAGGTGAAGGGGGGAGGGAAGTGAAGGGGGAAGGGGGGAACTGACAGCACACATGATAAACTTACAACACGGTGTGTGTGTGTGTGTGTGTGTGTAATAATAATAATAATAATAATAATAATAATAATAATAATTAACGGTTTATTGAAAAAGTTCTGCAGCCCGAAGGCTGAAAATATACATTGGACATAAATGACTTATTACATACATTGGTGGTTTAACAAAAGCCTTCATTAGAGAAAGGTAAAGGAACATACAGTGAACATACAGAGTAATGTAGGTGTTGAGCAGCAAACACGTAGTGTAGTAACTCCCTCCCAGATGGTGTTAGGAGGGACCTGATGTGGTGTAGTAATTCCCTCAGAGATGGTGTTATGAGGGGCCTCACGTGTAGTAATTCCCTCACAGATGGTGTTATGAGGGGCCTCACGTGGTGTAGTAGTTCCCTCATAGATGGTGTTATGAGGGGCATCACGTGGTGTAGTAATTCCCTCACAAATGGTGTTATGAGGGACTTGACGTGGTGTAGTAATTCCCTCACAGACGGTGTTATATGAGTGAGGTGTGGTCCCAGGCCTTCCTATCGTAGACGGATTAACACATCGTCGGTTGTTGGGTCTCACGGGCCGTTATCACTGGGTGCCTGGGACCTCACTGTGTGAAGGTTAACTTGAATACGACTTTTACTGTTGAGTTGTTCTCACTGACTCAAGCACTGTTCACCAATGTTCACCTCTGTTTAACACTGGTTCCATTCCTTTCCCAAATGAAATTGTAACTTCTGGCGAGAACCTGTTGATACTCCGGTGGGGAGAAGTGGTTCAGGGGAGGGGGTTGGCATGGGCCAACTTAACAGTTGAACTGGCTGCTCCGAGAGGAGCGCCAGGTACGTCTTGACCCTTCGGTGGTCAAGGATGTGTGTGTGTGTGTGTGTGTGTTGTAGAGAGCAAATAAAGCAAAATTGTCACCCCACACACACACACACACCTCGATTACTTCACCTATTCTCTGTGAATTACCAGGAAAGACAGTCTACACAAAAGGGTGTATCCTGACACTGCTTCCTAACCTAATCAAACCTAACCTAACCTAACCTAACCAAACCTCGGTGGTGGTAATAATAATAATAATAATAATAATAATAATAATAATAATAATAATAATAATAATAATAACAACACCAATAATAACAATAAAAATCACAACAACAATCACAACACTAACAACAATAAATACATAATGTTGCCACACAATCATTAAACTATTATATGTCTCCAATAAGTGAAGAACGTCAGGCTGTTAGTACCACTATTGATGGGTTGTGGGGACCTCTGTGTACCCATCACCACCTACACCTTCCTACACCTAAATACACCCTCTTTCACCCTAAATATGCTATCCTACACCCACTTAGACCCTAAATACACTCACCTACACCTTAAATACACCCCCCTACACCCCAAATACACCTTCCTGCACCCTCCTACACCCTAAATACACTCCCCTACACCCTTCTACACCCTAAATACACAATACCTCGCAAAAAGTTGGCAAATTTCAAACCAATTTTGAACATAATATTCCTGAGTGTTTTAAACCTATACGAGGATCAGCTAATCTTTAACCTATACGAGGATCAGCTAATCTTTAACCTATACGAGGATCAGCTAATCTTTAACCTATACGAGGATCAGCTAATCTTTAACCTATACGAGGATCAGCTAATCTTTACTCTATACGAGGATCAGCAAATCTTTAACCTATACGAGGATCAGCTAATCTTTACCCTATACGAGGATCAGCTAATCTTTAACCTATACGAGGATCAGCAAATCTTTAACCTCTCCAAGATCAGCCAACCCAATCTGTAACCTCTCCCCGAACTCTCCTCTCTGATCAGCCAATCCACAGAGTAAGCCGACCCAATCCTCCTCCTCCTGGCTTCCTTAAGGTAAATGATGGATTAAAACAAGGAAAATAGACCAGGGTACATTACGAGGTGGAGGAGGAGGAGGAGGAGAGGAAGAAGAAGAAGAAGGATGAGGAGGAGGAGGAGGTAGATAAATGGAAGATGGAGAGATTGCAGGATGGTGGAGAGGGCAGGGCCATGGTGGGGGCAAAACTGGGCTGGACGAGGTGGGGCGGGGCAGGGAGTGGCTAAACATGGGGAAGCGGGGCAGGGCGGGGCAGAGTGGAGGGGGGGCAGGGTGGGGCAGAGTGGGGGGGGGGGGAGGGGCAGGGTGGAGCGGGGCGGGGATAGACGAGTAGGAGTGGGTGGGGCGGATAGAAAAGAGGTTTCCTTCACAAAATGATACTTGGCAGCCATCGCGTATTATGAAAGTATGAGGAATTACGACCACACACACACACACACACACACACACGATACGCAATCTTACACAGGAAAAACACACGATAGGGAATCTTAGGCTGTGTCTCTTGTGCGAGCGTCCTGCGGCATCGAGAAACTACGCAGGACACCCGGACATGGGACATAGTTACGCAGGAAAACAAAGCTCTTACAAAGGCCACCCCATACAGAAGGTGGACTGAACCAACAGATTACAGTACACAGCTACAACTTGAGGTTCCTGCCTGTAGACGTAACACTCCGTACTCTCGCCTGTAGTAACCCCCTGTAATGTGTGTGTGTGTGTGTGTGTGTGTGTATAAAGGAGATGTTTACAGTGCATCAAGGGGGCTCAAAAAATCAATGTCATAGACCCACTAAAGGCGTCTCTCTCTCTCTCTCTCTCTCTCTCTCTCTCTCTCTCTCTCCAATAGGACCTCACACCTGCCACCACCACATGACCTCAAGAGGACGTTCAAGAGAGTCAGGCGAGGGACGGTCAGCCTTGGCCACACGCCCACCTCTGACTGATCGATGCTAAATTATATTTGTGTGAGGGAGAAGAAGGCGAGGAGGAGGGGGAGGATGAGGGGAGGAGGCGAGGAAGAGGGAGGAGGAGAGTAAGAGGGAGGAGGAGAGGAAGAGGGAGGAGGCGAAAAGAAGAGGAAAGCTGATTGCCTGGACCAAAATCCCCTAAAGATCCCTACGTTAATTTTCCCTCTTAGTGGAGATGCGGGAACCCCTCTTAGTGAAGGATGGAGACTTGAGCTTCACATCCTCGCCGCCATCCGTCCTGCTGTAGGGCGAGTCAACCTATTACGATACTCCCTCAAGTCGACACCGCGGAGAAAGATTTTACCGCACGAGGTTTTGTGAATTCTGGGTGTGTATGGCGAGGAAGGAGATGGGTTGTTTATCCCGGAGGAGGAGGAACAGGAGGAAGAGGCTGGCAGCACGACAAGACTCTGGGATGGGGATATGGTGGGCGGGGTGATGGATCTTCAAGTAGTAGTAGTCGTAGTAGTAGTCGTAGTAGTAGTCGTCGTAGTACCTCCATGATGTGTTTATCTGTGATGCCCAATGAACAATATATACCTGCATACATAGGTACACAAACAGACCGGTACAAGCATACACACACACACACCACAAGTGCATAAATATACACAAGTGATCGGAGGCCCTTTGTGCCCGGTGAAAGTTTGAACGCTTGTGCTTGGCTAGCGCGCAACCGCCGTCGGGCTGACAGCGTACAGAGACAAAATGGTTATGTAATGGCTTCCTAAAGAAACCATCGACATGGGACCAGGTTTGTTCCACTCTACGAATTTTTTGTGATTTTTCCACCAAGTTTGATGAAAAACGATTGTGCCGTTTTGGCTGCCCAGAACACACACACACAGACACACACACACACACACACGGCTATTCCTATACTATATTAGATGAGAGAGAGAGAGAGAGAGAGAGAGAGAGAGAGAGAGAGAGAGAGAGAAGTAAGCAATAATCACAGACAGACACACATCCCCCCCCCCCCACAGTTCCCAGAATTAGATGGCAAAAATTAAACGTAAGAACCTTCCAGAATGTCTCCTTTTGTCTGGACTTAAGGAACACACTTACACGGGTCCTCAGCCCTCACAGTTAAGAAAGAAACTTAAACGTGGGATCTTTTGAGAGTTGGAATCTTAAGACTTCACTTAGGGGAGACGTGTTCGATCATACATCCAGGTCAGGTTAAACTGTTGTTGAGTAGCTGTGCGTGCTGGAGTATATCCTGACACAGACACACAGCTAGACACACACACACACAGCTAGACACACACACACACAGCTAGACACACACACACACACACACAGCTAGACAGACACACACACACACAGCTAGACACAGACACACACACACACACACACATAGCTAGACACAGACACACACACACACACACACACACAGCTAGACACAGACACACACAGCTAGACACAAACACACACACACACACAGCTAGACACAGACACACACACACACAGCTAGACACAGACACACACACACAGACACAGACACACACACACAGCTAGACACACACACACAGCTAGACACAGACACACACACACACACACACAGCTAGACACAGACACACACACACACACACACAGCTAGACACAGACACAGACACACACACACACACATAGCTAGACACAGACACACACACACACACACACACACAGACACACACACACACACACACACACACACACAGACACACACACACACACACAGCTAGACACAGACACACACACACACAGCTAGACACAGACACACACAGACACAGACACACACAGCTAGACACACACACACAGCTAGACACAGACACACACACACACACAGCTAGACACACACACACACACACACACACACACACAACCAGGAAGGGAAGAGCTTCATGTTGCCATAAATATTTCATCAGTTTTGTTATTGTACCGCCGCTGCCAGACGTGTTACACCTGTACCTCTGTGGCAACCTCCCAGCGAGCCTGTAATACTTGTTCCCGCATACACACAGTGGTGAAGCATCCCAGTAACGACTTAGTTCCCGCGTAGATAGATAGATATTTTATTGACCACAATTTATGAATTCAGAATTTACACAAAAATGTTACATAAAATGGTTCAAATGCAAATGCTTTAAAACACCAAACATTAATAAAAGTTCACTGATTCAACCGGTAACACAAAAAACAGGGAAACCCAGAAGTAAATAAAGTAAAAAAAGTAAAATAAACTGAAACCTATAAAATAGTTGTGGGTAATGGCATGTCCCTGTGACCTGTACCTATATACAGGAAGTATTCGATGACCTGCACGACAAACAGTTTCATAATCCGTTCTTTAAGATAGAAAATTTACAAAAGTTGAAATACTATATTGATGGCGTAGATCTATTGTTCGGGGGCACTCTTCAACAACATGCCATGAACACAATCTCTCTTCAAGGGGCAGACGGCTCCTGCCTCGTCTGTTCCAGTGCCACTCCTCTACAGCGAGAGTATGGCCACTCACTCTCATTCGTGTCCATGATACTCGTTCTAGCTCATTCACCTTTATCTCTGTATTATAGATTGCATGAACATCAAAATTTGGGTTGATAGTCTTGTATAACTGTACTCTACTTGAGTCTGAGTTTGACAGTTTCTGTTTCAGTGTGTGTGTAAGGCTGTTTGAACATCATCAATATCATTAAATAAAAGATGGCGTACATATCGTGACGTGGACATATTAAAACTTAACACTACATCAACAGTATGGGCAATTGGATCGTCTACCACTTCACTTCTTCCCGTCCATATCCTCGAGAAAAATTTACGCTGCTCAGCTATTACGAGGGGACATAACGGAGTATAACCAAGTCCCACCATGCATAAATCATTGCTGGTCGTTTGCCTGACACCTAATAACTGTTTAATACACCACACACAAAATTTATTCACAGGCGTAAAGTCACCATTTAACCATGATCCACAACCATATAACAAGGCGGACATCAATGCTGCATCAAATACTTTTTTCTTGACATAAATGGGATATAATTTTTCTTGTTTACAAATGCAACAAACCTGACTGGAAGACACATCTTGGCTTGCACATGAACTTTAATTGCTGTTGATATTGACCCGTCAGAAGTATATGGGTTGCCCAGATAATGTTCATGTACTGGTCACACGGTTATACCACCAACACTTGGTTATCAGCCTCACTGACATTTATAGCGATAAACTTTGTCTTACCGTTGTTAATTTTCATACCATGAGAAATACAATATTGGTTAAGAACACGCAGCGGTGAAGCCTCCCAGTAACGACTTGTTCCCGTGTACACAGGTGAAGCCTCCCAGTGTACATGTAACGACTTGTTCCCGTGTACACACAGCGGTGAAGCCTCCCAGTGTACATGTAACGACTTGTTCCCGTGTACACACAGCGGTGAAGCCTCCCAGTGTACATGTAACGACTTGTTCCCGTGTACACACAGCGGTGAAGCCTCCTGAAGAATACTGGTGGGATGTTTCTCAATACAAGATATTTTTTTTTTACAATATGCCCCGCGAGGCTAGTTTATTGGGCACCCCTTTGCATCCTGTGCAAGGCGAAGCAATACTATGGTCACTCCAGGAAGGTCATGTAAGGTCACTAAATGGTCATGGAAGGTCACTGAGTGGTCGTATGAGGTCACTGAGTGAATTTTTTTATTTGCCCCTGAGGGGGCTAGTTTATTGGACATCCCCTTACATCCTGTGCAAGGTGAAGCGCAAAAGCGTTTACAGCGCCCATCTGGGAAGCATGAGAGGTCATAAATTATAAGGTCACTAAGTGATCAAATGTGTATTGTATTGTCAAATCTCACCTCGAGATATATTTCTACTGAGTCATCAACATGAACTCAGGACAGACACACACTTAGACTATCGCTAGATGCTGGTGTCAAGGGTTGAGGGGAGGCCCGAAGAGGTAGGAGATCAAGAGAGGCCAGAGGAGGGCGGTGGAGGAGGTTGCTACGGGATATTTTCACGTCACTAGTAATTGATGATCCTGGACCCCACACCACTACACGCCCTCGCCACGCCATTACACGCCCTCGCCACACCATTACATACCCTCGCCACGCCACCACACGCCTTCGCCACGCCACCACACGCCCTCGCCATGCTACAAAACGCCCTCACCACGCTAGCACACGCCCTCGCCACGCCACCACACGCCCTCGCCACACCATTACATGCCCTCGCCACGCCACCACACGCCTTCGCCACGCCACCACACGCCCTCGCCATGCTACAAAACGCCCTCACCACGCTAGCACACGCCCTCGCCACGCCACCACACGCCTTCGCCACGCCACCACACGCCCTCACCACGCTAGCACACGCCCTCGCCACGCCACCACACGCCCTTGACGCACTACAACACGCTCTCGCCACGCCATTATACGCCCACGGCACGGCACACCCTCGCCACGCTACTATATCCATTAACTAGGTGCTACATACAAGTGCCATACAGAGATCAGGTGTCACATACAAGTGTCATGCAGAGATCAAGTGTCATACAGAGATCAGGTGTTACTTACAAGTGTCATACAGAGATCAGGTGTCATACGGAGATCAGGTGTCATACAGAGATCAAGTGTCATACAGAGATCAGGTGTCACATACAAGTGTCATGCAGAGATCAAGTGTCATACGGAGATCAGGTGTCATACAGAGATCAGGTGTCATACAGAGATCAAGTGTCATACAGAGATCAGGTGCTACATACAAGTGTCATACAGAGATCAGGTGTCATACAGAGATCAGGTGTCATACAGAGATCAGGTGTCATATACAAGTGTCATACAGAGATCAGGTGTCGCATACAAGTGTCATGCAGAGATCAAGTGTCATACAGATATCAGGTGTCACATACTAGTGTCATGCAGAGATCAGGTGTCACATACAAGTGTCATGCAGACATCAAGTGTCATACAGAGATCAGGTGTCACAAGTGTCATGCAGAGATCAGGTGTCACAAGTGTCATGCAGAGATCAGGTGCCACAAGTGTCATAAGTCATTATAGTATGTTAAAAATGATAAAAGTCTAACCTTAAACTCCAATATTTTAACCCAACGCAAAACTGAGCAAACTTTATTTAGTTTGTTAATATTGACAGTGGCACCCCCCACCTTCCCCGGCCTAGCTTCCCCCAGCCTGCCAAGTTCCCTCCCTCCCTCCCCTCCCCCAGCCTGCCTAGTTCCCTACCTCCCTCCCCTCCCCCAGCCTGCCAAGTTCCCTCCCTCCCTCCCCTCCCCCAGCCTGCCAAGTTCCCTCCCTCCCTCCCCTCCCCCAGCCTGCCAAGTTCCCTACCTCCCTCCCCTCCCCCAGCCTGCCAAGTTCCCTCCCTCCCTCCCCTCCCCCAGCCTGCCAAGTTCCCTCCCTCCCTCCCCTCCCCCAGCCTACTTCTCTCTCTCCCTCCTTTCCTAGTTCCCTCCCTCCCTCCCCCTTTCCTTCATAACTCTTACCTCCTCCTCCACTTCTTTAATTTCCGAACTATCAACTCCCTTCCTCCACCCCCCCCTCCCAAGCCCTCACCACCCCCAAGCCCCCATCTCCCTCCCTTTGCTTCATCCCCCCCTTCTCTCCCCCCCATCTCCCTTTGCTTCATCCCTCCCCCCCCTTCTCTCCCTCCCCCTATCCAATCCATCACTCCCTAACTTCCTCAGTCCCCACCCAATATCCCGCCCATAGTTCTCCTCTCCCTCCATACCCTTCACTCCCTCCCTCCATACTCCTCACTCCCTCCATACCCTTCACTCCCTACCTCCATACCAACCTTACTCCTCCCTCCCTCCATACTCCCCTCTCTCGTCCCCTACTCCCTTATAAGGAAGCTCCCACCGGTACATAAGCCGCAACTCACCAGTATGTAAGCCGTAATTAATAGCCAGGGCCTGACGAGGGAGTTTGGGGTGATTTATCGACTCCAAAAACGGACCACCACTCTTGACGTCACAGGGGGGTCACGTGACGGGCGTAACCCCAGGACGACTGACCACTACAGCTGTGTGTGTGTGTGTGTGTGTGTACATGTGTGTGTTTATCTGGGTCCGAGTCGTGACAGATCCATAACCTAACTCAGCTATTCCTAACTTAACCTAACCTGATCTAACCCAACTTAACCTAACCTGATCTAACCCAACTCAACCTGACCTGATCTAGCGTCACTCAACCTAACTTGAGCTAACCTAACCTAACCAAACCAACCTAACTTAACCTAATCTACCTATCATGATGGCCCTGCTTTAATTGGTGGGCTTAGGTTAGGATGGTTCGGGTTAGGTTAAGTAAGAAGTTGGGTTAGGTTAGGTCAGGTTAAGTAAGGAGAAGCTGGGTCAAGTTAAGTTAGGCTGAGTTAGGTCAGGTTAAGTTAAGTAAGAAGATGGGTAGGTTAGGTTAAATTGAGAGAAGCTAGATAAGATTATGTTAGGATGGGTCAAGTCAGGTTAGGTCAAGTTAGGTTAGGTCAAGTTAGGTTAAGTTAGGTTAGGTTTATTTGGGAGATGACGGGTTAGGTTAGGTCAAGTTAGGTTAAGTTAGGTTAGGTTAGGTTAGGTTTATTTGGGAGATGACGGGTTAGGTGATATATGTAGTAATAATAATAATAATAAATCAATTTTGTTTACTATATACAGTACACAGGGGACAACGTCTAGTACACCTTGGCCCGACCTTCAGTGAGATGTGTGTGACGTCATCAGCCCATCACCCATAAAACTAGAGCGAAATAGAATAATATTTTTATCTCCGTATCCCCTCTTTGTTTACACGCTCTCTGCATCATTTATACCTAACACAATATTCTTAACTTTAATTATTTTTTTCTTTTTATCAAATTATTTTCAGTTTATTTCGTCACTTATCTTAGTTTAAAATTCACTTTACGTAATACTTAAATAAATAACATCAGTAATTGTTATTGAAGGGAAATAAACAAACATAGAAAACGTAATTCAGAATGTAAACATCACTTATGGAAAACGAGATAATGAAACCCGGATCCTATTGTTGTGGTTTTTATATACGAGTTATTTAAATGTTGCAATAGATAAGTTTATTTTTTTTCGTACAAAATAATTCATGTGAATAAAACCTAAGACAGACTGGGATTACCATGGATTGTGTTATTTCATACATACATACACAGTACCCCAGATCAACCATTACCCAGGACAACCAGTACATGGCGGAGTCCTATGGCAGATTCTAACAACAAACCGCCAAAGCTCACAACCACGATAATCACCTGTAATAAAGAAAACCTTCATCAGGTAACACAAAGGAATTACGAACACCTCCTCCCCTCTTCCCTTATTATAAAATCTGGGATCCACCTCGCCCTTGAAATCCTAGCAGGTGTTAAGCAGGTGTGTGGGAAGCAGACGGCAGGTGTGTGGGAAGCAGGAGGTAGGTGTGTGTGTGGAGGGGGGGGGGGGATGGGGGTGCAGGCGACAGGTCTATCGGCTGTTTCTTCCTATATTGTATCTGACTTCATTCTACGATCCAATAGTATAATTCCTTACAACACACACACACACACACACACACACACACACACAGACCATTTCGTGGTCAGCTCGTGACGGGGACAATAATGCTACAGGTATGCTACTTAACTTAAACTGGAATATTTTAAAAGAAACGCAACCCAACCCACACTACCGCCCATCTGGACACTACCGCCCACCCGGACACACTACCGCCCGCCCAGACACACGAACATAGGTTTAATGGTCAGGTCTGGCGTATCATCCACGAGACACAGCATCATGGTGGAATAATACTCCTTTAAAAATATAAAGAGTTTACACACAAAGTCGTTAAGAGTACAAACGTCTGATACTCCAGCACACCACGAGAGCTGAACAAACACTACATATGTTAGCCTTGTGTGTGGTCTCTGGATCAATACACACACAAATACTACATGTAAAGTAACAACAGTTATCAGTAAAGGCAGCAGGTAGAGGAAGTGCTTGACAGTACACAGCTCTGGTTACTACTCTCCCACATTAGGCTTACCGACACACCTATACATTCAATTCAAAACCTATTCAACTCGAGTCTCGCTGGGGTGGAGTAGGTCCTGGGCTCTCCTGAACCAGCTCCCGGCGTCCTACCGTACTGTACATCCTTGCTACAGGTAGTCCACACGTCACGTCTTATCCAAAGATAAAAAAAAAATCTAATTCACTGTTTTGAGAGTGACAATATGTGTTCGCGCCCACATCAGTAAGACATGGCAGTTTATCTACCACTGTTGATTCCTGTCTAGAGGTTCACAGTTACTTTTCAGTCACTTATTATCACAGGAGGCAGTATAGGTGTTTATCAGCCACTGCAGGAGGCGTATATTAACAGATCGTCGAATCCACTCACATATCCAGGGGACGGAGCGCGCGGAAGCACTACCTCACACGACCGACGTCTGTGAAACACTGTTGGTTATTCCAACCAAACTTCCAAGCCAACGTGGAGCGTCGTGTCTGCCAGATGCGCGCGAGGCCATGCGGTGTGTTGTGCCGCCAACTGGCTCCTCAGCTCTCCGTGAATGTAGGCACGTAACATTTAAGAAGATAGTAAGATTTGTATGCAAGACCAGTACTGTTTATGTTAACTGGATAAGAACATAAGAATGGAGGAAACTGCAGCGGGCTTATTGGCCCATACTGGGCAGTCCCGTTTACACCCAACCCCTATTGCTCATATTAGCATCCAACCTATGTTTGAAGCTATCCAGCGTATTCGAGTTAATGATGATATTTGGTAACTTGTTCCACTCATCCACTACTCTGTTTCCAAATCAATGTTTACCAATTTCGCGCCTAAATCTAAATTTGTCTAATTTAAAACCATTGTTACGAGTTCGCTCCTGGTTGGATAGTTTGAGTACCTTCGTAATGTCCCCTTTGTTTAGCCCTGACTTCCATTTATACACCTGTATCAGGTCGCCCCTCGCTCTACGTCTCTCGAGGGAGTGCAAATTAAGATGCTTTAACCTGTCTCTGTACTGAAGGTTCCTAATGCCCGGGATTAGTCTAGTCATTCTCCTCTGGATTCTTTCCAAGGATTCTATATCCATTCTGTAATACGGTGACCAGAACTGCACTGCGTAATCCAGGTGAGGTCTCACAAGCGCAAGATATAATCTTAAGATGACCTCGCTAGTCTTGTAACTGACACTCCTTTGTATGAACCCAAGTACTTTATTAGCCTTGTTTCGAGCAAAAACACATTGTTTACTTGGCTTAAGATTCCTACTTATCATTACTCCTAAATCTCTCTCGCAGTCGGATTTCTCTATATCATCGTTGTTCATCCGGTATCTGGTTTCCCTGTTTACATCTCCTATACTGAGTACTTTACATTTGTCCACATTGAATTTCATCTGCCATTTTTCAGACCATTCGAAAAATTTGTTTAGATCTTCCTGTAGTTTTGCGGACTCCTCGTCAGATTTAATTACACGTCCTATTTTAGTGTCATCAGCAAATTTATTTATGTTGCTGTCTATGCCGATATCTATGTCGTTTATGTATATAATAAATAATAATGGTCCAAGTACTGAGCCATGGGGAACTCCACTAGTGACACATATCTATGCGGATTCAACATATTGAATTTGATATTAATTGAATGAATATCTATTATGTAATGAAAATAAATTAACCCATAAAAACTGACTAATTTTAAGTTGTGGGAGATAGTACAGTGACAATCTCTTATATACTGTATACATGAAGGTCTGAGACTTGTGTGCCATCAGTATCTCAGGTGATAATGACCCACAGAGACGTAACTGTCACCTGGTAAGAGAAATTAGTGAGCCAGGAGGTGGTCAACTACCAGGGGAGGACTGGCGTGAGGGAGCATCATCTGTGGCGCTTCTCATGGCGGGTGTTCTTACCGGTCACTGCAGTGTTCCTTAGGTGCCCAGACCCAGGACCCGCCTCACCACACGTGTTAGCAGCAGCAGTGTGACGGCTGATCAATATGGTCTACAACCCCTCTACTGTGGTGCCTCTGGGGGGTGACAAGGATGGCGTGCCAAAACTCCATCATCATCATCACCAGCCTTGCCATTAAACACTGTCCCGCACGCAGAGAATCTCACCTCCTCGACACATTAACTCAGGGAGGGATCATCATGTTATATCGGAAGGTTGACAGCTGGGTGCGGGACTGTACTCTAAAAAGTGTCTTTACGGTGGGGGTCCGTCCGATGATTTTTAAACTGAACTCTACGACTCCTGTTGTCTCGGTAGGGTTATCAAAATCCTTCGTCCGTTGTGTCATATTGTCTAACACAAAATCGTAAAGATACTTTTTGTGGCTAGTGTTTCACCGAGTCCTAAAAATATTAACCTAACCTAACCAAATTTAAGCTGACTTTCTAATCTAATCTAACTTAACCTAATCTTAACTAACATAATTTAACCTAATTAAACCTGACTTAATCTATTCTAACCTAATTTAACTTAAACCCATCTAACCTTATGTAGCCTAACTGAACAAAAAACTAACCTAACCTAAGCCCCAGGCAGCATTGAGGTGGGTAATCCTCAAGTGATATAAGGTGTAAGAGGGGGAGCGAGTCTTCAGGTGATCCCAAACTAGAATGGGTTCAATTACCTGTTCCACGTGTCAGAGGAGAGACCCCGTGTACACCTGCCTCGCGCCCTGCTGGTGGGGAGGTGAGGCAGTGTTTGACAGGTAATTTAATAGTCCTGTGGCTCTTGTTCACTAGTAGATATTTCTTTCATATATAGAGTTAATAATGAGAGAGAGAGAGAGAGAGAGAGAGAGAGAGAGAGAGAGAGAGAGAGAGAGAGAGAGAGAGAGAGAGAGAGAGAGAGAGAGAGAGAGAGAGAGAGAGAGAGAGAGAGAACAAATAAAAGATAAAAAAAAATCAATAAACTATGTTGTTTTTTCTGATTAGTGAGGTTTTGTTGTGTGTGTGTTGGTGGTTATCAGCGTCATGTAATACCTGTCACACACACACACACTAACAAAACTAAGGTATTCCTGAACAACAACCATCTGAATACAAACAAAACAAACATCCCCCCCAGACCTCAACATCCCACCACTATAACCTTCCCTCGTCGTCTCCAACATTTCCTCAAAATAAAATCACAAAAGCCAAAAAATAAATCAATAAATCTCTTTTCGATAAGGTAATTCACTTCTTTTGTCACCTCCAGCTGGGAGTTATAGACACAATAACAAACAAAAGGGGCCAAGGTGACGACAAGAGAGGCGAGACTTATACCCTGGAAGAGGATCAAATAGCCTCGACACAGCATCCAGGTCGCGAGATACCACAACGTCAGGGGGGTTTCAATTCCATATGGTGGATTCTTTCACTCGTCTATACATCTGTTATGCCAATGTTTACAAAAATAAGCATCAATATATCAGACGATCGAGGCGCTGAAAGAGAGATAACAAAAAGTATTGAGTAGTCATGGAGAGAATTCCAATACGAGTTAATTTAATGAGAAACACAGGTAAAGACAGTGCCGCCCCGGGTCATTAACAGAATAACGGTGAATACATGTGCTGGTGTAGTAGGGGGGGGGGGGATGCGCGGGCTCTCAAGTGCTGGATTAATATATACCTGAATACACTTGATATATGAATACACAGTTATACTTGAAGAGACCGTATGAGTGTGTGTAAGTGTGTGATGTGTGAGTATACAAACGCACACACACACACAAGGCCAAAAACGTCAATATAAAATGTAACACACATTACCAGGCAGTCAGTGTGTGGCGGGTGATGGCAGCTGCTGGGGTGAACCGTAAAGGCAGAGCCAGAGTACGTTAACCCCCTGCATATTGTACTCAAAGTGTTAACTCATTGTACTCAAGGTGTTAACTCATCGGACTCAAAGTGTTAAGACAACGTACTAAGGGTGTTCGATATTTTGTACTCAAGGAATAAGACCTCCCTTGAATACGATGATTTAACACCTTGAGTACGATGAGTTAACACCTTGAGTACGATGAGTTAACACCTTGAGTACGATGAGTTAACACCTTGAGTACGATGAGTTAACACCTTGAGTTTTCTTGCATCTTAACCTCTGAGGAATTATTAATATCTCTCTCTCTCTCTCTCTCTCTCTCTCTCTCTCTCTCTCTCTCTCTCAAACACACACACACACACACATTATTAAAGAGAGAAAGTGACAAAGAATTTACAATACCTTAAACTTCCTATGCCTCTCTCTCTCCCATGCACACATTCTGAGAGAGAGAGAGAGAGAGAGAGAGAGAGAGAGAGAGAGAGAGAGAGAGAGAGAGAGAGAGAGAGAGGACGCACTCACCACCAACAAATGAACACGTATTTTTTTTTACTTTCACACGCGTGTTAAGTGAACTTCCTGCTAGCGAGTGAACATTTAGAGCACTGCTGGAGGGTGGGGGTGGGGGGCTGAGGGGTTATTGAGGGCTGGTTGAGGGCTGGGAGGAGGGGGATTTTCAGCGGTTGTGTGGATGAATAAGGATTTCTTTTAAGGGCTGGGAGTCGATGGTTGTATGGGTGAGTAGGGAGGGAAGGGCTCTCTAAGGGCAAGAGGGCCAGGGTTAAGGGTCGGTTTAGGGCTCTACTACGCCTCGTGAATCTATAGCCAAGTGATCTTTTTCTCTTTTTTAATAAATAGTGCGGGAGAGATTAGACCAGCGAGGTTATCAAAGCGATTCACTGAGGCGTCGTCCCCTTGCTGGAGCAAAACATGTGAAGCAAAGTGTTTGTGAACTGCTGGTGGTAATACGATACAGGACAAACACTATGTGGCAGGGACCTCTACACAGTACTAGTTCAGAGTATAAACAAGACCTGACAGACGAGATGTTTTTGTGTGTTGATATACTGACAGTACAGTTAAGGCCCTCACTGATGCCCTCGTAAGCCCAGAGAGGATGGATCTGTGAACGTGCAATACTGAGGCGGACCTGTGAACGTGCAACACTGGGATGGACCTGTGAACGTGCGACACTGGGACGGACCTGTGAATGTGCGACACTGGGATGGACCTGTGAACGTGCAACACCGGGGCGGACCTGTGAACGTGCGACACTGGGACGGACCTGTGAACGTGCAACACCGGGACGGACCTGTGAACGTGCGACACTGGGATGGACCTGTGAACGTGCAACACCGGGACGGACCTGTGAACGTGCGACACCGGGACGGACCTGTGAACGTGCAACACCGGGACGGACCTGTGAACGTGCAACACTGGGATCTTTCTGGCAAGGTCCTCATTCTTGTTATATGTGTTGATGGCTTATTTCTGGCCCCGGGTTGAGGAGGTAAAGCGACCCAACACAACACCCGGCCGGAGATGACAGCAGGTTGACGATGGGCAGAAGGCTAAGGGCTGACCGTGATCTGGAAGAGGCTAAGGGCAGAGCTAAGGGCTTCAGAAAAGCAAGAAATCAGCACCACCAAGGTTAACGATGGGTGGGGGGAAAAGGGCTGGCTGAGGGCTGGTTGAAGAGGCTGGTGCAAGGCGAGAATGGTGAGGGTCACGCGTCGTTTGTCGTCTCAGAGGAACACAATAATTGGCTACTAAGGCAGTGAGCCGAGAGAGGGATGTGACGGAGCTTTTGATGTGAGAGATACATGAAGAGGCTGCCGGTATTGTTGCTGTGAAGGCCGGGAGGAGTGGAGTGGTGAGAAGGGGCGGAGGAGAAGGGGAGTGGTGAGGAGGAGGGGTGAGGAGAGAAGGGGAGTGGTGAGGAGGAGGGGTGAGGAGAGAAGGGGAGTGGAGGGGCGGAGAGAAGCGGAGTGGTGAGGAGGAGTGAAGGGGTGAGGAGAGAAGGGGAGTGGTGAGGAGTGGAGGGGTGAGTTGAGAAGGGGAGTGGTGAGGAGGAGTGAAGGGGTGAGGAGAGAAGGGGAGTGGTGAGGAGTGGAGGGGTGAGTTGAGAAGGGGAGTGGTGAGGAGGAGTGAAGGGGTGAGGAGAGAAGGGGAGTGGTGAGGAGTGGAGGGGTGAGTTGAGAAGGGGAGTGGTGAGGAGGAGTGAAGGGGTGAGCAGAGAAGGGGAGTGGTGAGGAGTGGAGGGGCGGAGAGAAGCAAGAAGGGGTGGAGAGGAGGGGGGTGGTGAGGCGAGGAAGATAAAAGAGGAGGGATGGAGAGAAGAGAAGGAGAAGAGGAAAGGAGGATAGAAGAGGAGTTGAGGAGGAGAGGAAGAGGAACGAGGAGGAAAGGAAGAGGCGAGAAGATGGCTAGAGAGGAAGGAACGGGTGAGGAGAAGTGAGGAATAAGGGACAATGTTGATAAGGTTAGAGAGAGAGAGAGAGAGAGAGAGAGAGAGAGAGAGAGAGAGAGAGAGAGAGAGAGAGAGAGAGAGAGAGGAGCATCGTATGTACTGTACAGGCAGGACAAAATCCACCCGATATTCCCTCAACCCCCCCCCCTCCCTCCCTCCCTCCCTCTATACATGATAAACAAAAGAACAGCGACACACACACACACACACACACCTGAACTAGCCTCACCCACCACAGCCCACGTGAACAGTGCCCCACGGTCTAAGAGTACTGTACTATACGTGATGGTCTTATTGGTGGTAAGGTTCCTGAGGTTTTAAATCTGTCGTTTTACCTACGAAACATATATCGATAATAACAACAGCAAAACAAAGAAGAAAGCGGATGAAAAGTGTGAGTTTTTGGCATTTTCGTTTAGTAGAGACTTAATAATAATAATAATAATAATAATAATAATAATAATGCCCGTCTACCTCCAGCCAGGTGTAGAGCCGTGAGATATTACCTGTTAGTGCCGCCACCAATACCTGTTACTCGTGTCCTGATGAGGGAAGATAACTCACTCATTCACCTGGGATACCTGACTCATTACAGGATGTTAGAAGGTGAGTCACTTCGCTTACCTCACCTCTCAATTCAGTTACCTCACCTCTCAGTTCTCTTACCCTACTTCTTACTTCTCGTACCTCACTTCTCACTTCACTTACCTCATCTCTCACTTCACTTACCTCACTTCCTCCTTTTACGTTACTGGCGATGTTTTTCCAAGAGTAAAGAACCAAAACAACAACTTTGGGTTCACACGACGACACAATAACACTGTACAGAAATAGTTGTACTCACTCACCCAGGCGTCCGGATGTCTCACTCTACTGCCCTGCACTCACCTGTAACAGACAAAAGTAAGCAAGATAATTACTCAGCTGGAGACAATTTCCGGAAACAGACTTGTGAGGAAGAAAATTATGACGAAAAATTGCTTCGTTTTGTAAATGAACTGTCAGGTAAGGATACGGTGTGTTGCATGCATTCTGACAGACATACATACATAAATACATGAGTACATTGACCTTCTTAGTTCCTCCAGCCATTAGCATGACCTCATTCGTCAGTTTAGGATAAAGATGATGCATAATCCCCCCCTCACAACACCGACTTCTGCCACCTGAAGTTCCTCACCCATGAGTTGTTCTTGAAAACCACAACCACAACAAACCTACATGATCTAACACACACACACACACACACACACACACACACACACACACACACACACCAGTTCACAGTATATTATAATTATAAATAACGTGTGTATCAATTGAACGTTTTAACCATTAATTGCTATTATTCTTAACACCAACACGTATTACTACACTTTATATACAGGTTCGTTGATTCGTATATTTAAATATTATATTTATAGACATTAAAAATTAGGACACAATTTTTAATTTTTCGGTGACCTTGTAATGTTAATATTTATACAGGATCTCAAAAAAAATACCTTTCCAAGCACTGAGTGAACCATTATGAGACCACAGATGATCGATATTGGGACATACATTTACTTTAGCACAAGTAATTTTTATGTGTATTTATTCTCGTCGTAATTAACATGATGTTCGGTCACCACAGAGCCACCGAGACATCACAAACTGCATGTAGGATACCGGAAGTCATCGGATCCATCATGCCAGATACTTTTCTGAGATATTGTACATCCATAGTTACCAAGGTCACCGCTAGGTTAGGTTAGGTGACAAAGGAATGCCTACTTGTGAATTATTGTGTATGTCATATGGTAACGCTGTGGTTTATGATGTATCTACCTACACAAACAAGTATCTACCTACACAAACAAGTATTACCCACACAAACAAGTATCTACCCACACAAACAAGTATCTACCTACACAAACAAGTATTACCCACACAAACAAGTATCTACCCACACAAACAAGTATCTACCCACACAAACAAGTATTACCCACACAAACAAGTATTACCCACACAAACAAGTATTACCCACACAAACCACTATCCCACGGACCCATCTACAGCCCAAATGACCTTGATATATGGAGTGTGGGAGTCACGTACATACATACACACACACACACACATACAAGCAGGACATCCTCTATTTAGTGTCTGGTGTTATAATACAGGTGGCCGCCCATGGCCCATCTGTCTCTGCAAAGCACCATTACCACCACCAGGAGGAGGAGGTGTGAATGGAATGAAGAGGCAGTGTCAATAGTAATAGTAGTAGTAGTAGTGCTATCAGTGAGTGGAGCAAAACACACACACACACACACACACACACACACACACACACACACATATATATATAACCTTTGGATATGAGCCACAAATTGGTCTTCAGTTGATTAAAATTTAGTCTGTAGCAATTTTAGCCAGAGGGTGGAGGTGAACTTCAAGCTTAATTGCATCCAACTTTTTTCTGGGTCTTTTCACAATACACCGGAATATATTACAGGTGTGAAAAATGAGAGAAGAAAAGATTTAAGAGAGAATTTTCATTATTATCCTCTCTCTCTCTCTCTCTCTCTCTCTCTCTCTTTAATTCCTTCATCATTCATTACGCTCAAACTTTACCCCCAAAATAATATATTTTATTTATTTTATATATATTTTCATTTTCTAATACATTTACAACAAACTGCATATTAAAGATGTTATTTATGACGTTCACTGATAGGGTTAGGTTAGGTTAGATTAGCGTTAGGTTAGGTTAGCGTTAGCGTTAGGTTAGGTCAGTGTTAGGTTAGGTTAGGTTAGGTTAGCGTTAGCGTTAGGTTAGGTTAGTGTTAGGTTAGGTAAGGGTGGTTAATCTTTGGGCGCTCCCTAATCACTCAGTTGAAGATGAGTTAAGAAGATTCCTATTCCTTGTCCAGTACAGGTGTGGTACTAATCTAACAGGTGTGGTACTAATCTAACAGGTGTGGTACTAATCTAACAGGTGTGGTTACGTTAGGTTAGGTTAGGTCAGTGTTAGTCTAG